>CAOLHI010003405.1:0-180617 GCA_948474755.1 Ctenosaura bakeri
AAGTATAGGCCCACCATGCCAACCTCTCCTTCCCTCTCATTTCTCTGATCTGGTCTGCACCCTGGGTGCCTGCTCTTCCCACCCTGCTTTGGCCCCCTCTCCACAGACACATTTCAATATTTGTGATTTTTCCACTTTTGTGGGGGTGCTGTGCCCCCAACCCTAGCAAATGTGGAGTGCTGACTGTACACAAATGGAAGTAAGGGACCTGCGGTGATGAGCGGGGAGCAAACCTATATGCTTAGGCCAGTCCTCTAAAGTGTACTGCTCTTTTCATCACCAGTGTTGCTGTGCTCTCCATAAACACTTAAGCCGTCCTGTGGGTGGTTTGGAAGCAATGTGGTGGGGGCTTTTGGTCCAACAATTGGGGGCTTCAAGGTTATATTAACGGTTCCCAAGGGCTTCATGCTGTAGAGGCTCCTAGATAATTTAGAGTCCAGGGTCCCAAATTGTGTGAAAGAACTATTATGTTTCACTTACGTTGAAACACAACAGAAGTGAGATGATTCTGGAACTAGAGTGAAATCAATGTCTTGATTGCCCTCTTCTTCATGAAAACCTTCCATAAAGATGAGTGCAGTTAATGCTTCAAAAAAAGAAAGGAGGTTTTCACCAGCAAATAGCCAGATCAAAAGAGAAGAAACTACATGGTTTCGATCAATTTCACCATTGCATAGATAAATGAGATGTTTTCTCTTAAAAATAAAACAAAAAAGGCTACGCCAGTATCACTGGATTCAACAGGTCTTACCCTTGAGTAGATATGTATATGATTACTCTGTTACATCAATCATGCTGTTAATTTACAAAAACAGAAAGATGCATAATTTAGCCTTCACTGCCACAGAGTTCTGCTCCTGCAATGAGCGTGTCATCCATGCTCTCTCAGTATAATTAGGGTTATGGAATATGTCAATTCTAGTTGACATGATTTCCTATGAGAGAATTGCAGTTTTTAATTCCTGCCAGTCGGCGCCACGCAGCATGCAAATTCCAAAGGAAACAATGCATGTCAATACCATAGCCTATATTAACTTGAAATGGAGAGTACTAACACATCTTGAAAGGTGGGCTGCATTTTCCATCTTAGAAGTCCCAATAGGACAGCTTTAGAGAATTAAAAATATCTTCTAATTTAATTTTGAAGAACTTGTGCTGTTAACATTCATGGACTGATCCATTTCCCTACTATTGTTTAAAAGAATGGAGGGCGGAGTGACACCAAAGAAGGAGAGGTTTTCTAAACTGGAAGAAAGGTGACACCAACTTTGCTACCTCTGGCAAAGATCAAACGTTCTAGACATAGCTCTGAAAGCAAAAATCAGAAGCTAGGTATTCATTCCGAGGGATAAACGAGTTGTTGTTGTTGGCATCAAGTCCGTTTCGACTCAGGGTGACCCTACAAATGAGAGAACTCCAAGTCACACTGTTATTAACAGACCTACTCCAAGTCTTGCAAACTCAGGGCCTGTAGCTTCCTTGACTCAAGCCATTTCCACACTACACTGTTATAGTGCTATCATTCCACTTTCAACCTTCTGTGGACTTCTGGGGTTTGTAGTTTCCTGAGGCCAAAGGGCTCGCTGGTTGAGAATTCTAAATGCCCCTCCCTAAACTGCAAATCCCAGGATTCCACAGGATGTTGAAAATGGAATAATTTTTTCAAATTCGTTTAATTGTTTTTCTCAAAACCTTCCATTTTTAAGTCCATTTTAAATCTTATTTTCATTTGCGTGTATAAAAACCACTCGCAATTCCAACCATTATTTGCTAATTCTTCTCTTGTTTTTATTCTTAGATCTTTTTTCATCCCTTATTATTATATCTTTATATGTAATCCAATTTTCTCTTGTATCTTTTTCCATTTCCTAAATAATGCTTCTTGCGGAGAAATCCATAATGGAATTCCGGAATATATATATTTTTTTCCATTTCTTCCAGATTTCTAACAATGATCTCCGGATGTAATGATTGGAGAAATTTCTGTCAATATTTGCTTTACTATACCAAAGGTCTTATGAATAGGTCTTATGAACATGTCAAAAGAGTATATTATATGTTGTATATTATGGTATGTTATAGTATATTTTATACTGTAAACATTAACAAGTCTTATGAGCTTATGCCTGTAAGAATGAAAAAAATTAATAAAAATAAATTTAAAAAGATAAGAAAATGGAATAATAACACTATAACAGTGTACGGTGGAGAGGCCCTAAATCTATCTACCTGTAATTCAGTTTTCCTGTTTTCCTCCTGTCTTCCACTTTACTGTCTTTTCTAGTGAGCCAGCATGTTATATACAGAGGGTGAAGCTGAGCCACCTCTTTTTAATTTTTAATTGCATGTACACATGGAGAGCAGAGTTACTAAGTCAGTATCATCCCAGGACCTAAGGTTTCCAGGCCAAAACTGAGAGCTGGGGATGGTCCATAGTGATGTCATGCACAGTAAGTATAAACCACAGTTGTTCACAGCTTGTCATTCAACCACATACAGAGAGAGAGAAATTACAAGCTAAATCTTAGCTAAACGGATTGTTCCCGGATCAAAGCGAAATGAGGGAACTATTCCTTCTCACTTACTTATTGGGAAGGTGCAAGGAACATTTCAACTTAGCTCACTTGTTTGTAGCCAGAAGGTGGATGGAGAGCAGAGTGGAGGGTGAGTCCTGGGGCCACAATGACTGAGAGGGAAGAAACAAGCTAAATAAATAAAAAGATCCTCTGGAGAATTTTTGCAAGCAACCAATCAATGAAGCCTTGCCATTTGTAGTGAACTGTTGCTCTGCTAGGTGAACTGAAAAGTTCTACACAATCTGTCCCTCTTGGCCAGATTGGGCAGGCTAAATTTTTCACCTTGTCATTTCTTTTTCTAACCACTCCTCCGCCCCTAGCTGCACAGAAATTAATATGTTTTTTTATTTTTTTTTATTAAAAAATTCCATATTTCCAAAAGAAAAAAAATCTATTATCAGAAACTCTACATTAAACTACTAACCTTACTCCAATCATGAGATCTATTACACTAAACATTTTACATTAAAATTGACTTCCCTCCCAACTCTGTCTGCATTAAAGATAATAGTATCCTATTATTGCTCCTCTTACGTTAATCATCCTTTCTACTTTTCTTTCCATAGTTATATGATCTTGTTATCATTTGCATTGAGTACTGGAAAAGAATTCTATATTCTAATCAAAACAAATAGTCACAATTTGTCCTCTTTCTTTTTTCACATAGTCCGTGCAAGGTTGCCATATAACCAAATATTAATCTAAACTTTTATCTTTTAACAAAAACATTAGTTTGTCTAATCTAGAGAAGGTATTAAAATGTAATGGCTACCCCTCTTCATAATTAGAACAAGAGGGAAAGAAGACATATGGGGCAAAGACAGATTAAAATTTGAGAAATTAATAGAGGCTGGTTGTGCAAATTTACTTGTCAAAATTTACAAATTGTCATTTCAGTAATTAGGAAGAATTAGGGTTCAGTAATTTGGAAGAATAGGATTTTTAAAAGACACTTTTATTTATGTCAAAGCTGTGTTATATTGGAATGGTTTATACCATATTTTCCAATCATGTATATGTTTGTGCATGTTTGTAGAAGAAAGTAAGAAGACTGGACATATTATTTGCACCAGCTTTTAGAACACCTCCTAGATTAAAAAGTGGTTTAAAAAGTTTAAAATTCTTTAAGAAAAACAAGCAAACAAACATATTTGCTGTTGAACATATGTACAATATAACAAACAAGTATAAAATTCTCCATCTGAAAGATTTTCTTGCAAAATCCAGTGGCCCACCTGCAGTATAACTAGAGTCCTGTCTATGTTGCAAACATGTGTAAATAAGAATTGCAACATACGAATACAATAGCATAATATTATATTTCAAGCAGTACAAATCAATTAACAAAGGCACGGCAATATCCAAAAGCAGTTTCAGAAAGAAAAGGGAAAAAAAAAACTTTTTGCACCTTGGCATATTATTTTTGCCTGCCATATTCAAAGCCTGAACTGTTCCTTAAGCCACATAACTTTAATAACTCTCAAAGAAATGATTAACAACTGGAATAACTATTTACTAGTAGCACTACTACTGTTAGAGTTCACAGTTTGGGGTGAACCCAATTGCTTTTTCTTTTATGCTGGCAGATTTTCACCACACAGTTATTTTTCAAGTAATAAAAATCTCAAAATATGCACTTCACCCCTCAAAGTCCCTCTAATACTGTCTAGTTACAGCTTCAACCAAAGCTAGAAAAGCAGCATCACATCTGCTTAATTACTTATTTGCGTTGTGAAGGAATAAATACTATTTCCTCTCCTGGCTGATGAAATATTAAACAGAGAAACAGAGCAATGATGACTTAATGTGGATGTCTTTCTAACAGTGTAGAAGAGATCTGGAGGTCATATAATAGCTTTGGACAGAAAAGGGGAGTGCGCATCATAGAAACAACACTGGAATGGAGGAAAGAGCATGTAGTACAACAATACTGGATCAACTGGCTTTATGCAAAGTGTTCTTATGTGGATGATAAGGAAAGAAGATCCCTGGATCTGGCAATATAATTCAGAAAGCATGTGGGCCTGGTGACTTTAGAGGAAAAAAAGGGGTGTCTCCAAACTGACTATCACTCGACAGAGAAGATTTCTAATAAATAAGAACCACCATTTTAAAAAGAAGGTGACAAATCACTTGTCCAAAATAAAGGCAATTGTGCCTACCAGACTCACTCATTTGGTGAGTCTGAATGAGCCCAAAGATGTGAAGGTTGGGATCACCAACCTTCCCCTCTCTCAAATTTACCACTGCACTGGTGGGGTGATTTTTTTCAAATGGTAGTAGGAAGATGGTATTGTTTGAAGGTGGCCATAGCCATAGTGAGAGGCAGCAAGATGTAGTGGTTTGAGCCTTGGGCTACGACTCTGGAGACCAGGAGGACTTCCGTGCTAGCCTGTTATAGCGCTATGATTCCACTTTCAACATCCTATGGAACCCTGGGGTTTGCAGTTTAGGGAGGGGCCGGCTCACCCATCCCTAAACTGCAAACCCAGATTCCATAGGATGTTGAAAGCGGAATCATAGCACTATAACAGGCTAGTGCAGAAATGTCCAAGGTGTCAAATTCCTGCTTGGCCATGGAAACCCACCAGGTCACTTTGAGTAAGTCATACTCTCTTAGCCTCAGAGAAGGTGATGGCTAACCCACTCTGAACAAATCTTGCCAAGAAAGCCCTGTGATAGGCTTCCCTAAGGGTTGACATGAGTTGCAGGTGACTTGAGGGCAGACAACAACAATAGTCATAGCAGTTGCGGTCCTTGGTTTATTTGTTGTTATATGCCATCATGTGGACTCCCAACTTTTGCTAACCTTATCATAGGACTTTCCTGGCAAGGCAGTAGGAATTGCCCAAGGCCACCCAGTGGGTTTCCATGTCCTTAGGCCATTTTCACACTAGACTATTATCATGCTATTATTCTACGTTCAACATCCTACAGAATCCTGGGGTTTGCAGTTTGGGGAGGGGCCTCAGGATTCCATAGGATGTTGAACGTGGAATAATAGCATGATAACAGTCTAGTGTGGAAATGCCCTTAGTCCAACACACAAACTGAGTCTGAGTGGTTCCTTCATTTATTGGCTTTTATTACGGATGGGCCAACTGAATCCTTGAATCATTGGCAGGGATTCGAGATTTGGGAATCCGAATCCCTGTGCCAAAAATAGGCAAACTGAATCTTTTGAATCCTTCACTCAAACAGTTTGTTGGAGACCAGGACGCCTGAAAACCTGGGAGACCAGGATGCCTGAAAACCTGGGAGACCAGGACACCTGAAAGCTTGGAGTAGGATGGGATCCCGCTCCTCACATGTTTCCCCACACAATGTGGGCACGGGTGGTTGGATGGCAGACCAGCATAAAGCCTCGCACACACTGGAGGCCGCCATTTCTCCCTCCTGCTGCCTGTGCTGCTGCCTCCCTCTGCAAGGTAATTTTGGGATTGGGATGGGGAGGTAAGGGACAGAGCAGCAAAACTGAGTTCGTGTGGGGGTCTAGGAGCTCGTGGGAATGTCCCAGGGGGTTCCAAAGACTGCAAAAAGGGGTTCAGGGGTTCCATGCAAGCCATGCTAGCCATACTTTCCCCTTTACCAGCTTTCTTTGGTCAGTTCTGGGACTAAGATTGTCATGATGCCACTTCCTCTCTTAGTTTCTTTGTCTTGAATACATGAATACTTCAGTTAATCCGTTTTGAAGCTCCCTTTTAGAAAGTCTTTTTATGCTTCTCAACCCTTTTTCCTCTTTTACCTCAGTCTAGCTGCAAGTTTATAAGCAGCACTGCCATTGGAAAGGTTGCAAAGGAGAGCTGGAGAAACACAGACTTTTGGTCTTGTGTTGCCGCAGCATGTCTGTGGTAAACAATGAATGCCAAAAAACCTGATCTGGGAAAGAATGGGATTCCACTCTAGCTGATTCTATAGGAGGAGTGTGTGTTGCCTACAACAAACAAGGTGAACGGTAGCTGCCTCCAGAATCATTTATTGAGCATGCATTAACCTGTATTATTTTTTGATTTGAGACTGGAGGGTGAGGATTGGAAATTGTTGAGACAGGCCTAGAGATTTGACTTGAGTGTCCCTTGCAGGACTTGAGAGTAGAGAATTGACTGGACTAGAGGCTTGTCTGTGTGCATGTGTGTGTGCATGTGTTTAAGTGTTTTCTTTGTTGCAGGACTTGAGACTTGACTCTTGAGACTGCAGGGTGCAGAACTGAGATTGGACTAGAGGCTGTTTGTGTGTTTTAAGTGCCTTCCTTGTTGCAGGACATGACTGGAAGGTACAGTCTTCTTGAGATTTCAAGGATAGCTGAAAGATTCCATTGCATCGCTCCCTTGCAAAGCTCTTTCTGACACAATTCTGGGGTTTGTAGTTTTACAAGGTATCATAGCCTTCTCTGCCAAAGTGTGCTGGTGCATCATCAAACTACAAACCCCAGGATGCCAGAAGGAGCTATGCAAAGAAAATCCAGTTTTGACCTGGATTCTCTCTGTACTGTAATATGTGGTCCTGTTTACACAGGCAGCAAAATATAGGATTAATCCACATTTTCCTGCCTGTGTAGAAAGGGCCTTCATGTCATTTTCAATCTGGGGAGATCCTGAGGCAAAACGGTGACAATTGTCCTGGCCAGATTTCTTCAAGAGGGAGGTTTGCCTTTGCCTAGGCTTTTGCTAAGGCTGAGAGTGTGTGTCTTGCCCAAGATTATCCTTCTTTCCCTTGCTTTTTAAGCCTTTTTTTTAAAAAAAGGATTCGAAAGATTCGAGATTTGTGAGATTCGTGGATTCCCAGAACCTTCCAGGGATTCGGCTCTGGATTCAGATTTGGAAAATTCTGGATTAGTCCCATCCCTAGTTTTTATAAAATTAGTCTTAGCATTACTTTTACCAGAGGCCTTATTAAAAGACAGAATTCCCTAGAATGATCATATCTGGGGCTACTGCCATGGTAAATCTCCACAAACTGCCAAATAATTGATGCTTCCTGAATTATGCGTCTGTATGAAGCCACAAGTTCTCACCGGAAGTCTTTCAGCTCAGCATTACTTTGGATCTTTGTTAACCTGCAGAATGACATGCCGGTTAAGATGTTGTTTTAAATATCAGATGGGGGAATAAAGTGGTGTCCTTGGATGCACGCTTTAAAAATCCTTCAACCTAAAATAATAAAACCACTTGGCTTGAGAATATTGTCACTCATCAATCAGCTTCCCACAGTGCCTCCCAGCACAATATTAACTATTTAGTTATGAACAATCCCCTCCTACTAGGCTCAATGGCCTTTTCTCTCTCTCTCTCTTCATAAAGCTCACTGCTGTGGCATTTTACCCCCATAATATTTAGTGCTTATTGTGATATTACAAATGAGAGCTAGGTTACTTTATGACTCTTAACTTCACAAATTTGCCCAGATGTAAAACACTTTAGTTACTTTTTGGAACATCAATGGGGGCAGGGGTATTCTCGTGCTTACGGTAACAAATAAGATCATAGCAATAGAACTGAACAAATTGCTTCTTCATAAGCACAGGAAAACAAGAAGACAGTTCTGGTCTGACTTAGATGATAGGATGATCTACTTTTTGAAGCCACCAAATAGTTTACTGTTCTTGAATTCAACTCATTAAGAAGATTATAATGGCACATCAAAATGACTCCAGTGGCCATTCTGTATTCAGATTTGTTCACAAGATCTGCACTTAAACAGCCACACAGATGTTACGTTTTCAATAATAATAAAATTAGCCAAGGCTCTGAACCCAAATGATGTCTGCATTATTCCCCTAACTAAGTTTTGCACTCAGTTTTACCCTCTTTCTCCTTTCAGTCTTTCAGATACTCTCCAACTATCCCAATTTGGCAGGTACAGTCTGGATTAATCTTCTGTCATCCCAGTTTTTCAGCTGCTTTTAAAATGTCCCAGTTTCTCTTTTCTTCTACCATCTTCTTCCTTTATCCTCAGCTTAATTTAATTGCTGCAAACTGAGTTCGAAGTGCAAAAGCAGTCTGTACTCAATTAATTCAGCTGGTAGAAAAGGAGAGAATGGGAAACAATTTTGCCCTTCCCAGAAGGCACAGGTAAAGTTACCTACAGGAACCCCTCCTTCTCATTGTCAAACACCATTTTGATGCCACTACAGTTTTTTTTCTTGGTATAAAGGTGTATATTTAAATCAAAACACACACATCTCATGTATATTCCTTAAAAGCTTGAAGGAATAATGTTTCAAAGGGAATTTGGCTGCATAGGCATTTTTTTTTTAATATACACCATTTCTTTCTTCTCTCTCCCTTTTGCATCTAAAAAAAGGTACATCGCTAGCCAATCTCACTTGTATTTCTAGGTCCATTTGTAGTCAGTCTTGGATCAGAGGTGTGGATTGTATCTACCAAGACCAGACTCTGATATTACCAAACCTAATTCTTTTCCTCTGACGTTCTATTAGCATTCCAGCGTTTACATAATGTATATAAAACAGGCAAACCTCAGAAAAACAGATGAGAGTTAAAAAGAAAGATAAGTACAAAGTAACACACACCTGAGGATTGTTGTCCTAAGCACACAAAGAAAATTGTCATAAGCGGTGTTGTATTTAATATTCAGATCAAAGCACCTCTGTCTCATCCCAGCAAACCCTTTTGACAAAAGCCATCCAGTGTCTGCCAGCAGTATCGAGTCCAGCTGAGGACAAATTTCAAGATGAACCTGAAATCAATTTGCCATCAAATTTTCATGCTTCTCCCAGACTATCTGTGGCATTTTAATTACAAGCACCCAAGGCAGGGGGTACTACACTTATTGACACTTAGCTCCTACAATAAACTTTATTGGCAACCTCTGTCTGAATGAGGTACTCAAGTAGAATAACAAGAAATATACGGGGATATGTAAGCTGTAGGGTATAATGACTTTGGTATCCTTTCATTCCACTGGCAAGCACGGAGAGGCAAGAAACTTTCTTTTTAAGATGTAAGACAAACAACTGCTGGGAAGGGGGTTGCTTCAATTAAGACTATGCAAACATTCTTTTAAACAAAACATCCTGTTTACTGCTTTCTAGAAAGCCATTGCATTGTTGATGCAGAATATTTAAATATTACTCCAGCAGTTCCCTCAATCATTGCTAAACAGTTCTTAACAGGGACATAAGGAGTGCCCAAAGACCAATTAATGGGGCAACATTAATGCCTCTGTGTTTTAACAACTAGCACATCAAGTCTCTCTTTCTTTTTGATCCACGGATAAACAATTGCTTCCGGATATCCTCTTCTATTGCTTCAGTGACATACATCTGTCTAGGTCAAGAAAAGAAGTGGGCAGATATGGACAGTAATGAACATTTGCCGATACTGACCAAGACAAACCTGGAATAATGCAGAATGCTTTGAAGGGCCATGCAGTGACGCTTTTTCATTGCACATGGGAATGGTGCTCTGATCAGGGTTACCAGAACAAAAACTGGAGATAGCTCCTATACCTTTAAAGGTTGTGTGAGTGCTCCGTAGTGCTCTCATCCTAGGAAAGTCACTACCACCATCCTCACCAGATGCCTCCAGGACAAAGACAGAATGTGGAAAGGGCCTTTGTCTTTCAACTCCTGGCTTACGCTCCTGGAGGACTTTGACCCTTGCTTTCTTAGCTTACCGTGCTATTGGACACTCCCATGAATGGACACCTTGGATTCATTGCTGATCTGGACTGTTGGAACTGAATGGTAATTTCCTGACTTCTGTAAACCCGGCCATATTTGCCACTATCTTCTTTGCCTGACATAGGCCCTTTCCGCACGAGGCGAGTGAATCACTTTGTGCCGTTACTTACCGGCTCTTCTTGGGTCCAAAGTAGCACACACTGTCCCTTGAGCCCTTCCGCAGGGCTCCTCCATTGGTGCAGGGCGAACCGGAGCAGTGCGAGGTCTGTAGATCTGCACTGCTCCGGCTCAAAATGGTGTCTTCTGGTGTCTTCATGGGAGTGGACCAAACGTTGACTCTGGCCATGCCCACAGCCCACCCTCCACTGACCGCAGGCTCGCATTGGTGCAAGTCTGTGCATCTGCACAGGTAAGTAGGAACGCAATGGCGTGTTCCAGAAAATGTAAAGACCTGTTTTTCCGGTCTTTAATCAGCGCGATGGAGGACCACTTGGGGGCGGGTTGGATCGGACTGAGGTGCGGAACTAAGTTAAATAGTCTGCACCTAGTCCAATCCAAGGTGCAGACGACCTCCGTGCCAGAATGCCTTGGCCTGTTTTAACTGCCTCGTGCGGAAAGGGCCAGACTCATTTTAAGGACCATGACCCTGGGCTGGCTTCCTAAACAGGACAGGTTCAGAGAAACTGTACTGGTAGAGGCTCGCACTTCATGATGCTGCATTTTGGCTACTAAGCAAGCGTTGTAGACATGATATTGCTACACATTTTAGCGAAGTGATTAAGATATGGTTATGGGATCTTTTTTTTTTTTTCCTGGCCACTTGGGGGCATTTCATGGTGTCCACACAGGCAGCACTTGGTGTGAATAAGTAAAATATTCAAATATTCAAAATGTGGAAAAATTATCAGATTTGAGCTTGCTGCTGAACACAAGACAACTTTCCTATCAGGTCCATTTTTCAGCAGTTTTGAATTTGGAAACTTTTTGCAGTGAACTGTATTCTGGCATGTAGCTGGAGGTGAGATTTGTTTGTCTAAGCAATTAGTTGGTCAAAGGATGGATGGGATTATTAGGGCAGGAATAAGTCTAGGATGGCAGCTCTCATTCTGGAAGTTTGTGTAGAAAGAATAATAAAAGGGAAATAAAGAATTCCATGCTGTCAGTAACAGTGTACACCTCAATGTGTGCTTGGTACTGATTTGTTCCAACTTCTCAGGAATAAAATCTTTTAACATGAAAGAGCACTCTGATTAAGTCCAATTCCTCTCAATTCTGAATTTGGAATTTTTTTTGAAGTCATTTGTATTCTGGAATGCGACTAGAAAGACAATGAGAACTGACAGCTCAGGTATTGTCTTCCATGGGATTTATATTTTAAGGATCTGAACACCCTTGTTTATAACTGGCAAAGCATTCACACTGAGATCATAATTTTCTCCCTGTTTAGGTAAAAAATTTCATCAGCTGAAGACAAAAAGCAAAAGAGAAAGGTAAGCTAGAAGAAACTTCAGTGGGCTAATTACACAAGATACCAAAAACATCAACATGATTTTATTATATTTGGTTTCAGGTGGAAAAAATATTTATTGTTTGCCTTCAAGTCATTTCTGACTTATGGAAACCTGTCACAGGATTATCTTGACAGAATGTGTTCAGAAGGAGTTTGCTTTTGCCTTCCTCTGAGACTAGTAGAATATGACTTGCCCAATTTGGAATAACCTTTGGAAGAAGTTTCCATGGCAGACCAGAGACTTGAACTTTGGCCTGTCAGAGTCCTAAACCATTACGTCACATTGGCTCTATTTAAAAAAACTTCAGAAAATGGTCACATAATGGGAAGGAACTGCAGGTTTAGCAGCGTGTAGAATGATTTCTCTGCCATCAGCCTTTCTGTCCCAAATTGCCTTTTCTCCTATAAGTTTGAGTTGCTCCCACTGGCTTTGAAATGCATATTTTCAAACCCTGTTTGAACCCTACGGAGAGGGAGTGTGAATGAAGAAAAGAATCACAGTCTAAAACTGCTTTTTGAAACTGGAACGTATCTAAATCAGACACACAGTTAAACATTTGATTCTGTTCAGCTCTCCAAGACGAAAAGCAAACTAATTCTTCAATCTTTCGAACAAGCATCAACATCTAGATCTTTGCAATGTATTGTAAATACTAATCCTTTGCCTACTGGATTCCTATAAGCATACAAATACATACATTTGACAAAAAAAAAAAGGAATGTTAAACACTTGTAAGGTAATCAACATCTATTTCTTTCATAATATGATTCCCCCTCACACAAATTCTCAAGTGTCTTTATTACATAGGAATTCTCCTGATGGAGCCAGTGAGTTTGTGAATGACAGTCAAGCGACAATGACCCCTAGTGGTGATTACAAATAAGTGTCATGAGAAAATCTAACTGCTGCTGGCACATAAATGAAATCCTTTCTTAAAATCAGATGTCCTTTTGCACTAAAAATACAGTAAAATGAAATAAATGCAAACAGTACACATGCATATTACATGGTTCCTCCTCTAGTACAAAGAAACATAGTTAATGAGCAAGATGCTCCTAAAAACAATCATATGCACAAACCATAAACACATCTGATAGCCGTGACACTCAGTTATACGCAGCCAAGCACCCTCCCCCATTGAGCCCAGATGGACTTCCAGCTGACCCATCACTGAACTCCAGTTATCACAAGTGGTGGAAACCAGAAGGAGAAGAAACAGCAGTCTTATGTTTCAATCCAGCCCTCCAAACAGCTGAGCATACAGAAATATCTGTCAACAAAGCCTCTGTTAACAAAGACACTGAAGCTCTTTTTTAGAAAAACAAAGTCTTTTTATGCTCCCCAGCTTCCCTTCCCTCTTCATCTTCTGTCTAGGTGGAAGTTTTCATAGCAGCAAGTGAGAGAGAGCTAGAGAAACATAAACACAGTAAGTAGCATGCCTGCAGTAAGCAGAGCAAAAAGGCTGGGAAAGCACAGGATTGGGTTCCAGCCAATCCTACAGTAGCACTGCCAAAGTATAACAGGCAATGCAAATTGCAGTTGCCTCCAGAATCCCTTACTGAGCATGCATGATTAGTAAAACAGAGAGAAAAGGGGACAGTAAATAAGCCTGCCCCACCTGCTACCCCTGGCATGTTTAAAAAAAAAAGAAAAGAATGACCTATAGATTTGTAAGGTGAAAACCAAAATGGAAATCATAAGAAAACTGGAGGCTGGTGCAAGGCGGAGGGGAAGAAAACCCGTCCCCAGATGCATTGGAAGAAGACTTGAAATGATCTCTAGATGGCTCTAAGGATTTTTCTTCACTCAGCCAAGGCCTACTGGGTTGTTTCATTTCATATGTGCATATTATGAATAAGAAGTGTGCTGAAACATGTTGAATTGCTCTTTTTTTCTTTTTGTGGTGTAGGAACCTATTCCTTTTCTTTCCACATGATTCCTGACCCCGGTATCAAATTTGGTATTAGAGTAATAATGCTCATGAACGCATCTACTTTGTTAACTGAGGAATACCTGTAATATCTGCTGAAATAAACTTATTATATGCTGAACTTTCTGGGCAGAAAAAGAATGTTTGATACTGCGTGGTTTGTTTTCCCTCATCCTTCCCAATCTTTTCTCCTTCTGTATCAGGTATTTAGACTTCAGCCTTGTTGGAACAGGCTACCTCATTTCTGATATTTGAAACCAGTTGGTTTTTCCTGCACTTTTCTCTTTCTACTTGCTTCCAATTTTTGATTCTGAAGCAGTGTCCACCACTGTGTCATTTGGCCATAAAAACTGGAAGCCTCCCCATGGTCTCACCTTGATTCATTATATCATCTGAATCCAAATCTGTATCTTTTTCCTCTCTGTCTTGTTCAGCCAATTCCAACGTCTACATTAGGAAGAAAATTGTATCTTTGTGACTTCAGCACCTTTTCAAAATCCCAGGAACATTTTAATTATTTCACAGTAATTTGTTTTTCTGATACAAGACAGCTGTTGTCCCACTGGCAATCATGTGGGTGAGATCAAACAGCCATTGCAACCGTGAATTCATCCAAACAGAAAAATTACTAAGCTACAAGCACTTTTATAAGGGCTAGACATTTGTACTTAATATGAGCATCCCCTCTCTTAAATAAAGCTCCTTCCTTTCTGGTAAAAGGAAACTAGGATCTTGGCATCAGTCACTCTTTGCTGAAAGATAGACACTGAAATATAGAATAAAAATTATACTCTGTCAAAATGCAAACATTTTTAGTTTTTTATTTCCATATCCTCATGGCTTCACTGTCTTTGTATTCTGCAGGTTGGATTCAAAGGCATCTCCACTGTATCAGCATGCAAAGGAACCTTGAATCTTGTAGCACCTTTGAAACCAACTGGGAGAAAGATGTTCATAGCATAAGTTGTCATAGACACAGTCTACTTCATCAGAGTACATCAGTAAAGTGTACATCAGATGTTACTGACAAAGTAGACTGAGTTTACAAAAGCTTTTGTTGCAAACTTTTTCATATCAGTTAGTTTCAAAGGTGCTATAAGACTCCTCTTTATGTATGATGGATGACAATTTAGAAATTAAAAGCCTACAGACTCCTGCACCAGAAGCAGGATCTAATCACAACAATAATAATTTATGAGTTGGGGACTCACCCTGCATAAAATCTGCATGTGTAGCTTCACACATAAAGCAGCATTTTCTGTGCAGGAAACAGCACCACCTATGCAGAAAATATTTTCCTGTGGAGATATTGTATACTGTGCAGAAAGTGTGCATTCTCCACAGAAGGAAAAAAAAGTTGCAAATTTTGCACACATTAAGTCCCCAGTTACAGCATTTTCTGTGCACAATGGAAAAGAAATCTTCCATAGAGATATTATGGTATATTCAAAAAAATGCCGTTTTCTTCATAGAAATTGCTGTTTTCTGAGCAAAATAACAGTGTGTGAAATTTGCACAGAAAAGTCCCAAAATGCAAATAATCTTCAAAAACTGGACAGTGTTTCCTGAGCAAAATAATCATACATGAATTTTGTGCATAAAAGTCACAAAATGCAAATAGTCTTCAAAAACTGGGCAGTGCTTGAGGAATTTCTTGTAGCAGGAAGAAAACTGCGAAAACTACTCATTGGTTCCTTCAAAAAGAAAATTAGCTTGGAACCATGTGCTTAGTAACTCCCAATTCTGATCAGAACATTTTTAGAGAAAAATTTGTTCGGGAACTGATTTCCACACACCAGTAAAAGGGGGCAGAGGCATGCAAAGGCACGTGCTCTGGCTTCATTCCCTTCCTTTCCATGTTACTGGGCAAGGTTTGAAAAGGAGCTGTAACCCCATGCAAGAAGATGCAGCTTACACAGCTGTGCACAAACAGATGCCCTGCCTTATCAATTTATAGTTTAGTAGCACTTTATAATCACCATTGAATCTTCCTGTGGAGGGGCTTGCCTACACATGACTAGGAGCTCTGCAAAGAGTCATCTCAAGAACCTTCTCTACAGACATATAATGAATGCCTACAAAGCACCCCACCCCTTTGAGATACCAGAGCCAGCTCTACTGTAGATATTAATTGTTGCTACTTTTTGATTTCACCCCACACCTGCCAGTCATAAGGTCTCACTGGAAGCACTAACACTCCAGCATCTCCCTAGAGCAGTGGTTCTCAACCTGTGGGTCGGGACCCCTTTGGGGGTCGAACAACCCTTTCACAGGGGTCGCCTAAGACCATCGGAAAATACATATTTCCAATGGTCTTAGGCTCCATTCCCTCCTCGGTGGTGGTGCGCAAGCGCGAGCCACGCACTTGCGTCCTCCTGCCCCCTTTGGCGGGCCAGGGTTGACACTCTGGAAACTTTCCGCACACTGCCCCCCCTCAGCAGAAACAAGAGCAAAGAAGAAGCAGAACCCGGGGGGGGTGTTCTCGGAGTTTTTTCCCGGGGGAGACGCGCAGCTCCTCTTTCCCTCCCTGCCCGCCCACCCCCGTTCCTGGCTGGTGAGGCCACCTTTGCCGGGAGGGGGAGGCATTGTAAATAATAAATAAATAATTTTATGTTTGGGGGTCACCACAACATGAGGAACTGTATTAAAGGGTTGCAGCATTAGGAAGGTTGAGAACCACTGCCCTAGAGATTTAGAACTGTGAAAAGTTGTGAGATCATATCAGTGCCTTGAGAATGAATCAATCCTTCCTCCAAATGCGTCTCTCTGTGTTTCTGTGTATTTGTACTGTACTTTGCCAGAGTAAAACTTTCAGTACTGTCAATATCACACACAGTTCTCAGATCCTCTCTCCTGAGTGTAAGAACTTCTTGCTAGAAAGAAGAAAGAAAGAAATCACAAGGAATTTCACTTAGAAATAGAAGTTTTACATTTTCATTGTGTATCTTAGAATCCCTGGGGACCCACCAGCTAAACTCTTTTGATTTCAAGAGAACACTGGACGCAATAAAATGGAAGCCGAAAATAGATGTACCAGACAAAGGGCTCTGTCATTAATTCAATGAGGAACAGAAATATTTTCAAGTATAATTTTTTTAAAGTCTCTCCCTCTCTCTCTTTTTAAACTAGATAAAGAAACACAGTTCTGATAGCAGCTACTGCTCAGATTTCTGCTGCTAGGCAAGTAAGCTTGACTGCATAAGTCTGAACACACTTTTTTATATGCATTACAACAACAAACAAACAAACATGCTTCAGAGAATCATAGCAAATAAGGGTACAGTTAGGATAATTTCTAATTGAAAAGCATTGTCCCTGTGTTCTTGGAATACCTCAGATCATTTTAGCAATCTTTATCTAAAAAAGCTTGTCCCACCCACCCTCTATCCAGTAACACATCTGAAGCAAAAACTAGGGGACTTCACGGGTTGCTTTTTAAGGACCTAGTAGGTAAATCGTGACGAAGCACACTGTCATTCCCATAGCTAGCTTTTTTGCAGTAGCTCAGTCCTCCAGAGGACAGCAGAATGGAGGAAGCGTTAATGAACGTTTTCCTCCACACCATTACCAAATTTTTAAAAACTTCACTGAAACTATTGTCATCCCTCTGCCCCACTCCTAGTAAGCAATGTTGCAGAGGATGACACCATGGGGTGATACACAGTGGCCAGACAGGATTTTGATAGATCTAGGGGAAGGGACCTTCCCTCTATCCACCATATGGTCCCCAGCTAAGTTACGATGTCTCATAAAGCAGATATTTTCAAACTCTGGTTGTCTGTATTTCCAGACATCAGCTCCCAGAATTCCTAAGCATTGGCCATGCTACTGAGATTTCTGGGGTTTAGAATTTCTGGAGGACCAGAGTTTGACAACTATTGCCGAAGAGAACATAAGAAAAACAAGGGCACATCTAACCTCACCTGCTGTTTGGTGCTCATGTTTAGAGATGTGTGGAAGTTGGCAAAAGGCATTTAGGAGTATACCCAAACTACGAATCTGTGTTTTCAGGTGGAGCATACCCTATCTGCACTTTTTTTTTTAATTGTTCTATACTATTTAAATATCTTATTACTATAAGCAGTCTATAAATTATGCTAAATCAATACATAATGAGCTAACTGTCCTGGCAATGCACAGTCTGTTATTGGGTACAAAACTGTTGGGTACAAACAGCAACAACTGAAGCATGTAAGAACAGTCCTACTGAATAAGAACAATGTTAGGAAGGAAAGCCCACAAGCAGAGCATGGAAATAATGAGCTGGCATTCTCCTGTCATTGTTCTCCTGCATTACTTGGTGTTGTCCTGTAAACTTCTGCTGTGGTCCTCAAACCAACACTTTGTTCCTTCTTTCAAATTAAAACTGGCTGCTTCAGTTTCCACATAATATTTGCAGCTGCTGTAGGAGGAACTAGGAATTTTTGTTCACTGCTCTTGCAGATGCATGGCATCTATTCATACTGGTTACTTCCTTAGTTGGGGACCTCTGAGGTATGGACAACCTTGGGTGGTTCATGGTGCAACACAGCATGCGGTTCAATCTTCTCATCTGATGTGTCTGAAACTCCAGCAGCCCAGATTCATAGTTTGGCAAATTGATTTCTTCCTCAGTCTAGTTGTTTAACTGGCTTTTATGTAAGAAATCACTGAGGGTGAGAAGCAATTTATCCAAATTGGATAGCAAAACTATTTTCTGCTGGCTCTGATTCTATGAATAGCTGTGGGTGGATATGTGTATATGCCTTAAAGTTGTCTGTCAACTTACAGTGATGCCACAGGTTTTGTAGGGCTTTCTTAGTTAAGGAATACTCAAAGGTGGTTTTGCCAGGCTTCCTCTGAAATACAGCTTACAGCACCTAGTGTTCATTGACAGTCTCTCACCCAAGTGCTAACCAGAGTTGATTCTGCTTAGCTTATGAGATCAGCTGAGATCTAGTGCCTTTCCAGTGCTGTGTTTCAAGTGAAAACAGTTGAAGTTGACGTTAAAATAAGCTATCATGTAGATTCCTTGGTCCTATAAAATGAAATTATTCACTTAACTATTCACTTTAACAACAACAAAAAAGTGTGACACAACATTTGATTGTCCTAAAATGTAATGTGTACTGTTCTGGACAAGAGGCAATTGTCAGGTCATATGTGCAGAAACAGAATGGTTTCCAAGAGGCAACGGGATCAGACAAGGGTGCTTTTTATCATCCTGCTTAATTTCTATACAGAATATATCATATGGGAAGAGGGATCTGACTTGGAGAAAGAAGAAGCAGAAACTGGAAGAAGGAGCAACAACAAGAACTTCAGATATGGAGACGATACTGTATTTCCAGGAGAAAATAGAAACGACCTGAAATGACTACTGATGAAAGTTAAAGAAGAAAATGCACAAGCAAACTTAGGCAGCTGAATATTAGGAAAACAAAAATAATGACCACAGATGATGTACCATTACTTAGCTATATCCATCACCTATTTTATAGTTATCTAAACTTTTCTGTGTCTCAGCTCAGTCATTAATCTAAATGGAGACTGTATTCAAAAAATCAGAAGAAGGCTAAGACTTGGAAAGCCAGCCATGAAGGAACTAAGTAAGACCCTCAAGTGCAAAGACCATGCCATAGCATTTCTGATCTCTAATGCTAATGAAAGCCAGGCAATTAAGAAAACCCTTAAGGAAATCAACTTATTTGAAACGTGGGGCTGGAAGAGAGTTCCATGGATACCATAGACCACCAAAAAGACAGATTAATGGGTCCAAGAGTAAATCAAACCTGAACTCTCACTAGAAGCCAAAATGACTAAACTGAAGCTATCATATTTTGGGCAATCATGAGATTATGTGGCTCATTGAGGGAAATGATAATGACTTGTGAGGCTGAGAGAAAGAGGAAGATCACATTAGAGATGGATTGATTCAATCAGGGAAGCCACATCCCTGAGTTTGCAAGACCTAAGCAGGGCTGTTGATGCCCAGGGTTCTTCAAGGTCCCTCATTCCTATAAATAACAACCACAGACATCTCCCGTAGGTTTCCTTTCTATACAAATAATATGAAAATAGGATTCTATTACTAGAACTAAATATTTGACAACAGAAACATATTTCTGGCAGCAAGCTGATAAAGCATTACAGCAGCTTATGAATACTACCCTCACAAGAAGCTCCTGTCATGCCCTGCCTTGGAGACCCTGGCAGTGAGGAGGAGGATTCTGAATCCAAGGCAGGAGTTTTCTCAGAAGCTTGCTCAGGAGAAGATAGCAAGCAATAGCAGGGGCCTGAGCAAGGGGAACAAAGATCAGAGGATGAGATAACAAGATGCTTACCATACCGAGAGATGATGTCAGAGAGAGGGGCTGCACCACTCAGCATGTTTAAATAACAAACGAGCCCTAATAAAAGAGCACCTGTGGCGACAGCATCAGTAGATAAAATGGCTTCAGCTGGCCCTTTCCTTTCAGGGTTAGCAACTGATCTTTACAGTCGTTGAAGTCCTGCTCTGTGTTCTCTTGTATCGGGACTACCTTCAACCTCCGCCTGCTTGACTACAACTTGGATTTGCCCTTTGGATTTGTTTGTTTTTGAACCTGAGCTCAGTTTGGACATTTTCCGCGCTCTTGCTTTATGTGTAAACCCTACTCTGCAGTTTGGTGATTAATTGTCTACTCTGCCCTGGACACGACAGTTCCCTTTTGAAGTGTTTGGGGCACCTAATTTCTTACGATTAAATAAATTAATAGTGTAATGTAAACAGTATAGTCTCCCCCTCCTCTCCAAAAAGGAGTGGAAGATTTCCTGGTCTGTGTTCCCTACAGCTGGGTTCAGAAATTGGACCTACATCTTATTGCTGAAAAAAGAGCATCACTGTCTCCGTAGATGAGTCGTTGCCCCTTGCCATCAGAATGAGTTTGCTCAAAGCATGGCCAAATTCTTTGACAGCCCTCTTTGTTAAACCCCTAGCACCATTCCATTTCTAGCACAGCCACAACAGATATTGCTGAAGCCTCTCAAAATTAAATGCTTTCCAACCCGTAGCCATGTTCCACCAAAGAGTGCCTTCCAGCTGTAATATTTACCCAGGCTTTAATCGGTCAGGACTGCCTTCTTCATTTTCAAATTCATGGTTGCTTGGTGGTCTTAATTTTCTCATCATTTTCAAAGATGACAGATTAATAGGTGGTTCCCCCTCAATGATGTGGGCAGATCTTAAAAGGATCTCATTAGTTTATATTACTGGGTAGCGTGCAGAGAAGTGGAAGCAGTTCCGCGAGCTAAGTCCACAATGACATCTGAAGTTTTAGGCCAAAAAATAATAATAATAATAAAAAAAGACCCACATACTGCCATTCATTTAAATGCTTTTAGTCAACCTTCTGGAGAAAGTGCCATCTGATGAAGGAGGCAGCTGTCGGTGAGGGCTCAGGCAAGAATATATTAGCAAGCCTTGAAAGGCTTTTCTAACTGCTACTGAATAAACACACCCACTCTCCTAGAATTTGTTTCATAAGGAAAAAAGCAGTCAAATACGCTCTAATGCTCTAATGTAAATATCAAAGACAACTGGAATGCACTTTCAGGTGAAAAGTAGATTGTTGGTTAAAGAAAAAGAACAGATAGATATAAAGTAGTTATCCATATATCTATAGATATAGATATATGGATAACTACTTCAAGAGATAGCAACAATTACAACAGCAGCAACAAATAACACTTAAAATTGGGTGACACTGTTAAAAGCAAAAAGAGGCATGCATGTTACTTGTACAGTTCTGAGATAAGGTTAAAATACATTAAGAAGGAAAGGAAATTAAGAAAGAATTTTTCAGAAGATGACGAGATGCATACTTACCATACACTTGCCTAGGGAAAATGCAAACATGACCCTGCAAATGTTGGTAGACTGTAACTCCCATAAGCCCTCCCCATTGGTTATGCTGGCTAACGTTGCTGGAAGTACCATCCAACATCTTCTGGAAGGATGCAATTGCTCCGGTAGGATAACTGTGCCTTTGCCACGTGCCTCCCATGGTGGTTCAACAACCCAATCCTCTCTCTCCTTATGGTCTTTGATAGGGAATGAGTGTGGATCAGGAAGGTATATTATGGCAACCTTACTATGTCTCAACTAGCTACTCAAAAATAGAGGTGGAAAGCACATTTACATTTATTTGTTCCCAAGCTGAAAAATGTGTTTCCCAACAGTTGGGAACCTCTCCTCAAAAAGAGTAATAGAACACCAAGAACTTTGTGCAGTTCTCCACAGAATTATTCCTGTGCAGCCCTTTGGATTATTGGAATATGAGAAAACACTGTAGGGGAATATTCATTTTTCTCCCATAATGGGTAGAAAACTGCTTTAATTATTTGGTCTGACAAGTGAGGATGAAAAAGTCAAGGATTTATATTACTACTCAGGAATACATCCCTACTCATGAAATACTTAAAAAAAAAAAAAAGCACACTTCTTCCTAACAAGAGGGAAAGAACCTGAGGTTTAAACTATCTTTTTGCAAGCAGGAAAAACTGTTTTTATTTAGGCAGGTTTTTGAAAATTGATTTTTTTTTAAAGGTAAAACAGGTTGGATAATTCACTGGACTTTTTTCTCTTGTTATTTTAATGGTTTATGCATGCAAAATAATTTTAATTTTGCGATGGTTTAATTGCTTTCTAACTTTTGTATGCAGTGAATTGTTTTAACTGATGTAAGCCACCTTTAGTTCCAATTCAGGAAAAGCTGGGTTCATGACCATTTTCGTAGTTGTCATCATCATCATCTATTCAAATGAAAGTAAAATGGACCTACAAACGGCTTTCCATACCCATGGATTCTGTGTCAACCACAGCTTGAAAATATATTTTTTTAAAAAAACTAAAAAGCAAATCATTGAGTTGTGAACCATTTTATATAGGGAATACCATTTTCCTACACCATGGTATATAATGAGACTTGAGCATCAAGGTATTTTGGTATCCACAGGAGATCCTGAAATCAAATCCCAGTGGATACTGAGGCTCACTGTATTTGTTTTATTGAGGCTGATCACTATGAGTGTTTAGCTCTGAAAACTCTGGCTCTCCCTGTGTATTCAGCCATATTGGTAGCACCAAATTACAGTGGAGTCCTGGTTATCCGACCTGCGGTTATCTGACGCTCTGGATTAACCGACGTCGCGGCTGCCTGGGGGTGTGGCTGCAGGCATTTCCGCGCCCCCAGACATGGCCAGACATGCCCCTGAGCCTGCCCCGACACGCCCCGACATGCCCCCGACATGCCCCCAAAATGGCAGCCGCTGCGGGGCTCCGTGTCATCGACATTTCAGTTATCCGACCCTGCACCCGCCGGTTTAGGTCGGATAACCAGGACTCTACTGTACTGGTACTGCAGCCACCAGGTTGTGAGTTCGATCCCGCCGGGCTCCAAGCTGACTTAGCCTTCCATCCTTCCGCAAGTCGGTAAAATGAGTACTCAGCTTGCCGGGGGCAATTAGTTAACACACTGTAAACTGCTTAGAGGGCATTTAGCTGATAAACAGTATAGAAATATACATTCTATTGCTATTGCTAAATTAAGGTTGTCATCTCTCCCCCCCGCAACAGGATTATCACCTTTAACAGTTATAATGGAGGTCAGATCTCCTTCATGCTGAGAATCCTTTTGCCGTGTCAATTTGCCTAGTACACTCAGCTTGTTTATCACTTATCAAAATATGCAAGCACCTCCAATAATAAGGTGGAAAGAACCTGAGATTTCAATAACTCAAATGCAGGACAAAGCAAAATGGAAAGATTCGGCTTCTACTTTTTTTAAAAAAAGCTAAACATCATATACAATAACCATACACAGCTCTCTGGAAACCATGTGATTACTAGTGATTTATTCAAGGAATCTGGTGAGATTAAAAAACACACTGACAAGAGGGACAGGTGAAAAGGGGTGAGGAACAATATCTCCACACTAAATAATTCCAGTATCAAATGCATGGAAATCTTAGTGCCAACCCAAAAGAAACCCTGGCATCTTCACACAGAATATATCAAAGAGTTATTTTAAAAACAAAACAAACACACATTCTTGTTGAAACGTAAGACTGCAGTGGATTCTTGGTGGCAGCTGCTTCAGTCCTGGGTAGCCCTGACATTTAATAAACCTGGGCAATGACAATTAAACACTGTAAATAATTTATCTGCTTAATCTTCCGAATTGGCCGTTTTATCCCGCCCATCAAAAAACGGAGGTACTCTGGCATTAACCCCCCCCCCAAAAAAACCTGACAAACAGTCTTCCAAAAATGAAAGTAGCAAGGAGTGGTAGCCTAAAGTGGATTTTGCTCTCAATAATGTATAAAGTCGCATGCTGGGGAGAGGAGCCCTCACAAAAGCAGTGCCACGGCAATCTGTTCCTTTCATCTGCAGCCAGCGTTTAAAGGGAAGGTGCTGCTCCGAATCAAAAGCACAATCATTCATTTGTGAGCAGATGTCCCTCACACGGCAGGCAGCGCTTTTTCAAAGCTGCGCTGAACAAACGCACTGCTGTGAGACAAGTTCCTGTGCCCATTAAAGAAAGAACACAGTATATATTAATTTAGCAGGTTGTTGAATGTTTAAAGCAGAATTTATGAAGCAGAAATAGCATGTGGCGAAATAAAATGGTTTTCAAACTAAATATGAGGGGAGGCTCGCCCTCCTCGGCCGACTCTCTCACCCACTCACCTCCCCCCCCCAAAAAAAAATCATTCCTTCACTCATGTAAAAAGTGTGAGGTCTGCAGATGATTCAAGAGCATTTCAAGGCCTGCTATCCACACCAAAGGGTTAATCAAGCCTGGAGAACCAACAGGAAGAAATAAACTCCAAGAAATGGAAGCTTTTCAGGAACAGAAGCAAAAGAAAGGAGAGAAACTCTGCAGTGAGTCAATGAGCATCCAAGTCTGATTCACACCATCAGGGAGCATAAAGAGGCGTGGAAGTTTGTGCATATTAGAACAAGACTGTGCATGGTTTTCTGAGTCCTGATTTCATATAATTTTCAAATTGTTTTGCATTGTATATTATAAAGGTTTATGAATGTTGTAAAACTTTGCTAGAATATTGTGTTTCTATTATTAGAGCTTGTGGCTGATGCAAACAAAGGATCTCTCTCTCTCTCTCTCTCTCTCTCTCTCTAGTCTGTCTCCTCTTTTTGGTGTGATTTCCCTACTGTCCTCCCAACTGCTATCTAAGAATGTCTCCAGATGAGGAAAAAAAATAATCCCTGGAAGTCCCAGGACCCCCCCCCTTTTCAACAAAAGGACTTTATTTTGGAGAACCACAAGATGTTTTCTACAGCCTAATATATTTCCTGAAAACTCCTAGCATAACCCAGTACTTTTCCTTCCCAGGTCAGTCTAAATTAAAGCAGAATTTTCTGAAATGAAATGTGTCTCTATCAACCTTGTTCGTTTCTACATTCCTGGAACTAGGTAAGATGGTGGTCACCAGTATACACAGCTATTATTTCCAAGACACAGATTCAAGCAGAGGGATGAATAATGTTGGCACTAAAAACAAAATGATTCTAATGCTTAACTAGTGAAATATTAATAAAATGCTCGCTGGATAAAAATTCTAAAAGGGCTCAATGGAAATGGGCGAAGATCAATTTCTGAAATATTGCATGAGACTGGATGCAACACGTGAAAAGTGGGGGGGGAAGGGGAATGACACAAGAGGGCAGGGAGGGAAGTCCATCATATTTCAGGAAAGGGAGTGGATGTGACTTGTGAATAAGCAAGTAGAATTAAAATGGAAAGGAACTGGACACTCTAGAGACCACCAGAGACTTTTGTTCCCATTTGGAGGTGCTTCTCTCATGCCACCATAAAGATGGTCCAATAAATAGAGACTTATCTATATGATGAGCATGCAATGACTCAATCGTACAACAACCTCCCCAGTTCCAACAGCTTCCAATTCCTTCAGTCTACAACCTGGAAGTAGGGTAAACAGTTTTTCTGGGTTAGGGCCACTGCAGGTAATCCTACGAATAAGAAGAGAATTTTGAAGGAAATATTAGCAAAATCAAGGACTGAAAGGTATCTAGTAATGGAATGATGACTTCATGACCCATCCGTACTCATTCCACAAATACTGACTTCTACTATGATCAACTCACCAGCTAACATACAGACCTATTATATCCTATTGCCTACTGCAAGGATATTGGGTTTCCATTTTTCCTTTTATTTTTGTCAGGCTTTGTTTGCTTTGTGGGTACAATTTTTCTCAGCAAAATATACTAGGAGTTCAAACATTTCCTAAATTTCATATCTTTCCCACTAGATGCACAATTCCCAAATAATGCAAGTACTTTGCACTGATCTATCTATCACTGCTGAAATGAAAATTTAAAGTGAGAAACAGCAGCAGAAGGAAATGAGAGGAATCCTAGGCAGAAGGCGGCTTTCTGGGATCAGAGTTTCCGTTGTCAATGCAATTTTAAAGAGAAGAATGTTCTAACAATAACCATTCCTATTCTCATATTCAACAATGAACTTTACAGGTATTCCCTATTGAGTACATAGAAACTTGTGTCAGCATTTAGAATAAATAACTGTATGCAAATTAAGCAGGCATTTTAATATCCTCTATTAACATCACAAAACTTTTTTTTCACAGCATCAAGCCAATTGCTTTCCTCAAACATGCACACACAAAGACCTCTATCGCTACAATTATTCGCAATATTCTTTGTTCAAATTTGATCTTCTGCTTAAGCACAGATGATTACAAGACTGCATCAATTCCAGCACACAGATATAAATGCAGCTAATAACTCTTACTGTAATGATTAATCAATTTATGAATACATTATTTGAACTGATAGTCCAGGTACGGTACCCTACAGAGAACAATGTTACAGAGTGCATTGACCGATTCAAATGCTAGCTAACAGGATCAATAGCAAACTGCAAGTAAACTCTGGAGAATAACTACACTTGCATAACAAACAGTGAGGGCTTGCTGTGTCTGTAAAAACATTCCAACGAGAGATCATTGTTAACATCACCTAATAATTCCAATTCTGTGAAGTATTCAGAAACCAACCTCTACCTACAATTCAACAAGGACAACATTTCACCCTTTAAATAGTTGTTTCTCTTGTTGCTAACTGCCATCAAGTTGACTTCAAATGGACTTCCAGGTGCAATTCTAAGTGCTGGTGATGACCTTGAAAGCCCTACAAGGCTCAGGTCCAGGTTATTTGAAGGACTGTATCCTTCCCTACGAACCGGCCCGGGCACTGAGATCCTCAGGAGAGGCCCTTCTCTTGGTCCCACTGCGCTCACAGGTTCATTTGGTGGGTACACAGGAGAGGGCCTTCTCAGGGGCTGCTCCCAGGCTCTCGAACTCCCTGACCAAAGAGGTTAGACTGGCACTCTCCCTGCCTACCCTCAGGAAACAGTTAAAAACATTCCTCTTCTAGCAGGCCTTTTATATGTAATTTCTATCGGTGCTGGTCATTTTAATTGTCATTGAATTGACATTTTAATGCTGTTTTTATATGTATTTTAACATATTTTAATTATTATTGTAGTTTAATCTTTGTTTTAACTTTTGTATATGACAGTTTTTAATTATGATTCTTTTAATGACTGCAAGCCGCTTTGCGTCCTCTCGGGGAGAAAAGTGGGATAAAAATAAAGATGATGATGATGATGATAATACAACTTACACTGACCTCTAAGTCATTCTATCATCAACCATCCTGCTCAAGTCCTGCAGACTCAGAGGTATGGCTTCCATCTGTATTCCCCTTTTCCTACCATTTTCTTTTTTACCAAGATTTTTTTTTCTTTTCCAATGAGTCCTGTCTTCTTGTGGTACATCCTGTTTTACTCCTTTCTAAAAAAATAAAAATAAAACCACACATTCTCGCATTTGAAAGTTCCTTTATCACTCCTTCCTCCCCCTTCACATGGTTTTCATGTGGGAAGTCAGAAGTTTTAGGAAGCACGGGTCCAAGAAGCACAAGATTATTCAGAAATGAGAAGAACCATTGCATGAAGCTAGTTGTCATCTACAATGGTCCGGGTGCATAGTAATGTTTTTAGCATTTTGTTTTTCACAAGTGGCCTGCAACCCTTTCCCCAAATTGTAGCCCTTCCCCTCCTTTAAACAAAGTGTTTGGGGATTTTATACAAGACCTTGTTAAAGTGGATGTTTCAATGGTACACATAGTTGGTTGCATGGTTGCTATGTATTAAAGGTTTGTTAATTCATATCAAAAATACTAATTTACAGGGGGCGTTCTATTGTAAGTTGTTGTTGTTTAAATTTTGTTGTGAATTGTCATGAGGAAACATTGGTTAAAGGTAGCAGGCACACTCATAAATATACACAGAATATTAATATGGAAAAAAACAGTATTTTGCTTTTTGGAAAAAGTCCTTTGAGAAGTCAAAAACTGAAAATAAAATTTCACACACACAAGACTATAGGGACATACAGCATTCATTGCATGAAGGAGAATCGGTTAGACAATGAGGATTCTCCCTTGGCCCCAGTCGTGAGGGTTTAATGGTCCCCTCGTCCCACCTCTGAAACCTATGTGTTCAGCATAGATATCTCCAAAAGGAAGCTTAAGTGCATAGACATTCTACACATTCTTAAACTGCAATGATAGAGGGTTCTAGTTTTCATGTAAAGGCTATGAACAGAGGAGTCCATGCATGTAAGCTCCCCATGGCAATCAGCTAATGTGAAAACCTTAGTTGGTAAGGGCAGTGTGATGCTTCTTGACCTCGATGTGGGGCCACAGATACAGCCCTGCAATGTGTACAATACATAAAAGAAACAACTATTTCATAGAAAACAGAGATCCTCTGTGGAGGCCCTACTCTCATTTCTACCACCATCACAGGTCCATCTGGTAGGAACACTGGAGAGGACCTTCTCTGTTGCTGCTCCTGGACTGTGGAATCCACTTCCCAGGGCTACAAGACCAGTGCTCTCCTTGCTGTCTTCCCACAGGCTGGTAAAGATTATTTTCCAGTTCAGTAGGCCTTGGAAGACAGATTGCTCAAGGGAAATGTGTTTTGCATAATGTGCTGGATTTCTTATTTGCTGTTTTCTTTTGTAATGCCTTATATTTTTAATTGGTTTTAACTTTGAATAGTTTAATTGCATTATTAACTTTTCTAAGTTGTTAATTTATGGCTATGTTTGTTTTAACTGTTGAGTCCCAAAATGCAGGAAAGACAGAATATTAATAAGAATGGTAACAACAATAACAGTCATAAATATATTATGGTTGTTTGTGGTTGTGAAGCTTCAAATCATTTCTCACTTATGGTGACCCTCAGGAGAACTTATCAGGGGACTTTCTGGGGCTGAGAGTGTGTGATGCACCCAAGGTCATCCAATGGTTTCCACGGTCAAGTGGGAAATTGAACCCTGCTCTCCAGAGTCATAGTCCAATGCTCAAACCACTACCCTATGCTGACTCTACAGGAACACAATCCCTACTTCAAAATGAAGTACTACCAAGACTCTTTTGGACACAAGAAATTAAGTTAGAGTTTCAGTCCTACTGTACTGGCAAAAACTCAGTTATTTCTGCATGTACCGGAGCAGGTGAATCCCTCTGATCTTATTATGCAACTTGTATTCTTTTTTAAAATTAGGATTAGTCATTAAAGCTAATTAATGGGACTACACAAAATGAAAACAACTGTCTACTCTTCTCCTTATCCTGAAGCAAAGGGGTGCATTGAATCACAAGTGCCAAGCAAGGCTACATTTTAAAAATTAATTAGTAGCTTGCAAGAACAGCTGCACATTATTGAGTAAGTAACAGCATTTAAGTGAAACAGATGAAATATTGGTAAGCAATGCAGACCACAGTATAAGTATGTGAAGGGGGTCAGAGGTTAATCCCTATTGATTTTCCGAGTATGCGTACAGCACCACTGGGAAAGGCCAGTTCTCTTGGCAATCTGCTAGCACAAATACATTATAAATCTTACTGTCCACCTTCACAGATCAGTGTCATTTACTTCCTTCACTAAAGACCGTAAGGAAACGGCAACAAATCCACCACCCAAATCCCCAGTCAGAAAACACTGCTCTAAAGACAGTGGTTTAAGAGCAAATGCAACTACTTAATCTCAGAGAAAACTCTGTCTGCATGACTCTAGCACCCCCTTTGCATTGATGTCTCTCCATAAAATGGCTGGTGGAAGAGCTGGGGGGAAAGTGCAGGATTTGCTGCAGGAGGTCAGGATTAAAAAGTTGCTCCCTTTCATTTCATTTCTTTTTTTTTTTAAAAAAAATAACCTTGACAGTCCACTTGCATTCCAGATAATGGTTCTGTTTGATTACTAATAACTGGCTGGGAAAGGATAAAAATAAATGGAGCTTCATTTTCAACAGTGAGTGGACCATAATTGGGGCTTGCTTGTTCAATTTTGCATGTAGGAACATGGAAACTGCCATATGAAACAAGATGCCAAAACACATATAGCTTGAACCACCTGAAAAGGTTAATTTTTTTAAAAAAAACTGAAAATGAGGCTCCCCTCCCCACATCTACAATGAAAACAAAAGGACTTGGTATCTATGCCATAACAGCGCCCACTTTGTTGTGTGTCTTCAAGTTGTTTCTGACTTATGGTGACCCTAAAGCAAGCCTATCACGGGGTTTTCTGGGGCTTAGAGTGTGGGACATGTCCAAGCTCACCTGGTGGGTTTCCATAGCCAAGCAGGGAACCAAACTCTGGTCTCCAGAGTCGTAGTCCAACTCTAAACCACGCTGGCTCTCAATACCCACTACTCTCTTACATACTAGGCCATTCTAGAATGGTTCCCATAATTTTCAGGAGACATCGAGGGCAAAACCGGTCAAATGAAGAAGGCAAATAAGTAGGGTTTAACATAAATAAATAAATGAATAAATAGAATTGTTGCCTTCCCATGCTCCTAGATCTTTATGCTCATGCAAAACTAGATGCAAACTATTAATAAATATAAACAGAAACCCCCCCACACACACATCCTCCAGCTTTTCTGGTTTTTCAGGGACAGTCCTCATACATCCTCTACCATCCCACTTTTTCAGCTGCTTTTAAAATGTCCCACGTTCTCTGTCCTCCTCCCACTTATCCCACTGTCTCCAGGTTACTTCACTTGCTGAAAACTGACTTCTAAGTGCAAAGTCACTTGCAACCAATTAATTTAGCAAAGGGAAGAGGAGGGAGTGGCATTATGCCTTTTTCTGTGGGCTTAGGCAAAAACAAACTGCTGTAGCTTCCACTTGTTTTGTGTGATGCTCTTCATTAATAACTTTTGCCATCTTGACCACACTCTGATGTTGCTCCTAGTTTTCATCTGCAAAATTTGGAAGGTATGTACACACACATGGATATATGCACACACACATATACACATTGTTTACTCACCTGCCTTTCACTGATCGTGATTTCATAACGGAAGGACACAGTTACCCGCCTTTTAAAACAAGGGCTTATAGTTTATGTTGAAAGACGGGAGAGCAATCATAGAATCATAGAAATGTAGAGTTGGAAGAGACCACAGGGGCCATCCAGTCCAACCCCCTGCCATGCAGGAACACCCTCAAAGCACTCCCTTGGACAGATGGCCATCAAGCCTCTGCTTAAAAACCTCCAAGGAAGGAGACTCCACTACACTCCGAGGCAACAGATTCCACTGCCGGACAGCCCTGACTGTCAGGAAGTTCTTCCTGAGGTTCAGCTGGAATCTCCTTTCCTGCAGCTTGAATCCATTGCTCCTTGTCCTGGTCTCTGGAGCAGCAGAAAACAAGCCCTCTCCTTCCACTATGTGGCATCCCTTCAAATATTTAAACATGGCTATCATGTCCCCTCTTAACCTCCTCTTCTGCAGACTAAACATACCCAGCTCTCTAAGTCTATCCCCACAGGGCATGGTTTCCAGGCCTCTCACCATTTTGGTCGCCCTCCCCTGGACTTGCTCCAGCTTGTCAATATCCCTCTTGAATTGGGGTGCCCAGAACTGGACACAGTATTCAAGATGGGGTCTAACCAAAGCAGAGTAGAGTGGTACCAGTACCTCCCTCGATCTAGACACCACACTCCTATTGATGCAGCCGAGAATTGCATTGGCTTTCTTGGCTGCCTCATCACACTGCTGACTCATGTTCAGCTTGTGGTCTATGAAGACTCCTAGATCCCTTTCACACGTACTGCTATCCAGCCACGTGTCCCCCATCCTATATTTCTGTATTCCATTTTTTCTACCTAAGTGTAGGACCTTACATTTCTCTCTGTTGAATTTCATTTTGTTCACCCTGGCCCAGCTCTCCAATCTATCCAGGTCATTTTGAATTTTGATCCTGTCCTCTGGTGTATTAGCAACCCCTCCCAATTTGGTGTCATCTGCAAATTTGATGAGCATGCCCTCTATTCCTTCATCCAAGTCATTGATAAAAATGTTGAACAGCACAGGGCCCAGGACAGAACCCTGTGGCACCCCACTAGTCACTTCTCTCCAGGATGAAAAGCAGCCATTCGTGATCACCCTTTGGGTTCGGTCGGTCAACCAATTACAAATCCAACTAACAGTAGCCCTGTCCAGCCCACATTTTACCAGCTTCTTTGCAAGAATGTCGTGGGGAACTTTGTCAAAGGCCTTACTGAAATCAAGGTATGCTACATCCACAGCATTCCCTTCATCTATCAAGCTAGTAACTCTATCATAAAAAGAGATAAGATTAGTCTGGCATGAATTATTTTTGAGAAATCCATGTTGACTTCTTGTGATTACCGCGTTGTTTTCTAAATGATTAGATGCATCTTATCCCCCTGCCCTCCCCTCCCAGTTGAAAGGAGGAGCAAAGTAGGTATACAAGTAGAGACAGACAGTAAAGAATTTTTAAAAAAATACAAAATAAGCAGATTTGCAGAGAATAAGAAATTACAGCTTGAGAAACACAAAGGAGATACAAATTCCAACCTTAGCCCAACTTTATTTGCAGAGATGGTGGGGTCTCCTTCTCTGGGTGTCTTCAGAAAGAAGCTGGACAGCTACCTGCTGGGGATGCTCTACCTGAAGATCCTGTATGGAGGAGCAAGTTCAGCCTCATGGCCCAAAGGGCCCCTTCCTATCATTCTATAAATAAATTTAAAAAAACACCACCAGTCTCCAGTGCTCTTGCCTTTCAAAATCCCAGCAAACACTGCCCTTGAGACTTGTCACTCTTAGAGCTGAGAAAGTTACTCTTTGGACTGTAACTCTCAGAATCCCCCAACCAAGCCCTGAAAAGTAGGGTATGCATAACACTCACCGTTGTTCCTCCCAGGTGTCTATAAATTAGGCAGTGAATGCTTTTTGTTTTTAAGCTGATGGGCATGGATTGCTACATTGCAATTTAAGAAAGAGTGTAAAATCAGAAAGGTGGTTCCCTCTTTTCTGAAACACGGCTGTTGTCAAGTACGTGGTCACATCTCTCATTAGAAAGAAGCCAGCAGTGGAGGTAAGTGAAGGGTCTTTCATTTATCAAGAAGTGCTATTCAACACCTTCAGCAAATCTTGGTTTTAGACGCCCCCTCCGCATTTCTATTTAAATTAACTTTGCCAAACCTCATCTGTCTAAAGAACAAAAGGTCCAACACTATGGGGGGGGGTCTATGGTTATAAAATGGGCTGTGGCAACTCAAAGAATCTTCTATTTTCAGCAGATAACTTTCCAGAATATAGAACGTGAATTTGGTGAGCCTTCAGCTTAACCATGTTCATTTATGAATTGAAGAAAGAGACACCATATGTTCCAAAAGGGCACAGGAGACAAAGGCACTTTTGAGGTTTTAGTCATTTTCCGTGTTTGGGGGGCTTTTTGTCTTTGTTTTGGTATACAATATAATTCTGGCCACGGTGTCCCAATTTACAAACAAGGTGTCTGATCCCATTCAATAAAATATGTTTGCAGAAAGACAGGCTTGCAGAATGATCACTCCATCTATATTTAAAAATTATCATTTAAGGGAATGTGAAGCTGTCCAAGAAGATAGATAGGCAGTGTTGTTGTTGTTGTTTTACATTAATGAGCTATAAAAAGAATGGAATAGGCCATAAATATAGTATTTTTCGTTACAGCCTTTACTAAAAATGCTACTACTTCTGTTTATCATTTATACCTCATCTGCAGCTTCAAAATTGATTACACTTTAAACTGTACATAACTTGCTGTGATTTTCATTTTGTGCCCCACTCCAAACATTTTTATAACTCAGTTAATATATTCCATATTTTGTGTTCTTATTGATTATGAATATTTCTTTAGGGGATTTTATTGCTTTTAAAATAACAAATGTTTTGTATTACATAGGGAGAGGGAATACCCAGTTGCTGCTTTTATATTTTTCTCTCCCATGGTGATTGCATTCCATAAATCATTAACACAAAATTTTGTAAAGTATCCTATATACATAAATGGGGGCAGGGTGGCTGGGTTTACTAATGCAAGATAGTTTATACCACACCATACAGCTTTGAGTTCCAATCTCTATTTAATCTGTTTTGCTGAAGCCATCGTCAGTTCAATTTACATCTTAAGAAATTAAAACACAAAAGATTAGCCACATACAACAGGATCATTTTATATCAAATATATATTATCTGTTCTAATTGCCGCTAGAGTTTGCAAGTGAAAATATGATTTATATTTAGGATGTGATTTCCTATTAATTATCACACTGGGGATTTTTTTTTTTTAAATCTTGCATTATAAATTCTGTCTTGGAAATTAGTTTTATTATTTTCCCCCACCCATAATCCTATCACACAAGCAGTAAGTGCATTGCAGCATGAACACTTTAATTTTTTTCCAGTTAGTTTTCAGCAAGCCCAGAGGTGAGGTTTAATAAGGATCAATGGCACTTTATCTGGGACAGGGCCACTTCACAGCATGCAAATTACACAGTTACACTTAAAAAGAAAGAAAGAAAGAAAGAAAGAAATAGATTTAATTAAAAAAAAGTAGAACCACAGGCTCTGGAAATTCAATTAAAGGATTTATGCAAAGGTTTGCTAGGTTTTTATATGCAGTTACTGCTTATATAATGAGCTTTTCATATTAAAAATCAATAGGTAATCTAGAGTAGAAGATCATCCCCTTAAATACATTTTTGAAATCAATTTGAAAAATAGTCCATCAACTGCTGTGACTACTCTTGCTGCTTCGATTAGGCTAAGAGCAATATTTAGACTGTAATACGTGCCATGGAATATCTATGTGTGAATTTGGCTTTCATGTGTGCTTTTCCCCCACCTCTTTTGAGCACCCAAGATAATCACAGAGCAATTCAAAGATTTTATACAAAGGATAAATAATTTAAACACTAAGGAGGGCATCCAGCAGAAGTAAAAAACTGACAAAACTAGGGTACACCAACGGGCAACATCACCCTTCCACATAACACACTGCTCTCTAGCATTTCAGAGACGCACAACAGGAATACGCATGGGCCTCTTGAATTCCTACTCCATGGGTCACAGCCATCCTGTGAAACCTTATTGAAGTCTCTATTCTGCATTCGCGTTCATCACAACAAATAAATTGATGTGCATCCATTTTCCATGATATTCAATGCCAAGCTGGTGGCACTTACGAAGGAAAATGCTCTATCTAGAGCTGCCCAGAAAAAGTAACCCATTTAACGGTAAAGAACCATAAGACCAGTCTCCCCACATGAGTCTGTCTCAACTTTAACATCTTTAGCAGGGGCTTTTCTCTCGGTCCCATCACTCTCATGTAAGGATACAAGAGAGTGCCTTCTTGGTGGTTGCTCCCAAGCTGTGGAACCATCTGCCGCAGTGGACCAAGTTGATCCCCTCCCTGCTCTCCTTCTACGGCCAAGGAGATCAGAAAGACTTTACCTCTGTCTACTGCTTGCAGAGTTGGATATACAAATTGCAGAGAAGGTGGCTAGGTTTTGTGCCTCTGCCATTATTACCCACAGACAAACATTACTGGTGCATATCTAATACAGGAATTTAGATACTCTTGGTATATCTAAAGTGTATGTGTTATGTCTGAAATCCTAACTAATCTTAGTTTTTATATTTGGGTTTTTGATATAAATGCAGTGTACTGAGTGTACTTTGTACTCAAGGTCTGTTAACATGAATTTTAGCTGTAGCTGTTACACGTGTATTATTATTATTAGCATTAGTAGTGGTAGTAGTACTACGAATAGAATTTTTCTTTGGTCTATGATTGTAAAGAAATGATATGAAATGAAATGAAAGGGGCTGCTATGCTGTTTTTTAAGATTGTTCTTGCTATGTTTTTTGAAGTATTAATGTTTCCATATGGTATCTTAATTAAAAATGTAACATTTTTAATTCATGTCCCTTATTTTTAACCAAGTGTGAGCTGCCTTGGGTCCCATTCTGGAGAAAAGTGGGAGAAAAATAAAATAAATAAATAAGTAAATAAATAAATAGGAAGTGCAACAGGGGGATCAAACGTAATTTCCTGGGAAGTACACAAAACTGGCAGTATAGAGATCACTCAGCCACAGTCTTCTGTTCTATGGTGGGATGCATTATATTTGTACTGAAATTATAGCAGACTGTTTCTAAATTAGTCCATGCAAAGTGCATGCTACCTGTGCAACCTTTTCTCCCTCTTTATCTTTATTTGCTTGTTTGTTTTTAAGGCCCTTTCCGCACCGGGCTATTAAAATGGGCGCAGAGCAACCTCCAACGGAGGTCTTCTGCACCATGGAGTGGACTGGGTAGAACTACTTTTTGTAGTTCCTCACCTCAGTCTGGTTTGGAGTGACCGGAACTGGTCGTGCAGCATCCTTTTTAAAAACTTCTTTTAAGAGGTTTTTCAAAAGCACAGAGTGTGTGACCCCATGTCGCTCTGTCGCCACGCTCCGGTGCAGATTTGCAGGCATGCACTAGTGCGTGCCTGCAGATCTGCCGGGGTTGGGCTTTAGGCTGGCGAGCTTCTCCGGTTGGTGGAGAGCCTCCACCAACTGGAAGCTGCCATTTTGGACGCCGGAGCAGTGCGGAGTGACGAGCTCGCACTGCTCCTTGTTCTGACGGACTTGCCCAGATGCAGAAGAAATCTGGCAAGTCCCATTTTAGCACGGTTCCTTTCCCATGTGCGGAAAGGGCCTAAGTGATGCATGCCTTCTTTTTCATCATTGCTGCTGCATCCATCCCACATGCACATGTACAGGAATGAATCCCAGAAACAAAATAGATCATTCCCCTCTATGCATCTAGAGACTAAATGCCACAGAGAAACTCACTCTAAACTATTCTTAGGAAGCTATCCCTGAAAGAGGTGAGAACAGGGACAGGGATTTTCAAGGGACATGTACCAGAAAACAATATTTAAAAACAAAAACAACAACAAAAGATGTTTAGGATACGTGACAACACAGACACAAAGCGCACTGCATAACTGAGTAACTTGTGGTCATTTGAGATAGCATTGAAACACATGTGTCACTATCGTGGCCTTTGGTCATGCCTGCTGGAGCTCAGAAATACTGTAGTCCAAGAACACCTACACGTTCCCACATCTTGAGGTTTATTTATCTATTCATTCATTATTTTACTTACTTATTTATATATTTATACCCCACTGTATAGCAAAAGATCTCAGGGCAGCTTATAAATAGCACTAAAAGCAGTTAGAGTACATCTAGACTCATTGATAGACCAGAAGGTCCCAGATTTAGTTCCTACTCTTTCCAGTTTTATTTTGGAGATTCACACTTTTGTTTATCTCAGAGTACTTTCTGTCAGCTCCCAGCAGGATCAGAGATTTTTATACCAGAATCTCAAGTCGGTTTAGTGTATCCCAGTATGAAATGGGAAAGAACAGGCACCAAATCTGGGACTTCTCAATCTATCTAGATACACTCATAAACAGTTTAAAACAGTAAATTAATGTAAATAAGCAAAACACCTATTAAACAACAGAATGAATTGAAACAAATTTAAAAGCTTTAAAAACTATATACAATAGTATTTAGTGTGAATTAATGAGTATTAATTAGGAGAGGCAAGGACTTCTCGCCATTTTTCTTCCCAAATTTAAGAGTTCCACTTTAATACCTGTTTCCAGTATCCGAGATCAGAGTCCCATTTTCAGATCACATTCAGAGCAAGAAGACTTGATAAACTTTTATTCCCTCAGTCCAAAAAACGAATGTGTGTGTGTGTATGTACACACACACATTCCCTGCCTTTTTCTTCACCGCCATCTTGGAGCACTGGTGGCACAGTGATTAAATGCCAGCACTGCAAGCCACAAGGTTGTGAGTTCGATCCTGCCCGGCTCCAAGGTTGACTCAGCCTTCCATCCTTTCGCAGGTCGGTAAAATGAGTACCCAGCTTGTTGCGGGCATGTATAGAAATGTTTTGAAATACATGGTATTTGTAAGTTGTTCGCCGCCTCGATCCATATGGAGTGGCGGGATATAAATAAATAAATAAATAAATAAATAAATAAATCTTTTGTTTGAAACAGTGTGGTGTAGTGATTTGAGCACTGGACTATAGCTCTGGAGACAAGGTTCAAATCTCTGCTCATCCACCTTGGGCAAATCACATTCTCTCAGCCTCAGAGGAAGGCAAAGACAACCCCTCTCTGAACAAATCTTGCCAAGAAAACCCTGAGAAAGGTTTACTTTAGGGTTGCCATAAGTCAGAAATGACTTTACAGGACCAGAACAATATCCTCTGTTCTCTTCATCCACGTCAAAGCTGTAATACCCAAGCATGCCACCAGTCCAAGACACCTCCTTCTCTTCCTCCTCTCCTTTTTTAGACAACCCAAATAATTAATAAATTGCATTGTTATTTTGTCATTTCCCTCTCAAAGAAACCTACTGGGAAGATTGTAATTGGTCCACATTATGACATTCCATTAATACCTTCTGTTGGTTTACTTGGCATACTTTGAATACTGGTTAGCATGCCAGCAGACTATTCTATAGAGGAACTAAAGTAGGGCATCACTGGAAAAAGTTGCACCCTAACATATTGTGGACGAAACTTTTTGAATTCTAGGAGGGCTGGATCCACAAACATGCAGAAGTACATGTGGACTGAGTAAGTGCAGTAACAAATTTGTTTTGTTTTTGGTGAGTCAAATAGCAATGTTAGTCAAAGTCAACATGCCAAATTTTTACCATCTATTTGGTGTTGCCTTTTTTAAAAAAAAGCTTCAAATATCTGCAGAAAACATTGCATGGTAGATATTATAATGCACATGCTTTTCAATATGTTTTTTAAAGCTTATACCAGGACGTGCAGGAAGTTCAAATGTCAGTGGATAGCTACATTCTGATTCATATTGTAATCTAAGAGGTGCAGATCACTTTCATTTGGACACACTAAGCATCAACTCCATTGAATGAAAAAGAGGAACGGAACACATTCTTTGGACTAAAATGGCTTAACATTTCAGTTGCCTAGAATAACACTGGTATGAATAAGGTCCGTCTGTGTGCTTACTTCTTTATTCTTCTCAAAGTTATTCAGACCCGCCCAACTTTTACATGTATAAAGAGACAGAATACTATTGCAAATTCCCAGTGTTCTCTCTTGCCTTTAGAAAATATATGGCAAGTGTCTGAGCTTGTCATTACTTGAGTAAAGAGAGTGCAAAAATTTTTTGAAAGGGCATGTCATTTCTTTTATGAGAAATAACAAATATATGGGAATTCATTGAAAATTATAATGAACATCCATGCAAAATTATAATCATCAAAATTACATAAAAGCTTTGTTGCTTAGCAAAGTCATTAGCTATAGAATAACTCTACCCTTTAAAGTCTACAAGCAAAGTGATAACCACCTAAGGTAGGGATGCCGAACCTCCAGCCCACAAGATGTTTTTGACTTTTAACTCCAAGAATGTGTTATCATTACCTCTGTTGGTGGTACTGAGGAGACGTACCAGACGTCAGGAGGCCCAGTTACTCCCCATCCTTAACCTAACAAAAGAAGTTCCCCATGAATTAAATGTGCAAATTGGCCATTCTGAACTACAAAAGAATGAACTGCTAGCATAATTAGACAAATCTGGAAAGCATATTTATACGGAGAAATAATGTAAACTCATCCTGTGCCAAACATTTGAGAAAGAAAAAAGCTGAACTTCAGCTACTGAGGCAGCCCATTCATTTACTTGCTTTCATACTATTACAATTATAGTACTATTGGGGGGAAGTTGGGGAAAAATTGGCTAAGCTCTTGCATCCAAAAGCTACCATGTGTAACTCTACGATAACAAGATGCAACAATACTGCTGAATGGAGCACTGCACAGACAGGTGTGTATTGGGACTGTTGTGCAACGGCCACGCTGCTAACTCTGCTTGCACGGTGGTTCCAACAGTGTAGCTCGGCTTCCTCTTCCCCTTTGAGAATATGAACTTTGCACAATGGTATAATGGTATAATTCAACTTTATGCAATCGTAAGTAGGTTTACAATCATGTAACTTCCCAATGGGATGCTGTCCATTGTTTAAGAAAAATATGACAATGAAAGGCAGAAGCCACCTAGTGAATATTTTTTGCACTATGTTCTCCCTCCCCCCAACACACATCATACATTTTCCATTCTGGAAAAAACAGCTAAATAGTTTCTGACAGGCCCAAAGAGTCACAAGAAGAGGCACAAGGATTCTTAGTTCCTAATAGCAGAAACATACCAATAACTGTATCAATAACTGTCTTGGAATGTTACAGTATACAGGCACATCCTGCTTCCTCATTGGCAAACAAGTGCCATTTCCGCACAGGGCGAGGGAATCGCCCCGTGACACTACTCACCGGACTTTTGGGCTCCCCGGTCCGGTCCACGCTTCTCCGGAGCAGTCCGTGGCCGCCGCTCTGCACTGCTCCGGGGACAAAAATGGCGGCTTCTGGTTGGTCGAGGGTCTCCAACCTCTGAAGCTCGCCAGCCTAAAGCCCGCCCCCGGGCAGATCGCATATCTGCATATGGGAGCAGGCTCGCAGTGGTGCACTCCGTGCTTTTGAAAGACCTGTTTTTAGCGGTCTTTCAAAGCACGCTGGACGACCACTTGGGGTCGTTCGGGAGTGGGCTGGACTGCGGATCTACGTAGGCCTGACCCAGTCCGGTCCCAGGTGCAGACCTCCTCCTTGGAGGACGGACTACACCGTTTAAAAAAACCCTGTGTGGAAATGGCCAAGGAAGCATTTGGGACCTTCTAGTGCATCCCTTGGAGCCCGCACCCTTGCTGCTGCATTCCTGATCAAAAGGACATGGGGCAGGCTTGTGGGAGCGCCCAAACTATGGCCATTTCTGCACTACACTGTTATAGTGCTATTATTCCACTTTAAAAATCCTATGGAATCCTGGGATTAATCCCAAGCAAGAGCTCCAGTAGTCTTTGATAGTATTTTGTTGTTGTTGTTCAATCATAATAATCATTTTATCATTTCTAGATAATTGGTCAGCACCTTCTCTACTAATAATACTTAACCAGCCCAAGACTAAATGATTCAAATAAATACAAAAGATCCCATTGATCAGCCCTGATGGATTGCCTACCCTCCAACAGTTCACAGATGAAAACCAGCACATCTGTGGAGATGCTCTCCAAACACTCTGAGCATGCATAGAAACAAGGTTCAGACAGGTACGCTGCGTACTATCTTCAGAAAGAAAAAATTCCATGCCAATGTGCCTTCAATCGTATGGGCTGTACCAATAACCGTCTTTTGGACTGTTACAATATACAGGCACACCCTGCTTATCTGACAGGTTAGGAAAGAGACCACTAACAGAAAGTAGAATTGGTTGAAAAGGAGAACCAGTCTTTCATCAGGTTATCTCCTCTTGCCTTCTTCTTCTAGCTCACATGAGAGAATTACAGAGTCTTGCCAAGTGACCCCTCTCCAAGCAAGTCTCAGTAATTTCCTCATGTTCCCTATAGGAAGAAGACAAGAAGAGAAGAACTGATGAAAGAATGGACCACGCATCAAAAGAACAGTAAATATCTCTAAATTACAATGGTCAAAAGATGGAATATTGACAAATGAGTCCTCAGAAAATGAGGGACACCTGTACATGACAATGGATACCTTCCAGTTGTAGCAATGAAAACAAATCCAAACAACCTTATGATTTCAGCATATTATAAATGGCAAAGGGAACAATTTATATAATAAATTATCCTGTGTGGTCAAGCAGCAATTTCAGGAGGGCACAGAAAGTGGCAATCTTCAATGGAGTATCCACTGTTTCTGTATGCAAAGCCAGTGGTTTGCAAAAAGATGAAGAAAGCTGGCCAAGCCCTTGCAAGTGCCACAAAACATGTAGTTTTTATGGATGCCCGCAGGGATGTTTATCCCCTCAATTTCAGTGGTAATTGAGCTTCTAAACCACCCACAAAGATTATGCTTGTAAACTGCATACACCATAAAAATGTTTATATTGCACAATTTGTTTTGCATCTATGCATATGAAAACAACTCCACAAAAATGAACTTTTACACGTCAAGCTGCCCACAGGAATTCATTCCTGTCTCAAAGTGGCAGAAGGAAAATAGGCACATTTCGTATGGAATTTAAGCTTGGCAAATTCCCTAATACAATGCATGTCTTTATAATATTGATTGTATGGTATCAGGTTGTTTAGGTCACAATAATAATTATGTGATGAAGGAGTCAGATAAATGAAAGGTAACTTACAAACAATTAAAAGTAGATGTTACAGAATGGCCTGGTCTGTAATATTAAAATTGTGACAGATTTTTTTTTTTAAAGTATTATAGAGGACACACTTAAGTTAATCCCTTCTTTAAGAGTATATTACTGATAACACAACCCATCAGTATTAAAACTGGCAAAGAAAATTAGAAGCTTCTGGATACAGATTTGTCAGTAGTTTTGTCTCAACCAAACTGCCCAGAACGAAACTTTATACTAACCATATGTTTGTTGTCTGATCAAAGTCTGGTAAGATATGGAGGAAGAGACGCAAAATGGATCTTGTGATAATATCTTTATTGAGTCAATCAAATGTTGCAAAAGACATCATGCAGACTTTTGATAGTCACAGGCTTCTTCATTGGGCAAACAGCATGCAGATCTTGAGATCTTATAGAAAGGCTGGGTAAATGAAAATAAGGCCAGCCCTCTGACCATGAGTTAACAGGGAACAAAAACAGTAAAAAAAAAGAGACAATAAAGTTTGGCTTCATCATTTGAAGTTCCAAAGCACATTCCTCACCCTCACTCGGAGAACTGGAATTTGCCTCTATCCAGTATGAGGTCTCAGGACAGTCTCTGTACTGTTACGTCTAGAGAAAAATTTAGGTGCTGGAACAAATCATATAAGCTGAAGCCAAATCAGGTTGCTCTAGCTTGTGTTAGAGAAAGTCTACACTTAGAAAAGCAAGTCCCGTTGTATGATGATACAAGGCTTATCTCCTAAAGCATATGAACCTCATGTTCAGTGGCTAAATATGTCATCTTCAGGTTAAAAAAGTTGCAGTAGTCAGGAAGCCAGGGAGGAAGAAGAATGAAAGGAATTGAAACGAAGAAGCAAGAAAGCGGGTAGGCTGATTCTAGGAAATGTCACATTAAATAGTACACTTATTATGTGTATATTAATACCACAATATGATAATACGATAATATTAATATGATTTATTTGTTATATTTAAACCTAATTTTAGAGATCTTCCTATCTATATGAAAACTAATTGCTATAGATATGTACGTATGTTCTTTGTCTTTTTTTATGTTGTGTGTTTTAATTCAAATTTTTTAAAAAAATAACTAGCTGCTTGCTGGCAAAAAAAAAAAAAAAAATTGCAGTCAACTACTATCCCACGACAGTCCTCCCTCCAGATGTGTGGGTTTGACCTTCGCGAATTTGATTATTCATGAGGCACGTGCTTGCCCCCCCCATTTTCCTCCTTCCATCCCTTGGATTCCTCACCCCAGGCTTGCAAGGCTTCTGTTTAAAATGGAGGTTTTGGGTGAACAAAGCCCCCTTCCCACTGCTGAAGGTCTCTGCCATGTGGTTGCATATTCTGCTGTGTATTGGCTGCTGATTGGTCAGGTGCTCCTTTCTCAAGATGGCCAAAGGAAGTAATTAGAACTTCAGAACTCCCCTCTTCTCCATCTGAGGGGAAATTACTAGTATTGGATTGTCTTTTTTTCTTCCTCCAGCCTCCCATTGCAGATTCATAGTAACTTCAGTTCACACATATATTTGTATCTAGGTAATTCAATACTGAACATCGGAGTTTCCTCTACTTTGTGAGATCCGCATTGAATTCATGTAAGAAAAAAAGTACATTAAAAATACTTGCTGCAAATTAATAAATATAATATTCGGAGATTTGAGAACCAAAGGAAAGATGAATTAGATAGCTCTATTTTACCAAAGTGATAGATCACAGCTCTGGCTTCAATATTCGTACTATAATTATGGATTTAAACTCTGACTTAACACAGCAGGAACTTCTGCTTTCTCTATACTGGATTCCAGAATGTATAGTTAGCGAAGATTTGACCATGTCTGCTAGCTTGGGAGCTCAAATTTTCCTGATGCATCTTTCCACATATGATTTAGTGATCCCCAATTGTTATTTCCCTTTTGGGGAAAGGTGATCACTCAAATTAATTTTGTTTTGGAACAGTCTTTGAATATTGTACACAGAAGAAATAGATTCTTCTTGTTCTTTCAAGGACTACAAAACTTAGATTGCAGCACTGGAAATACAATCTCCCATCCTGTATTCCTCAGTGGGCAGTGGTTATTTTTACTCAATAACCCTTTAAAATTGCAGTATATAGCATATAGCTATCAATGTTGAATGCATACATATCTGGATATTTGGTCATCTTCCTGCACAGGTTTATGCATACTTGATTTTCACCGATTTATTTTCAGTTTGTCATATGTTGGCTTGTTCTTTTTTAATTAATTTAGTTTCTTTTCTTTGTACTGTCTCGTACTTTTCTCCTACTATGGTTTTTGCACAATAAAAAAAATAAACAGAAACAGTTCCAGAACCAGAATGATAAACCAAAAAACCTGGTTGAGAAAGATAGTTCATTTGTCACGGTTCTATTAGTTAATACAGATACTGTTATATGTTATATGCTGTAGAAAACTAACAATTTAAATTCAGGGATGACGACTTCAAGCTGTTATCAGCAGGAATTTCAACCAAAAAAAATTAAATAAATAAAATTAGGAACAGAGAGAAAACAGACCTTAATTAAGCAAAGTGTTATCTCTTTCTTCTATAATGAAAGCAAAGTTATAGTTATGTTTTCACCAAGATTTTTCTCCACTTAATGAAGACATTATCCATGAGTTTTCAAAGTCACTTTACAAAAGAGCATTCAAGAGATATTAAAGTCAGCTTAAACTAAAAAGTCTTTTTGAAGTCAATAAACAATAAAAAAAGAACAATGAAAAGACAGCCTTTGATCTCTTCTCAGTCTCGAGTCTTTAATTTCTCTTTTAATCTACTAGATGCATTAAGTCTTGTATTCAAATACTTTTCACCTGCAGAGTACAGTAAGCTTGCCTTGATTAAAAAAAAAAAACTGTGCTAATGTACAGTCTCATTAGCATGGAGGAGTGCTAGCTGGAAGTTCCCCCACTTTTTTTTTTATTAATTTTTAAAAAATGATTTTCCGTTCTACCCTTTTTGAAAATTAAAAAGAAAAAAAAAGGAAACGAAAATGGAATCTTTCGCTTTGAAATTCATGATGAGATCAAAGACTATAATGCACATAGATTTTTTTTTCAAAGAATAAATTATTAACCAGATGTGAAAACACATACTGGTCAATAGGCATGGTCAAGAGACATTAGTCTCCCCCTTGACCAATTAGAATGCCTCAGTAGTTATTTCAAAGAAGATCAAGATCTGCATTAAGTTTACTTGAAGATATTGAAAGGGTGGTGAAGGCAATTAGCAAAGTTTAAAATACATAGTTTCCTTTTTCAAGGGATCAGGAAAATAGACAAGCAGCTGCTTGCAAAATGATGGCCTTCTGCAGCTGTGGACAAAGGTGTGAGGAGGTTATGGCATTTGTTGTTATAGTCCTAGGAATTAAAAAAAAATCCACACAAAATTTCTGCTGTCTGAGGATTTTCTGGGAATTCCCAGCATTAGCCGAAACATTTTATTCCCACCCTTAAATGTTTCTTTTCGATTCTGAAATATATTGGGATATATTTTTTTTTTGAAAAACTCTCCTTTTCTTCTGTTCCTTTTAATTTTTTCTCTCCATTATAACATTGTACCTCAAAAAAAAAAAAAAACCCCTCTAAAAAACTTTAATAATTCAGAAGGGAGGAAATTTGTCATTCAAATTACGGAGCCACAGAACCATGTCACCATTTAAAAACAAAAAAGAAAAAAAATATTTAGAAGAGCCCTAAGTGCAGATCCAAGAAACTGCTACAAACACACCCACCTCCAAAATGAAAGAATTAGACGTAAGGTAAAAACAACCAGCAAAATCTGGCAAGACCCAAGAGCTATACTATAAGCACTCATTCTTCTTTAGTTCACTCTGGAAGAGCCCATGACTTTTTTATTTCAAATGCCAGTTTGAGTTCCAGTATGGTTGTTCCACTAATCTGCACATGATGGCTTCCATCAACACATATGGAGGAGGAAATCGTCCTCCACCCTCTAGAATTCACCACCCCATCTGGCATCAAAAGCAGCTCCCAAAGACTGAGAACTCCACAGCAAGTTTCCAGATGGCATGGTGTCCTGCAGGGAGGTGAAGAAAATCTAGTCATACTTTATGGGTTCAGTGCAACACTAGATATCAGTGTGGCGTAGTGGTTTGTGCATTTGGTATACGACGCTGGAGACCAAGTTTTGAATCCCTGCTCAGCCGCAGAAAGTCACTGAGTGACCTTGAGAAATCACATTCTCTCAAGCCTTAGGGAGAGACAAAGCCAATAAATTTTGTGAAGAAAGATCTACGATATTAGGGTTGCCATAAACTGAAAACAACTTGAAGGCACACAACAAGTGCAACATTGGATTTAGCCATGGTTTGTAAGCCTGGCTTTTTCCATTCACATTTTTTTTCTCATAATTACGCCAAAAAGGGTGAGATGAGGAAAGAGCACGCGATCCCAACATTGTCTCTCATCATTGTCTTTTGTGTTAATCTTGTTTTTAATTTGTTTTAATTAACTAATATGTTTTAGGGGGATAGAAGGGTTGGAGGGTGGGGAGGATAGGGTGCATTTTAATGTTTTAATGTTTTTATATATTTTGTAATGCCGCCTCGATCCATTGGGAGAGGCGGGATAGAAATAAATTTTATTATTATTATTATTATTATTATTATTATTATTATTATTATTTGCTGCTCTTCAAGCACATGCTTAACCATGGTTTAATATTGCAGCCAGATTCAACTCATGTCTTAAATTGATATGCTAGAGGCCAGCCCCCCCGCCCCCGGGGTAACTGGTGCATGGATGATATAACTACATTACAGGCACAAAATCTTAGAAGTATAGGGTCCTTATTTTCACAGTATCAGAAGATAATGTTCTTTCTGAAAGCAGGCAGGTTAGGCCAGGATTTAGATCTCCTCCATTTTTACCCCACCCCCCTTTAAACAGGTATGTCAACTTTTTTTGGTGGGGGGAGAAATATACTTTAATCTTTAAGTTAAATTTGTATTAGTACAAGTAATTAAGCTGCACATTTTAGCTCTATAATCCATAATCAACTGAAAAGCAATTCAGAACTCCTGCATATAGATGAACAGGAATTCAGTGTCTTCATCAGTGTTTCAATCATTTTAGTTTGGTTTGCTACCTTTGTGGGCCACTGGACAGTGATGTGTTTGGCTGGGTCTGGCTGTCCCAGATTTAAATGCATCTGTAACCAATAGTAAATTTTCACAAACTTTGAAGGCTGGGATCATCCCATCTGTGGTTCAGCTTGGTATGTAGTCACTGTCCAAATCAGGGACATAGAAGTGATTGCAACATCTAAATGCTCCTTTCTAGCTCATCACATTGAACTATCTGAAAGGTCCACAGACGATGGGGGTGAGATAAAAAAATCTGAGTTCAAAGCAACAGAAGGAAGTGCTTTAGAACTACATATTTGCTGGCATATAAGACATACCAGGGTACAGGACATGCCCCATTTCTACACTGGCAAATACTATTTGCTGGCATATAAAATGCTCTGGCGTAGAAGATGCATCCTATTTTCAAACGGTATTTCTTGGGAGGAAAAGTACATCTTACACACCAGCAAACAGAGTATTTCATTAAAGGATATGCAAGAAAAGACAAATAAATGGGTCCAAGAGCAAATCAAGCCTGAACTCTTCCTGGAACCCAAGATGACTAAATTGAGATTGTCATACTTTGGACATATCATAAGAAGAAATGACTCATCAGAAAAGACAATAATGTTTGGTAAGGTACAATGCAGGAGGTAAAGAGGAAGACTGCATTACAAGTGGACATACTCATGCAAGAAAGCCACAGCCCTGAATCTTCAAGGCATGAGCAGGGCTGCGGATGACAGGGCGACTTGGGGTTCTCTCATTAACAGGGTCACCAAAGTTAACTGGATGGTGATTAACGACAAAGAGCAACTGCACTGTGTCTGCACTGCAGAATATGAGGGTTGCACTGCAGTGTGAGAAACAGGGAATATGCAAAATCCAGGACTCACTTTAGTGGGCCACAAATAGAAATGGAGAAACAGCTTGTGCAGTGTCTTACACAACCATTAGTGCAAGAATTCCTCTGAACTTAACTCTTCCTTTTTTCATCCAGTGTTTTCCTACAAAGCTGTAAAGAGCCCCGCTGTGAGTGCAAGAGGTCTTCTGTTACTGGAAAGGCACCTCCTAACCCAACTCAAGGAGCATGAAACACTTTGAAAATTTAAAAATTAATTAGAAGCGGCAGCAGCAATGATGGACAATATCACCTGATACACTGTTAATTCTATATATAGAAATTTATATACATTTCGGCACCATGGCTGATAGAATTTGATGGAGCAGCTCTTTGAAGAAGAGTGGGAGATCTATAAATTCACAATTAGAAATATGGAAAATTTTAAGAGGACGCATCCCTCTCCCTTCCTATCCCACTGCTTACTAAAAAAGAATCAAAGTGAAAGCGCTTTCCTGGGATCAGAATGGTCTTTTATTGATTTGGATGTGCTCTGAACCACATCATCTAATCTACAATAAGCCATTTATGCAGTTTCCGGGTGAAATGATCTATAGGCTAAAAGGCTTACATTCTTAGTCCCCTCATAGAGATTTTCTTCTCTTATGATGATGAAATGGAAGTCTGCTAGAATATACAATAATGAGATTGTGTGAGACACAAGCGTCAATATTTTAGCCAAGGCTCGCTCTCAAAGTGGCTCACAAATTAAAATCCACAAAATTATATGAGGGATACAGGAAAGGTTTACGCCACTGTCTTGTGGTCTGTTTCTGGCGAACAACACAGCCTGGGCTACGGGTTCGTCACTCCAGTGGACAGGCAGAACAAAGGTAGACTTAAAGGCCAGCTTCACGGGGAAGATACCGACGCACAGAACTTGCACAGCAATCAGAACTTGAAGGTATGTTGCTATGAATACCGCACTGATTATATTTAGTGCCTTTAAACCATCTACGAAGACGAAACTAAATGCCGCAATGATTGCAAATTGAAATCGGGCCCCAAATCTCCTCAGATAAGTTCGAAACACATTTTTTTAAATAATCTTTATTCAAATTTAAATGAAACATTAAAATTCCAGTTCCTCACATTATAATCACACACCCCACCTTCCATCCCCTCTACCACTTCATTTGTATATATTGCACTCATGAAATTTATATTTATATTCTTATTATACTACTATTCTATTATACTACTATTCTATTATACTACTATTCTATTATACTACTATTCTATACTATGAACATGAATCAGCAGTGTGATGCGGCAGCCAAGAAAGCCAATGCAATTCTTGGCTGCATCAATAGGAGTATGGTGTCTAGATCGAGGGAGGTACTGGTACCACTCTACTCTGCTTTGGTTAGACCCCATCTTGAATACTGTGTCCAGTTCTGGGCACCCCAATTCAAGAAGGATATTGACAAGCTGGAGCAAGTCCAGAGGAGGGCGACCAAAATGGTGAGGGGCCTGGAAGCCATGAAGCCCTATGAGGAGAGACTTAGAGAGCTGGGTATGTTTAGTCTACAGAAGAGAAGGTTAAGAGGGGACATGATAGCCATGTTTAAATATTTGAAGGGATGCCACGTAGAGGAGGGAGGGGCCTTGTTTTCTGCTGCTCCAGAGACCAGGACAAGGAGCAATGGATTCAAGCTGCAGGAAAGGAGATTCCACCTGAACCTCAGGAAGAACTTCCTGACAGTCAGGGCTGTCCGGCAATGGAATCTGCTGCCTTGGAGTGTAGTGGAGTCTCCTTCCTTGGAGGTTTTTAAGCAGAGGCTTGATGGCCATCTGTCGGGATTGATTTGAGGGTGTTCCTGCATGGCAGGGGGTTGGACTGGATGGCCTGTGTGGTCTCTTCCAACTCTACATTTCTATGATTCTATCATCATAACGTACCATTACATACCATAACATATCATACAGTACTTCACTCTTACTATCATACCTACTATATTCCCTTCTCTTCCATTCAATCTATTCATTCATTTCTTCACATTCACTTTTACTATCTGCTTCTTTTCTTTAAAGAACTAATATTACTACTTTTACTTCCTGGACTTCACCCATTTCCATTTTTCTCGTATTTTTCTAAGTTTCTCTTCTTCATTTCCCCAGTCTGGGGTATACCCTCTATTTATTTATTTATCTGTTTATTTATTTATATTTTATTTGAATTCAAACATAAATTCTTATATCTACATTTATGTTTTATATTCTCCATACCATGTTGCCTTATTCTTTCTTAACCTCTTGTCATCCCTTATTTTTGTCTATATTCACTCTCCGTACTCAAAACACATTTTAAATCAGAAGACCAAATCCACAACAACACAGAATTGTTTTCAGATGATACCAGAAAGCCAATAGTAAATCAAGATACAGTTTTATGTCACAGTGGAGGGCCTAATACAGAGAAGGCCCCGTCCTACATGGCATTAGCAAAGTTTCATTCGGTGGTGGGACAGAAAGGGCAGCCTTTACCAAAATGATTGGAAGGAATTTTATTACTTAAATACAATATAAGGGAGGAGGATGAATTAGGACTAAAAATGTGAATCAATGTCAGGAAGATCAAGAGTGAGGCTGTTGTCATCACTAGTAAGTGAGACACAACACAGCAGATGTGTTCTATGTAGGGCTAGGGAGACTGTCAATTTGGCAATGACACTTACTAGATGAGCTCAGATAATCATTGTTTCAGCCTAATACCATTCATGAGCTCGTTGTGAAAGCAAAGGTGTATGGGGGATTATGTACGCGTATGGGACATCTTTGAAGGAAGGCTAAGATCCAAAGGCACATCATAGGACTACTTTGCTGATTCCATGGGGAAAGGCTATAAATGCAATTCACAAATAATTCCATTTGGGATAAAAAGGAAGCAAATAAATATCAAACAATCAACTCATCACAAGAACTGATTCCCTTTCAGACTGGTGTACCTTTCCAATGCTACACACACTCTACTAGCTCACTTCCATAACATGAGAGAGAGAGAGAGATACAGAAGAGAGGTATATGAAAGAGAGTCTTCTTGGTGGCTTCTCCCAGCTTCCCACCAGCAAAAAAAGACCTTGTTATTTGGACAGGCCTTTCGCTTATCATTTGCGTGGCAGAATGGGCTTAACAGGACTGTGCTTTTATCTTTTTTATTATCTTTTAAATAAAGATAATAAATTTTTAAATAAAGATAATAAACTTTTAACTTTGTATTTTTAATAGAGATGTTCCTTCAATTGCTTTTTAACTTTTGTACAAACAGCTGGCTGTTGGGGTTTTTTTTAGCTATACCTCATTGTAATTACTGTATATACTTGTGCATAAGATGACCTCGAATATAAGTTGGGGGTGGGTTTGGAGGCCAAAATTACGGACTTTGATATAACCTGTGGATAAGTCAAGGGCCATAAAGAGGGGAAAGTGCCAGCTTCGCCTCAGGGGGCTGGTCACTGTCACCACCATTTTCCCAACCAGGCATTCAAAAAGGCCAGAAGCAGCTTCAGAGCAAAGAGAGTAGAGGTCAATCAAACAATAATTTGGAATCAAGAGAGAGTAGAGGTGCTTCTTTTAGGTTCTCCCCTGAAGTATCTCACCTTTTCCCACTTGGATAAGGGAATGGTTCCTTTTTTGATAAAAATTAAGGTATAGCACTTACATTAACCCATAGGTAAGTCAACCTAGATTTTGAGGGTCAATTTTTTGACTTGTGCCTGAGTATATACAGTAGATGTAAGCTACCTTGCATCCTGTGGAAGAAGAACAGAAGAAGAACCAGGACAAGGAGCAATGGATTCAAGCTGCAGGAAAGGAGATTCCACCTGAACCTCAGGAAGAACTTCCTGACAGTCAGGGCTGTCCGGCAGTGGAAGATGCTGCCTCGGAGTGTAGTGGAGTCTCCTACCTTGGAGGTTTTTAAGCAGAGGCTTGATGGCCATCTGTCGGGAGTGCTTTGAGGGTGTTCCTGCTTGGCAGGGGGTTGGACTGGATGGCCCCTGGGTCTCTCCCAACTCTACATTTCTATGATTCTATGATTCTAAGAAAATCATTCTTAAAATATTTAATTAAATCATTAAAAACATTATCTACTTGGACAATGTTCTAATGCTGCAGTACAAAAGTTCTTCCATTTGTTTTCAGGAGTTTTTGCATTTTCCTTATTCCTGACAGTTACCTCAGCCTACGATACTCTCTTGAAACAAAGCTGATTTGTGGATAATTCAGGTGTAGAAATTTTTCCAATGCCATCTTTAACAATGTAATATAACTGTGAACTGCAGTCAGATAGTTATTTGCCGGAAAGCAAATAGCTCATTTTAGCAAAAGACAAATAAAAGAAAAATTCAGGGATCCCTGGGAGCAGCAAAGAATAAAAGTTCTGTCAGCTGACGGAGCAATAATCACATCATATTTATTAGATTCCAGCTCTTTATACCAACATGCCAACTTTTTACTGCATCATTTCAGAGTTAAAGCTGACAGCTTACATGGCCCACTAAGTGTACAGGAAGCACATTAATGTCACTTTAAAACAACATATTTTGATGGTCACAGAGTGTTCTCTCCCATTCAAGTCCTTCATTTTTAACGGCTACCCAATAACGATTAAAGATATGTTGGCTAATTGCTAGGAATTGAAGCAAGGAAAACACATATTTGTCCACTCGGCCGACACACCCTTAACAACCGCTGGCAGCCACTACAGTACACACCAGTTTGTATTAAGATGTCATTGTGCTTTCCCAGTTCTAATCGCCAATTATGACTCTATTAGCCGTACTTGGCAGTTCATCTGCTCCAGCATCGGCTAAGGGGGACCAGGAATAGACCTCTGATCTCCGTCTTTCCGCTTCGGTGAGTGCTTAGCGCAGCGGCTGTCATCTGGAGACACTGAGGAGGTACGGCATTGTCTCGGCTAAGGTAACTACACCTGACCTTACAGCAATTTACTAAGGAAATACCTGCCTAATGGCAGCCAGTGCACTTTCTTTTACCACTCACAATGGCTCTGCAAATTAGAGACAACAGGATAAATCTATGACCAGCTCACTAGACACTTCATTAAATCACTGTTCCTTTGCCTTGTAGAGCACTAATAGAATCACAGCCCTCGTTAGCTACTGAATAAAAGATCAATCACAGACTTTGAGAGCTCTTGCTACCCGTTTCCCGAGGAAACAAGAAAGGGGGAGGAGGAAAGAAGGGGGATGGAAAAGTGTGTGCATGTGTGTGTGTGTGAGAGAGAGAGAGATTTAGGATCATCAGTGAGATTCTGAATGGCCTCTCTGCAAGTTGGTTAAATTACCTTTTCCACAACCGACTCCGAATGCAATACTCAGAGGAACTTGTTAAGTCTGCTTTCAAAAGCTGCTCTCTAATATATGACTACCAGGCCCTGGTCAAAAGTTCATAATGTGCATATGTAAAAAGGTACTAAATTGCCTGAGGGCTAAAACCAGAGGAGTTTAATTGCAGCAAAATGCTGAAAATGGTCTATAGAGGGTCCTTCTTTTGGGATACTGCTGGCATCGGCTGATTGAAGTTCAGAACATAAAAAGCCATACAACAACAGTTCCTTAAACGCAATTGACTCCAGGACCAGTCGTCCTTCCACAAATGTAGGGCTGAAAGGATGTTCCAAAAAAAGAAAAGGAGGAAAAGAAAAAGACCCTCAGATTTTACTAAGTAAATAAAAGAGGAACTGCTACAGTTCATAATTCAAGATCAGATGAATAAACATGGAATGTTCACCAGGAGTGCATATTTTCCTAAAATCTTAGTTCTACATGGATTGTATGATACACATAAATATTTGTAATGTGGAACAGTCAAGATTTAAAAAAGCTTCACAGACTGCATTCAAACCAAGCTCCTTTTTTTTTTTTAAACTGTAATAGCAAGGATAAAAATCCTTCATTTTTGGCCAGTGTTTTATTGCTGTTACTTGTTCACACAAAAAGCTTTTGATTGTTCACTTGAAATGTGATTTCCCTCCAATATATCTCAATATTCATACAAAACAGCATGTCTCAAAAACATTTTTGGTGGGCACGGGGTGGGACAGGGGGCTTTATCAAGCGGACAAATCTTTGGTCCCTTTATTATGTTAACACAGTAGAAAGCCACATTAAAAGAATTTTGATCATAAAAGGATGTTTTTTGAAGGACTTTTGTCTGAAACATTCATTTGATGAGAAAACATGAACACAGCATGAAACGGAGAGGCCATTTTAAGGATACAGCCGACATACAACTCTAAACACATCTGATCTCTCATCTGATATAAACAGGGTTGGGTCCAGTTCCTTCTTGGATAGGAGACCATTAGGGCAATGGTTCTCAAACTTTTTACCCCTGTGACCTCCTCTACATCTATATTAGGACACTGCACCCCCTGCTTCATGTCCTCCCATATCTGATCCTATGCATCTCTCTCTCTCCCTCTTTTCCACAGACACCTTGTGCTGCCAGCACCTTAATGCAAAATTCTCACAATCTCCACCTCCTCTCTTCACTTTACTCCCTCTCCCAAGAAATTGCTTCACGGGCACTAAGGGACATGCATCTGCTGCACTAACAACAGGATGTTCAGAGAAACTGAATGGGAAAAACATTTAAAAAGGGATGCCCCGTTAACGGGGTAATTGATCCAAGATTAGATAAACATTCTGTAGGAAAGACATACATAAAACAAGGAAAGCTTCCAAAAAGTTTTTTTGAAATGATGGATTCTTTAGTATTGGTCGACGCTTGGCGTTTTCTATATAATGATGCAAAAGATTACACTTTCTATTCAGAGGTTCATGACATGTGGTCAAGAATTGATATGATCCTGATGTCGAAAGGACTAACCAAAGAGCTTAGACGAATTGAGATTATGCCAAGACATATTTCGGATCACTCGCCAATACAAATGATTCTGGGTTTTAAGGGAAAACAATATAACTGGATTATGAAGGATAATTTGTTGAGGGATGAACAATTTGTGGAGAAATTGAGAAAGGAAATTAAACTCTTTTTTCAAGAGAACTGGGGAATGAGGTTACACCACAGATAACATGGGAGACAGCAAAAACGGTAATTAGAGGGTTGCTTATCCAACAGGAGATATACAAGAAAAGAAAGAAGGAAGAAAAAAGAGTAGAAATACTAACTAATATTGCTAGAAAGGAGGTAGAGTTAAAACAAATGCCGAATAATAAATTATTAAAACAAGAATTGGAAATTCTACAAAAACAATTAACTATATTGGACGTTGAAGAATTACAAAAGAAATTGAATCAGGCAAAGCTTAGATATTTTGAAAACTCAAACAAAATTGGAAAATGGCTGGCGTTTAAATTAAAAAAAGAGGCAGAAAAGAAACTAATTTGTGAAATAAAAGAAGGCGAGATAATCCATCGAACCCAAAATAAAATTAAAGAAACCTTTCAGAAATATTATCAAGAGCTCTTTAAAGAACAGAAACATCCTAACCAGATATTGGAGAAAATTGATAGATATCTAGAGGAATTAAATCTAACTGTTTTAGAAGAAAAACAAATCCAATTGCTAAATCAACAAATTACAAAACAAGAAATTAGAAATGCTATTAAAAAGTTGAAAGTAGGGAAAGCGCCTGGGCCGGACGGCTTCACGGCATCCTTCTATAAAACTTTCCAGGAGGAATTGATAGATTATATGCATGAAATAATGAAAGATCTTGAGAAAGGGAACAGGTCCACTTCATGGGGCGAAGCATTGATTACTATAATACCGAAGGGAGATAAAGATCGATTAGAACTTGTAAATTATAGACCAATCTCGCTCCTTAATTGTGATTATAAGCTACTAGCAATAATATTGGCCGAAAGGTTGAAAAAGGTGTTGAGTGAATGGATAAATACTGATCAGAATGGTTTCCTTCCTGGGAGATCAATAAAGGATAATATAAGAGTAATTATAGATATTCTGGAATATTGCCACATACATAACGAAAAGAAGTTGGGGTTGCTGTTCCTTGACGCTGAAAAAGCGTTTGACAATATTAATTGGATATTTCTAAAGAAGATTCTGGAAAAAATAAAAGTAGGGGATAGATTTCTAAGTTGGATATCACAAATCTATAAAGATCAAAGTGCAAAAATCGTTATTAATGGAGAAAGGACAGAGCAGATAGATATAAATAAGGGAACGAGACAAGGATGCCCTCTCTCACCTTTGATTTTCTTGATAGTTATAGAGGTGCTTTGTATTAAGATTAGAGAGGCTACAGAAGTTAAAGGTATTCAAGTGAAAGACCAAACATTTAAATTAAGAGCATTTGCTGACGATTTGGTGATAATAATGCAGGAACCAACTCAGGGTATCGAGAAATTGAAACAAATCTTGGATGAATATGGATCATTAGCTGGTTTTAGGATAAACAAGGGAAAAACATTATTCCTCACTAAAAATATGACACATAGTGAGGATCAACAATTATCACAATTATCTGGATTTAAAGTGGTCAAAAAGCTGAAATATTTAGGAATACAATTCTTAAAAAATAATAATGATTTATTTCTTAATAATTACAAACATTTATGGCAAACAATCAAAAGAGATCTAGAAAAATGGGCCAAATTAGACATATCATTAATGGGGAAAATAGCCACCATTAAAATGAATGTTTTGCCGAAGATGATTTTTTTGTTCAGTAGTTTACCAATATCTATAGATAATACTGTTTTCAACGCATGGAATAAAGATCTAGCACAATTCATTTGGAATGGGAAAAAGCCTCGTATTAAGATGATAAATTTAAAAGAGAAAGTAGCAAAGGGCGGTATGGGATTACCAGACTTGAAAATATACCATCAGGCATGTGCCCTTTCTTGGATAGGTGAATGGATAAAGCTAGAAAATGAAAGGTTGCTAACATTGGAAGGGGATGATCTACCATGGGGCTGGCATGCATATCTACTTTATGATAAAGTAAAGGTGAACAAAGATTTCAACAACCATATAATAAGGAAATCACTTTTAAAAATTTGGTTACAATTCAAAAAGAAATTCTATGATAAAATCCCATTATGGGCTTCTACACATGAAGCTTTCTATAGAAAAGATCGACCGAGAGCAAGGAAATGGATTATGTATAGGGATTTACTTAAGATAGAGAATGGGAATATAAGGTGTAAGACTAAAGATGAGTTAATTGAATCTGGATTGAGAACACATTGGTTTTTAATGATACAATTGCTATCTAAGACTAAGGTAGATATTAATAGCCCTGGTATAATGATGACTGACAATGAATTTGATATGATTATTAAGAAAGGAGACCATCTTATTGGAAAAATATATAAGTTACTTATAGAAAGAGATTTAGAACAGGAATCAATAAAAACAAATATGATTAAGTGGGCGCAAGATATTGGCCATCCAATTTATCTAGAGACATGGGAAAGGTCATGGCAAAAAACAAATAAATGGTTAAAAGCGTGTCAACTTAAAGAGAATTATTATAAAATATTTAACAGATGGTATTATACTCCGGTTAAAATCAGTAAGATAACTAAAAAAGCTGATTATAAATGTTGGAAATGTGAGTGCAAGGGAACACTATTCCATTTATGGTGGGGTTGCATCCAAGCTCAAAGATATTGGAGAATATTACATAAACAGTTAGAAACGGCATTAGAGAAAAAATTTAATTTATCTCCGGAAATATATCTATTAAATATGATTGATCAAATCCCGGATTTGACTCCACCACAACAAAAATTGATATTATATAGTATAACTGCGGGAAGGATGATTTATGCGAAAGCATGGAAGCATAAGAATGCACCTTCCCTTCAGGAGTGGTTAATCAAATTATATGATATGATAGAGATTGATAAACTTTCAATATTAGTAAGGGGAAAGGACTTAAAGATAATTAGGATAACATGGGATCCTATAATGAGAATTTTGGAAAGAAAATGGGGACATATTGTAAATATCGGAAAAATAACTATTGGAGATAGTTAAACTAAGAACCATGAAAATGAGTGCAGTTAAAATGAATTTTTTTTTTTTTTCAAATGTAGCCCGTAGCAACAATTAGAAGAGAAATAAAAATTTGAGCTGGTAGTAAAAAAACAGGGTATCAAGAAGAAAAAAAAAGAGGTGATGTTATTATAGTGCTATAAGTAAAATAAAAGATAGTATATAGAGATAAATGTTAAATGAGTGGTTTTGAATAGTATAAAGGAAGTCAGAGTTTTATGTTGTTTGTGTTGTTTAGGTTGGTATGTTTAAGATGTTAAATTGTTGTGATATTGATTTTGGGATTATAGAAAGGGGGAAATAGGAATGTAGTATTATGTTAAGGATGTTTTGTTGTTGTAGGGATAGTATAAGGGGGGATAAGAAAAGTGTTTACTTTGTAGCTGTATGTGATTGTATGTTTATGTAAGTTATATTGAAATTCTAATAAAAATTATAAAAAAAAAATAAAAAAAAATAAAAATAAAAAGGGATGCCAATTTTTGATATGTCTGGTTGGAGGAAGGTATCACAATGGAGGATACTTTGCATTGCTCTTTCACAGAGAAAAGTCAATCCTCAATGGCATCTGCATGTGTGCGCGCACACACACACAGTTTGTCCTTCTTTTCACATTTGTTGTACTTGTAGGCTAACTTTTCTTGTGCCTCTCCTTGAGGAATTAACACATCCTCCTTAGGGTCCCGCTTCACAGTTAGAGAACCACTTCACTTGGAATTCTAGAGTTCTCTCAATATGATACAGCTAGGAAAGAATGACTGAAACCTTAAAGAGCTGCCAACAGGGTTGACACAGCTGGAGTAAATGGGCTACTGGTCTGTGTTCTGAGCTAGAAAATTGGCTGCAACTCCAGGCATTTCCAATACTTAGTTTGGTATCAAAAAATGACACACACCACTAGTATAAGATAAGCTTTAGTGATAGTCAATAATTCAGCAGACTGACAACAAAGAAAGCTTCACAATCCTTTAGATGAGGGGGTTCCAGCATTCCCTCACAGTAGGTTGTGGAACTGTACCCCACCTGGACCATGCCAGGGCCAATACCGCTGAGCCCAATGGCTGGATGAAAGTCTCCTGGGCTGGGATGCACCAGTCTCCCCAAGTCAAGGCAACTAGAAAATGGATATTCACCATTCCATAGGAAAGAAGCAAAGCAAGGAAACTGAACTGCAGAAGTGTGATCCAACTTTCATGTAGATATGAAAATGCTACAAGCAAGTTGCTAACAGGAAGGTTTACTCCATGGTCTATCCCTAGAAAGTGCAAAGGCAGATTTACAGTTGAACATTAAGAAAACTAAAATAACACCACCACAGATGATTTACATAACCCTAAAGCAGATGATGAAGACACTGAAATATCTTAGTTCAGTCATTAATCAGAATGGGGACTGCAGTCAAGAAATCAGAAGAAAACTAGAATTTGGAAGGGTAGCTATAAAGGAACTAGACAAAACCCTAAAGTGTAAAGATATATCATTGAATATCAGAGATAGGATTGTCCATGCCATCATATTTCTCATTCTATGTATGGCTATGAAAGCTGGACAGTGGAGAAAGTTGATAGGTAGAAAATCAGCTGATTCAAAATGTGATGCTGGAGAAGAGTTCAAGAGACACCCTGGACAGCTAAGAATACAAATGATGGGGTCCTAGAGCAAATCAAGCCTGAACTCTCCCTAAAAGGCAAGATGACTAAACAGAGGCTGTCATACTTTGGCCATACCATGAGAAAGCATGGCTCACTAGAAAAACAATGTTGCCTGGCAAGATAGAAGGCAGTAGGAAAAGATTTGATCAAGGAAGACGCAAGATCTGAGCAGGTCGGTTGATGGTGGAGTGGCTTGGATGTGTCTCATCCATAGAGTTGCCATAGGTTGAGGTCAACCTGATGGTAGTTAACAATATAAAAAACATCCCAAGTTGCCTGTATATCCTTGAACTGCCAGGCTAAAGCACCAATCGTTTAGCAAGACCTAACCAACATTACCTGAAAGACCGTAACTCCCTATGTCTTGTGACCTTCTGAGGAGTCCCTTCTTTCTGTCCCACCACTTTCATTGTTCCACATGGTGGGAACACAGGAGAGAACTTTCCCACCATTCTCCATTAGTGCCCTCTTTGCTATACTTTTGTAGACAAATGAAAAATTGTTTGTTCTGGCAGGCCTTTGAGGGCTGAATGCTCAGGGGAAAAGGGTCTTCCACAGTGTGCTATGTTGGTTATATATTTTGTTCTTTTCAACGGTTATACATTTAACCACTTTTAATCTATCTGATAGTTCAATTAGATCTTTAACTTTTGCATAATGTAAAATTTTAGCTAACATTTGTTATTATTTACTCAAGTATTTCCTTTAGGGTAGAATGATGATGTGTGCACACACACATACACAAAAGCAGCAGCAGAAGCAACAATAACTTCTTATGCCACTGGACAACTGTTAACATTTGATCATGATGAGACAAGGGTTCTAGAACCCATATGTGTGATGGCAGAGGGCCACATCCACCACAGCCTAAGGAAGCATCTTATGTTCCCATGACAGGCAGGAAAAGCCTCTTCAACTCACTGATTGTCAGCACACTCAACTTCTGCTGCACTTATCTTACATCTGGTTTCAGAAGCTGAAGGAGAAAGAAAAGTTGAAAAATATCCAGGAGGGGGAAGCTTTGGAAGTGGCGGAATTAGCGGACACATGGAAACATATGACATGTCCCTTGCATCTGGCAAAAACTATCAATTGCAGAGACATACACTGAGAAAAATAGACCTAGATCCTGACGCTAATGTGATTTAGATATGTTTGGCTACCATTCCGATCATTCTAAGGTAGCATGGCCATTTGGGCATACTGTCTAGGGATATTGGGAGATATCTTATCTTGAGGGCACTGTGCTAAGAGACAGACTGCTCCAAAAGAGGAACAAAGTGTGGCTTGGATGTCTATAAGTGATCCCGCTGTAAAAATTCAGCATTCACTTTGGTCTGGCTAGCTCATAATTTAATAAATGCATATCGCTTCACACACACACACACACACACTAAACACTGCATCCCATGTGGTATATTATTTCCTCACCTTGCTTTCGGCCTTGGCCTTCTAAAAATGACAGTTAACAGTACAATCTGGTGGCTTTGTTCTACAGCAAGCAAGCAAAACAAGAAAAAAATAATAATAAAAGAACAGTTCACTCAGAAGTGTCAGCAGCAAAATCCATTCAGTGGATAACTGGGATAAAGTTGATAATTCATTTACTTGACCTCGAGAGAACAGTTCTGATGGAAGTCTAAAAAAGCCAAGCTGCAGCAGTAACAGCATTTACTGCAATAAATAGAACCCTCTGAAAATGACAAACCAATAGCATCTGACAACAAAGTAAAAATATAACACACTCTTTCATCTGTTTACTCTTGACATTTGGTGCTGAAACATGGCCAGTAATTCAGGCTGGCAGAGAAATATGTGTCTCAGAAGAATATAGGGAAAAATCTTCCTTCTTTTTTAAAAAGAATGTGAGAAACAGAGAAACGGACAAACAACTTCAAATTTTAGGTATTGGAATGAAAAGCCAAAAGTGTTCAAGGAATATCCATCTATCTCTATCAGTATCTTTAAATTAGAATCTATAAGCTGACCTAGCTTCTTGCTTGGAATCTAACATTTATAAATATTTACTCAAATACTTCCCTCTGTCTCCAACATAAAGAGAAAGGAATCCTAACAATGGAACTATCTCATCTTGGAGGCTCTAATTTATCCAAAAGCCCTGCAGGCGGACCCTACTAGGTCAGAGATGGGAAGGAATTGTTGTTGTTGTTGTTGTTATATGTATGTTGCATCCCAATTTTTCCCAAAATTGGGACTCGAAGCAGCTTACAATTTAAAATAACAACACAACTCAAAGCCCACAAAAAGTAAACATTAAAGTAGAATTCAACTGTATTATTATTAAAACAGTTCAAACATAAAGTTAAAAGAAAAAATACAATGTTAAAAAGATAAAAAGCTATTAAAAACAGTTCACTCTAAAACAACGCAGCACTCTCCAGCCTGTTCTTTAAAAGAAAGATTTTAGCCTGCTGATGGAAGGACAACAAGGTGGGGTCCATTCTTGCCTCCTGGGAAGGGAGTTCCAGAGCCTCGGGGCAGGCACCAAAAAGGCCCTGTCTTGTGTCCCCACCAACTGCACATGTGATGGTGGGGGAAGTGAGAGAAGGGCCTCTCCAGATCATTGGAGGATGATGACCAGGCAGGCTCCTACAGGGAGATTTGTTCACTCCCGTTTCCCCTTTGACCTCCTTTCCTTCCCTTTAAAGCAGCGGTTCTCAACCTGTGGGTCGCGACCCCTTTGGGGGTCGAACGACCCTTTCACATGGGTCGCCTAAGACCGTTGGAAAATACATATTTCCAATGGTCTTAGGCTCCATTCCCTCTTCAGTGGTGGTGCGCAAGCACAAGCCACGTGCTCATGTCCTCCAGCCCCTTTGGCACGATTCATAACAGTAGCAAAATTACAGTTATGAAGTAGCAACAAGAATAATGTTATGATTGGGGGTCACCACAACATGAGGAACTGTATTAAAGGGTTGCAGCATTAGGAAAGTTGAGAACCACTGCTTTAAAGCAATGACAGGGAATTAGTTTAGACTGCAGTGCAGCCCCTAGGCCACTTTTCTAGCCCATGTACACCACCTTTTCAAACACCCATTAGGTCATGGGTGGGCAACATGTAGACTGTAGGCCACACATGGCCCCCAATGTAATTTTTGTGGCCCCTGGACCTTCCAGGAAGAAAAATGGCCCCTGTTTTTTAAAACAAATTTTACAAACTGTTTTTAAATCAGGCCTTAAAAAGAAAGAGGACATGACTTCTGTTCACTTCTTGTTGTTTTAAAAAAATCCTCTCTGCCTACAATGGTCTGTGAGAGAGGCAAAAACATGGTACAAATGCTTTCAAACCCACAGAAGGCACTTGGTGGCATTTCAGACCAATTGGGGGGTTATGGGAATGTGGAAAATACAGCCCCTAGCCCCTCACAGATTTCTACCCCTATGTTGGGCCAATACCACATTCTGTGCTGCTTTCTCCAGATGATCATGATGGTTGTGGTAGTGGTGGTGATGATGATGATGATGAAGCTGATACTGAAAGCTAGAACTGTGTCCATCACTTGGAGTCAATGATGGCTGAGGGTGAGGAAAGGAACTCTCCTTAATCCTTTTTGCCTCAATTCGTCTGCTCAAAATATATTTTCTGACCTCCCTAGGAAAATAAATGGGGAGAATGGATTTGGCCAGCATAGTGTAGTGGTTTGAGCCTTGGACTATGATGCTGGAGATCAGGGTTCAATTCCCTATTTGGTCATATAAACCCACTGGATGACTTTGGATGCACCACACACTCTCAGTCCCCAGAAAACCCCATGACAGAGTTGACTTAGCATCGCTGTAAGTTAGAAACAACTTGAAGGCACGTAACAACAACAATGGTTTCATCACCATTGCCATCTGGGTGGAAAAGCAATTGAGGAAATGCAAGCCTGGAGTGGACAAATAACAACAAAGTGAAAGATTTATTGTAACAAAGGTAGAGACACAGACACACCAACATATTCTTAAAAGTAGAGGTTTAAATTTCCAAAGTGATAGGAATGTATGGATTGACATGTGGGGATTTCGGAGAGAGATTGCTTTTCTTTGCCTCCCTGTTGCTGTATCTACTTATTGATGGCATACAATCTGGTGGAAGAAAAATGAGAATGTTGGATAAGTAGTATTTAGAGCTTTCGGTGGGGGGAGGAGTTCATTACCTTCCACCTTAAACTCATAAAAATTTGGAAATGCATGCATTAAATGCAGCACACCATGCAACACTTGCTCTGTATGAAACATGGTAAGAGAACTAATTTGTCAGTAGAAAAGAAAGAGAAGGAGAAATACAGTAGTGGATAATATATGGCATATCTAGAGTAAGGAAGAGTAAAGATTACATCTGGAATGCTTTACTGTTTCAGAAACTCACAGCACTCTTAACCATGCCATATATATCCCAGATAAATATATTCTCGTTTTCTACATGAACGATTCTTTGTGTATGTCAAAAGTGACTTATTTTAAATGCCATTTATCATCCAAGCGGTTCTATTTATCTCTTTTCTATGAAATGTTTTTCCAATTAATATAATTCCTCAAGTACACTATATGGATTTCTGACATGCACAGAAGAGTTTGCTATATCAATATTGGCATTAAGGAACTACAAAACTATGGTGTCACTAAAATAATGGATGGAATTTGACTATGCTCTTTATATTTGTCACCCAGTTGCCAAGCAGAGATTGATATGATTAATCTGAAAAAACAAGGTAACTGAAAAATAAAACCATTTACAAATGGATCACTCCATTTTATCTCACCGCCATCACAACTACCATTACAACCAAAATGTATGTGGCTTCTTCTCTTGCATTTTTAAATAACTGTTTGCAATTGTCTGGATAATTTTGCACCAGTAAACTGAACACTGATGGATGAATTTAGTAATATTTACACATTTTCTCCCTGAAATTACGTGGAAACACTAAATAGGATCAATCATTTCAACACACATAAAACAAAAAATCACAAATTTTGTGTCCATTGAAGTCAATGATGCAGCAGCCACAGACCAGCAGCGGTTCAGGCATGTGCCCATTCTGCTCATTGAAGAGAGCTCTCTGTATCTGAATGTCAATGAAATGTGTCTGACTATTTTTGTTTTCTACTATTTATTTCATTGTATTAATTTATCAAAACTCCAGTGTTTTAAAATAACAAAATAATCAATAGAATCAAGTGTATTACAACAGGCTGAAGCTTCGTCTGCTTCAACAATGGCACTGTAGCAAAAAACAAAATGCTGAGGGCACAACCAGACTGCCTCAAAGTACCGAGAATTTCCTATTCTTTTCTGTTTGTACATGTATATTCACAGGTCTTCCTGCTCCTTTCTTCAAGAAATATCTTGAGTTTCTCTCTGTACTCTCTTCTCACCCTTGTGTCCTTCCTCCTCCCGTTCCGAAGGATCATGTCTCAAATCTGGTCTCATCCAAAATTTCAGAAAGCCATGTGGCTTTCCAAACAGGTGTGTGTGGCAATAGTGGTGTCAAACTGGGGCAGGAATATGGCACAGTGGAGGTGGGACACAGCTCTTGTGTAAATTCAACCCTGGAAACAATAGCTGTGTCTACACGTGGTCATCTTTACTGGCTTCAAGACAATGCAAACACACAGGCAAGTAATCAACCATTTCAGAATATAGTGGCTTAAGAAGAAGCCTACCAAGGGATGGGAATAAAAAAAATCCTCAACAGCCCAAGAATTCACTGGACATATTGAGACAAGCAAAATGTCATCTGGGTATCAGAAATAACACTGGTTTGTAAGGGAACAAAACCTGGTACTTCCTGAGACTTTTTATGCAACCAGAGACAGCCTAAGTTGATGCACACAGTGGTATTTAATTGTTTATTCCTGCAGACTTCTGATAAAGATTTCCTCCTTGATCCATACTGACTCATATTGATCACTCTTTAGTATTCATACTCATTCTACTCTTTCCTGAAATGTAGTGCTAACAGTCATTCCCCTCTCTTTTAATGTTATTATTTTCAATCATCAGGAGGTTTAGATGAGTGTGACTGGGGTAGTCCTGTCTCACAACATGCCACCAATCCATCCCCCCCTCCCACCTTAACTTGGACATCCTTTTCTACCACTCATGGTCTTTTGTTCATCTTCCCAATAATTTTTAAACCTGAAAAAAGGTGAGCAAATAATGACAGAACCTAAATACCAAGTTTGGTCAGTAAGCACAAAACAAGGTAACCGTTTGTACAATTCAAACTGTTCCTCCTTCACCTCATACTAGCTTTTCACTTCTACACTGCTTGCATCCTGCCATGACATCCTAGTACCTTCCAAACATACAATGGCAGTGAAAGCGCATCATAGAAATAATGATGAAAAACTGTGCAAGGTTGTCAAGGACCATGGTCCACATCTGTTCTACCACTGTAACTCTAGATGAGCAGAGTAAGATGACCAGAAACAGATCTGATCAAGGCAGGAAAACATACACAGGACAAAGACCAAGGGTGGTCGCAGTGGCTGAAGGCACACGCACACATCTCTTTGTCTTCCGCCTAAGAAGCAGTAATACAACAAAGCCCACAGGCACAGGAGAGAGATAAATTTAATTATCATGTTAATATCAGCATGGGAGAACCACTCTTGCATACCTTCCACCTGTCCTAGCTTCTCCTAACTTGTGTCTTCTTCCTCATTAACAACTTTTGCCATTTTGACCACATTCTGACATTGTTTGACCACATGTGTCCCAGTTTTCCTCTGTGAAATGTTGGAAGGTACGCTCTTGATGTCAGCAAAATAGCCTCCTCTGATCAGAAGAAGAGTTAGATATCTCAACAGGAAATAAGAAAGTATGAATACATGTACATCAACAGCCAGTTCAGGTGCAGCGAAGCCTCCATTTGAATCCACTTATTATAATGGGAAAGTTTTAGTACTTATGCCAAGGGACTCACAAGAGACAAAATCATGATATTTAATCAAATAAATCATGATCAATCTGATTTCAAGAGCAAACAAAAGGGTGCCAGTACATGACATGGCACTTGCTATGCCAATTTATGTTTGCATGCCAATTATGTGTGTAGTAGAGAGACAGCTACACAACCTCCAGCAGAAGATGTTGGCATGCAAAGCACTACCACACAGAACAAGGACTTTGTATGGCTGTACCTCCCTCTAAACAGGGAAGCATTTGTTATTATTAGAACAATGTGTACCTCACATTTCCAACAACAATATTCAGAGAGCAATAAAATAATCACCAACAATTAAACCATTAAAAGAAAACAAACAAGTTTTCCTGTTGGCTGGGAAATTCAGGGAACTCTGGTCCAAAAACATAAACATTCCAAGCAGTTGTTTATTGTGCCTAGCAAAAAAGAGAAAGTTGTGATGAATTATGAAAATTCTTTATCTGGTAATACAAAAAATCTCTCGTGCGCTCTCTCTCTATATATATATAATGTTAAAACTACAGGGGAAAACCCAACAGTATTACAAGAATATTATGTAGCTTTAAGAGCTTTCTCCTTCCTTGGAACATGGAAAATATTAGTTATTTTGGCTTTGCTCTGAAATAAAAAAAGGAGGGCTCTCTGGCTCAGATTACTTGGACCTTCTTACTGTTTATGCACCATCCTTTTTTTTATAAAAAAAAATCTTCTGTAAAGTCAGAAGAGACTTCTTTCAATACTTCAAATAAATAAAATATCCAGCTGCACAAACACTATACATTCAGCAAGATTACTTTGGTTTCTTATGGAATATTTGACTTTCCCCAGAATGTAAATGATTAAAGAGAGTCCATCATATGAAACTGATTGGGGAGATGTTTAAAGTGGTATGGCGCTCTTACAGGGGTGGCATGAAGTGAAATAAAGACCAGAAGAAAGTGGAAAAAAGCAACCCAGTCATCCCAAAAGGTCAGGAAGCAGGATCACTGTTTCTATACAAAGCACCCTTTAAGCAACTTTCTATATATTAGAATTCTGTCTACTCCATTATATAGACAGAGATAGTTTGTGCACCCATGTGTGGGAAATCATTTCATGCCTCTAAGGACAATCCACTAAGAATTTCTCCTACACAATCCATACTGATAGAACTCTTATAAAATGTCGAAAATAATGTTATTTCAGTGCCAGGGCTGTGGAACGTGTGATTCACCAAATTAAAGTCACTTACCGTCATGAGATGCCGCCTATCATCTCTCTCTTTCTCTCTCTCTCACACACACTACACACAAACAGGTACACACATCATCATAATCTCTTGCAACTACAATATCAGTAAAGCCTCCCAACAGCACTAGCAACAGAACAACACAGAATGGTTTTCATTTGTTTACAAATGCAGCATTAAAAATGGAAATAACCAAAGGGTCTTTCTGAGAGGAAGGTTGACTTTGAAGGACATCCACCCTTTTTCAAATGGGTTTAAATGGTTCACTGTCTGAACCAAAAAACTATGAAGATTCAGTACCATTAGAGGCCATGAGATGCCTATCAATAACTGTGTCATTGGCCCCGCATTGCAAGAGAATTCACGTTTCCCAGGTTTTCCATCTGAATGACCTTTAAACTGTTGGGTTCAAGGTGGTGGGCTCAAGTTAGGCAGGGCCAGCCTTGTGGCATGGTTACCAATGATAACAAAGAGAGCAAGGAGATATCACTCTACGCTTACTGATTACTGATTCTTACAGACATGGTGCCAAGAGAACTCATGGACTCTGTTTCCTCCTGTGGAAGGAGATGGAGGCCAGCTAGAAGTGGGGAAACACCTCTCTTATGCAAAAGAGGTGCATTAACAAATCAAATATAGCCCCAGTTCTTCTGAGATTTTCCATGCTTCTGAACATAACATAAATAACATGAAGGTGGGAGAAGGGATACAGTGGGAAAGAAAATAGGACAAAATGCTTGTGACTCACGAGGAAGATGGACAGAAAACAGGTACAACAAAGTCATATCTGCAACTGTATGTTTTGCACACCCCAAGAAACAGATACTTCAAAAAGAGAGAGAAGAAAACACAAATAAAAATAAAATGAAATGAAATGAAAATTTAGCATTAATATCAATAAGAACATGTATATTTATATTACTAGTAGTAACATGACCCTATCATCATTTGTTGTACTAGTAATACCAGCAGTTTTGGTCAACTCAGGTATGTGTGTCAGTTTGGTCTGTGTGCATGTTTTAAAGCGAGTTCGCTCATCAACAGACAAAAATTTCAAGGAAAATGAAAAGACATAGGATCCTGTTAAACTTAGTAAATTGCCCTAAACTTCCACTAGAGAATAAAGTAGTCTATATACCACATGAGACAATCCATTTCATGCTCAGCAAATTTCACAGTCTGCAAAAATAATCTCCTTATCTTGGGAGCTGAGCATAAGAAATTCACATTAAGTACAAATGTCTTAGAGAAGTCGTAAGGCTCCTTTGATTTTTTAACATCTCAGGAAGAAAAGACTCTACGAAATTCATGGGGTCACCATACGTCAACAGGCGACCTCAAGCCACATATGCACTCACAAGAAAAGAAATCCAAAACTGCACATGGCAATAATTTTACCTATGTAATGCAGGCATTAATGAAACAATTTTATATAATTACTGCTTAATTCTTCACCACAGGAATCTGCTTTTAAAACCCCATGTCCAAATTCTGGTGCATCTGGTGAGGCATCAATACTTACCTGGGGATTCCTACTAGAAGAGTTTCTAGTTCACTTCAAGATTGAGGAATGCTCAATGAGGGAATCTGCAATTCTGAAGTGAATAGGAAATCCCATGCTCATCACCAAAAACACCCCAAATTTTGGCTGGCGCATTGATAAAAGACAACAAATTACCACGTGGTTTCTAATTACCACGACATGTATATGTACAAGTACATATGCAATGTTCTCTAGCTTTATTAATTATTAACTTTGATATTCCTTTCACACTTTGCAATTACGGCACTATGGCCCTTTTCGCACGGGCTTTCTGTCGCGCGACAGCCCCGTGAGCCTCGCGGGAGTGGAAGCGTCGCTCTGCACGACGCACTCCCACTTCCGCCGGGCTCACGGGGCTGAAGCGGTGCGATCGCGGGTTTTTTGATTTTCGCCTCAAAGCTAAAATCACCCGCACTCGCGCAACGCTCCTAGCGCCCGCGCACACTTACCTCCTGTGCGGAGTGTCGGGGAGGTGGCCGGGTCGCACTTCCTTCCCTCCGCCCCTGCGGAAGGAAGGGGTGGGGTGGAGCGCTAACGCGACGGATGCGACAGCCTCCTGCTTCGCGCGTGCACAGGGCGGACGGATGCGACAGCCTCCTGCTTCGCGTGCGCGCAGGAGGGGCGGACGCGACAGCCTCCTGCTTCGCCCGCACACGGGGGGCGGACACGACAGCCTCCTGCTTCGCCGGGGGGAGGGCGGCTCGCGCGAGAAGCCTCCTCCGGTGCCGCTTCCCCGCTCGTTCCTTCACCTGCGGAAGGAAGGAGGGGGAAGCGGTAGCCTCCCGGAGAAGGCTTCTTGCGCAAGCCGCCCTCCCCCGCTCGCACGAGAAGCCTTAATGCGAAAAGGGCCTATGAATCCACCAGAACTGCCACAGTAACATGCTGTGGAGTCTTGGGATTTTCAGTTTAGAGGAAAGAGGTATTTAGAATTCCTTGCCAGAGAGCTTTAGTTCCTCACAAAACTAAAGATTCCAGGATTAGTAGGCAAACAGTACTAGGTTATTTCAATTTCAACTGATTCTTAATAAACTAACTAATGTCAAGCTAAGACATTTGAGTGACAGTGCCAATCAGCAAAGCCTAAACTATCTCCAAATCCTTTTCCAAATACCCATGTTTTGGCCATACACTTTCAGAGTATTACCCCAAGCAGGCTTTCTTTGAGATTAGTATAATTGCAATGCAACATCCACCTCTTGTTCTTAAATAAGATACTATGAACACAGATAAACTGTACTGTTTAACAATATCTTTTCCCTGCTCTGGAAATTCTACATAATTCTCATTTGAGTTCACTAGCATGGAGATGTTACATGTTTTTCACATGTTTTCCAATATTAATCCTTTCAGGCATAATTCTGACATCCTGAATTTGTTAAAACCCACTAAATGTAAATATACTGAATGACAGTGTTAAAGATATAAATATTCTCTCCCCTTTTCCACAATATTCCCCTTCCCTCTTTGAAAGAGAATGGTTTGTTTTCCATTCCAGCAGCTGATTTTCCCCTCGAAGATTTCTTTTGACTCTGTACCTGTAGAACATAACTACTTCATAGTAGCATGAGCAACCTATAACCAACATAGGTGGATATAATCAAATTTGAGATACAGTTTGAGAAATTTGGAAATGCATACCTAAGAAATGAATACATTTTTCTCTCGCTCAGAAGGAGAGGTTAAAGATTGCTATTAAATGGTTGAGATTCATACATGAGAGACTTCTCTCATTTCTGCACCCAAATTTTGATTCTAGCACAACACTGTCAGTGTATCTTTTTAAAAATGTTTAAGAGTCCAGTGAATATTACATTTAGTTAAGCACTTCAATGGACAAAACATTCAAAGACCTGAACTCATTTCTTAAGTCAATCAAGCAAAGGTTCAAATTTTCCTTTGTCTCAAGATAAGCCATTATGTATCTTTTAATGCATGAATATCCTTTTATGCATGAATATGTGATTATTCATCTCACCTTAGCCTAAAGTATCTAATGATTAACAGTTCTAGTATTTTTATATATATGTACAGGTATACATATGTATGTATGACTTGGAAAGGCCAAAAATATCATATGCTAAACAGATTGCTATTCTTTGTGTTATTCATTTGTGAAGAAAGAGGCTAATATTAACAACTTTGAAGTTTCGCACAAGGTCTTCCATACTCAAGTGCTGCCTGCAAGTTAACTAGAACCCAAATAGCTAAAGCACATTGAAATGCATAACTCTAATTAGTGCAACATTAGCTGGCATCTGGATCCGGCTAGAATGCAGGCTTGAACCATTCCACTGGTACCCTTTTTGACTTTTAACGAGATTTCGGGAGCCCTGCCACCATTTGGACTGATCCTAGGATGGTTTTAAAAACAGAACTAAGAGTGGTTTGGCCAGCTAGCCGACGTTGTAGGAGGCTTAATAACGGAAACAGCTGTTGCAGATTAGTTGGACAGTGAGGAAAAATTCAGCACTGGAAATATTTGCATTGAAAATCTAGCCGGGACACAGTCAGCTGGGGACAGAGAGACATATAACTAATTCTCCCTAGGGCAGAGGTTGGCTACTGCAAATGAGGGTGGCTTCCATCAGCCAAAGCTGTCCAAAATTATATTTTTGTAATTACTATTTTTAATTTTCTTTCCTCAGCCAGCTTTTTTTTTTTGCGGAGGGGACTGGCTTGAACTTTCCTCTTGTTCAGATACCAAGTGAAACATGGCTGTTCACAAAAGCTTTTGGGGCCTAACCGGTTTTACAAAAACCCTCATGTGTACATGGTTTCAATTCATTTTAAACTGTTTTGCAAAACCTTTCCTCTTAACTTGTTAAATTGTTTAATATATTTTTCAGCCTTCTAAAGTCATTTTTTTAAATTATTATTCATACTGTTTGAAATTTGTCAGAGTGCATTCATTATACACCACCCTGAAATCTCTGGGTAGAGGAAAGGATACACAATAGTTCAATAAATCAAACAATTCATGATCCACCATTCCAGAAGTGGAAATTTCCAGATTTATGGTGACGGTGGAAGGCCTTGGGGATCTCACAGACCTCAAAATTCCCCATGGCCTGCATGCAGCATGTGACCACAACTTTCCATTCTTGCTGTCAAGGTTTGCACCTTCCCCCCAACCCACTTTCTTTGGGTGTTTTTGTTCTTTTCTTTCTCATTCTCAATTTCTTGTGTTGCAAAAAATAATAAAGGGAGGGGGAACAATCCATCATTGAAATTTTTAAGGAAGGGCAATTCATGCTATTCCTAAGTGCAGAAATGTGCTACCCCCCCTCCAAAAAAATGCACATCTGGCACATGAGAGCATGCTCATGGTCATCCTACATCATTTGGCACTGTCAGCTCTGACAAAAACCAACCTCTTGATGAACAGAAACAAAGTCACTGGTAGATTAGCTATGAAATGATTAGAAACAAGAAAGCAAGAAGAGTTTTTAAAGGATTGATTTTCAAACCCTTTTTTAAAATTTCATTTAATTATTTATTCCTCTCTATTTTTTCTCAATCAGGACATTTCTTTGAATAGCCCAAATTATGAAATGGAAAACAATAATGCAATAAAGCCTGACTTTCTACAGCTTAAAGCCAAAAAATGCCAATTTTCTTGTACTAATTGACCGATTTGAGGTTTATCCCCTCTAAATCTCAGATAAGTAGGAGTCAGGGACTAAGCAAGCATCTGTGTTGCACCACTGACAATGTGAAAATGCATACAACTTTACATTCTCAGTATTAAGATTCTAAACCTCATCACCACTAACTTCTATTAGGGACAAAGGAAAACTTCAGAGGTAAAGGTTTCTAGTCCCTATAACAGACATTTTCGGTTCTGTCTCTCCAGCATTACCACTGCTTCTTGCCACTCTTCCAGTTCCAAAATTGTCTTTTAACACTTGGTCTCACTCTTCAAAAGCATTTTTGCAGATTCTTATGTTTCTTAACACACACACACACACACACACACACACCAAGTTAGGCATGCTTATCCACATCTGTGCTTATTTGGTGCCTCTTCCCAATCTGATCCTAAAGAAAACCAAATTAAAGGAAAAATATTTCTGAGCAACAGACAGCAATATGAAACAGTCATCAGCAAAGCATATAGCTGGATGCAGAATGTAGGAGAGATGTGGTTTTGCCATCAGACGTATGAGCATTTGGCATTCTATTTGGCCAGCTTCTCCATGAAGCAAGAGAAACTGACTGTTTCCATGCTCAGTTCACTTTTGAGGCTAGTTTTGTCAAATATGGTCCAAGGGGACTTACACTTGAAGGTCTACATACATATGGCATGAACCCTCGAACCTATAGCAAGAAAAGACGATGGCAGCCAACTACATTAAGCCAGTAATTCCGTAGTGAGACCATTGGCTGGACATTAGTAAAGTCAATTTTTATTTGTTTCAAGCCAGCGGTCAGTGTAATTTAACAAATACAATACATATCAGCAGATATGACCATCATAAAAGCTTACTGATACTAGTACTGAAACAATCCTCTTTCTAAAACCTCTGGCACTAAAACAGTGACTGAATGTGAATTTCAAGGAATTAAAGATTTGCTTTTAAATGTAAAGAATGATCAGATGAAACAGAACTGAATTATGTTTGGAATTATGAATTATGCTTTGATAAGTAGACCTGCTGACTGAAGCGCAGAGAAAGAGTCCCCTTAAGGGCCAGTCATCCTTTTAAAATTTCAAGGAACTACCCTAAAAACAGCATAACCTTTTCCAGATATCATTCAAAAATGTTAACAGTAAAAGTCCAATGTTACCTTAAAAAAAAAAAAAAAAAAAAGCACACACACACCGAAAAGAAGATAGAGCACTTCTACATCCTTTGTGGATCTCCAAGACTTTAAAAAAAAAATACCAGGGCCCTAATATACCATGAGTTTTGTCAGAAAAGGATTCTTCTGTTGATAACAGTGTGGGAATACTGCATTCGTACCCAAATATTACTTATTTAAATATATTCAGACAAATGAATGTTCAGATAAATCCCATCCAAATGATCGAGACCAATTCAGCAACCAAAACAAGCATTTATTTGCCTTGTCCTTCTCAGCTGGCCTGGGGCAGAGAGAGGCATGAGGGTAAAGTTATCCCATTACCCCTATCTCACGTTAAGCGTGTGATTACTTGGCCCCTTTCGGTTATAATTTATAACTCCGCAGCAGTACCAGTGTTATATTTCCAACTACTTAGTAGGGGGAAAAAAGAGCAGGACATCTGTTAAAACTCAGGCACAATGGTTGGCTCTGCACTGAAACAGGAAGCATAACCCAATCGCCTCAAATTTCTAACCACTTTTAATGCAACGGGATCCAAAACTTCAGTTGAGTGAAACATCTGCTAAGTTCTTGTAACCTTAACATACGATACTTTCTGCTACTTTCCTGCTTGCCAACGCAAACATTTTGTTTTAAGGCAGAACTATGGCAAGTATCTGATAATGGCTCCTAATTTTAGATATCATGAAAGCTGAGGAGATGTCATGGAGATACCAGTTCATGTATTTCAGAGTGGTTATTCTTGTTTTTTCTTTCCAAAGGATGTTCACATTCCCCACCCCCCTTCTCATTCCATATTAGCTCATCTTTAACTCTCATGTTTTTGGAGCACACTACTGGCATCATCCACTGGTCTTTTAATTTCTCACATTCATGATCTATTTAACATATATAAATCTATTCAGAATGTCTCACGCAATGGTTTTTCAAAGAACAAACAAAGCAGCTAGCAAGGCAGGTTCTTTTCCACAAGTTCCACGGTCTTAAAAAAACCACGAACAAAATCAGATAATACGGCAGATGTTAAAATGAGATAAATATCCAGAGATCTCTGAAAAGTTAGTATATTTTTAAAAACAATCCAAAGAAGTATAAAACACCAGTCACCTACCATTGACTTGGTAAAAGGGCGAGCCAAAGTAAACAGCAGGGTATACAACCACCAGTTGCGATGAAGGGATGAGTACATCATATTTCCTGGGTGCACTGAGTTCGACGTCACGCCATGAGAAGACAGGCGGCGGTTGAGCTCATAGGACATGAGAATATTGCAGAGCTTAGACCGATTGTAGGCCAGCATAGCCCAATAGTCTTTCTTAGGAGGAGAGAGCATGTTGAAGTCGAGTTTTCCTGAGCTGTCTTTAATTTCTGTGAACCTTTTAAAAAAAGCAAAAGTATTTTAGCCTTTTAGTAGAATTCCATTATTATGGGCATGTGCCTTCTAAAGATGCATCTGTTCGCCCTGGCGTTTCCTAATTTCCTTTCCTTCTACTTTCCTTTATTTCTTCCCTAATGTGTCTTTTTCTTGTACCGTAGATTATAAACCTATGGAGAAGGTCCATGTTTAATGCTTGCATACTGCCTGGAGATTTTATGCACTTTAAATAAACAAACAAACATTAAAACACACATGGGAAGAATGCAGCAATCGAATACAGAAAGTAAGTAATTTTGCTTCACTGAGCCTCCACAAATCATGAATCGAAACAAGTCTTCTAGCAAGGTTTTTTTTTTTTTTTTTTAAGAAGGGAAGTTGTTTTCCAAGACATCCTATATACCATGTATTGGTATATATTGTTATCAGTTACATACATTGTTGAAAACATGATCTCTTCCGACAGGCCTTCCCAGATGAGCATTTCCATCGCCTCCCATCTATTGCCTTGCTGCTTTGCTTATAGTAATTGATGGATTGTTAATTGCTGTGTATTTTATGGGGTTGGTTTAGGTGGGTTGGTGGGTGGGGAGGACTGGGTATGTTTTTAATGTCTTTTAATGTCTTTTAATGTCTTTTAATGTATAATGTATTTCATGTTGTTCGCTGCCTCGATCCATGTGGAGAGGCGGGATACAAATAAATTTATTATTATCATCATCATCATCACCATCATCACCATCACCATCACCACAAGGTATATCTGAATCTGATGAGAACAGAGATTAGGCAAACCAGGTAAATGGGTGAGTTTGTAACTGTTGTGGTTGTGATGCTTGCATGCATGTGACCATCTTTATACTCTGTAGGATGAGTCAGTGTCTTTATGTTTTAGAAGAAAAACAAGATGACCATGAACACATCTCATCCCTCAATTGGGAGGCAAAGGACGTACCCTGACTCAGACTGAATGAAAAAGGAAGACAAAAAAAAAGGAATAATGAACAGACTGAAGAGTGCCTCCCTGATATTTTGAAGGAAAGCTTGGTGGAATGAGGACTGGCAGGTCTTAACACAGCAGATTCAGAAATTACTAAGTACATGTCATAAGGTAGCTCAGAAGATCTAGGAAGGATTCGAGGCAGAAAGGATGTCGTGTCTCCCTTGCAATGAGTCCTAACTTTTGCTCTTCTCCCTTTCAGAACAGCGGGAACTGCTTTCCCACACTTGCTAAAATTTCATGGATGAAAACTGGAACATATGTAGTCAAGTAACATTGGAGCATGGTCAAGATGGCAGAAGCTATCAATGAGGAAGAACATGCCAAATAGGAGAGGCCGCAGCAGTTTGCTTTTGCCTGGGTCTACTGTTCCTTCCTCCCCATTTTCCCTAGCTGAGTGAATTGAGTTCTCTTGCACTTGGAACTCAGGCCATTTCTGCACCCTATCTGATCCCATCATCCTCCCATCGCAATTCTGGCAGTGCCTTTGCTGGGAAAGGAGTGTGATGGGGACACTTCCCTCCGCACCCAGCTAGCTGCCTGTGGGAAAGAGCATGAGCGACATGTGCTTGCCTTCCACAGCACAACTGAGCTCTTTCCCATGCTCCATTGGGGAAGGAAGTGCCTCCATCGCTCTTCTTGCTCTTCCACGTGGCCAGGAAGGATAGGAGCATCATACTTCTATCTGTTAAGCAAATATTCTGTGATTGCAATGCATGGGCACATGATGGCTGCGGGACTGTGACAACATCATACAAAAGCACAACCTGTGGACTGCTGACATCACATCCCCAATGCAGGACCGCAACATCACGTGGAAATGGCTGGTGAGATTGCAGGAGTTTAATGGATTTATTCCACTAAACAAATATCCCACAATCACAACAGGTGGGGGCGGGATAGCAGTGGGACCGCAATGAAGTCATGCAGAATTACAATCTGCAGACCGCTGCCATCATATCTCCATAGTAGGACAGCCCCACCTTGTGGAAATGGCCTCCGTTGACAGCAACTGAGGGAAGCTGAGGACAAAGGGCAGGGAAAGGGAAGAGAGAGAATGAGGACATTTTAAAAGGAGCTGAAAAAGCAGAATGACAGAGGATTAATTGAGATTGTCCTTGACAAATGTAGGTAGTCAAAGGATATGCCTGCTTCTAATTACCCATCAGTTCATAGACTCTAAACAGCTGGTTAGTTTTAATCAAGTTGCCTATGAGTTGCTTGGTAGTGATTGTTGTTGTTATTTACAATTACTACCAGAGATATCATTACTGTACAATGGTAAAAACCTACTCCATGAACACAATATTCTGCATCCAGACATAATCAAGAGAAAAGAAATATGAGGATGAACAGGACAATCTTTGTTATTTAATCTTCTGACACATTGCTTTCGGGTGCACAAGTATTGCATACAATGGAATTTAAGTTCCAAGTAACTACAGATGAGACTTGTTCCTGCTTAAATCTTTTTAGATTAAATATTGATGGCTAGAAAGGGGCTGTAACACTGGTGATATGCCATCAATAGCTTTAGAGATATAAAAGATGAATGTGAACAAAGCCAAAATGAGCTCTGGCGGAGTCTAATGTTTTTTAAGTATACCCATGGCATGACTGAGCACAAATCAAAGTAACTAGTTGACATTTTTTAATTGGGTCTGACAGAGTCATTAAACACCAGCTGTTTTCTTCCCCCCTCCCTTTAAATAATACCAAGGTAGCAAACAATTGAAGACTTCTACATGAGATGAAGGAATGTTTCTAGGTAAGCATCTGCCTGCTCTTATATTTGGAATTTCTTTCACTGAGAAGTAACAGAAAATAAATACAAAAACTGTTTAATGGAGAGTTTAATAGAAGAATGCATTTATTGTTGATCAAAATAAATAAATAATTAAAAAATAAAAGCATGTAGCACACTGAAGTTGCTTTCCAAAATTTATTTCCCACAATCCTGTTTTAGTGTGTGATCCATTTCCTCCTTGTTATGAAGGCCCTTGGTATCTGTGAGGCATCGGTTTCCTACACCATAGTATGAGCTTACCCTGTAAGCCTTGTTTTGCTTTTGCAGCGTGAGGATTGCAGAGAGACTGCAAAACCTTAGGCAGTAAGCCCCTTATCAAAAATGGTGCCAGCTGCTTGCTTTTGCTTTGCAAAGGAACCCAGCTGCCTCAAAGGCAGATGCAAGTGTCTAGCTATTGCTCAATCTTGGGTGGCTGAACACCACTTGGCCTTCTAAGAAGTTGGATGCTGACCGTGAGCTCCCCTCCATGGATTTAAAAGCACAGTACTGTGTAAATTTGAATCCTCAGTGGGTTAAATTCTTGTACTCTGGTCTCTCTTCAGATCGTATAAATCTTTCGCCCTTTTCAGCCTTTTCATACAGGAGGAGCCCTTGAAATAATGTTCAGGTCTCAAGGAACCTCTACATAGAAGTTATTGTATCTATAGGTCAAAAAAATATGTTTTTCCCCAATCACAATCTCTTGAAGAGCCACTAGTGAAGTCTCATGGGAACCACGGTTGGGAAATTCTGTTGAAAATAAAGTTATAAATTTGTAGGCCCTACAATAGTCCTTAAAAATAACATGTGGAGGCCTAGAGTGGAGACAATGTGTTGATCCAATTTTTTCTCCCCTGTCCCAGTTCATTCCTAGAAAAACTGAAAAGCATTCATCAGAACCTGTGGTCCTCCAGATATTATGCGCTCCAGGACTCATGGGCCCTACGTAGCCACAGTCTGGAGGATCATGTCTTTTTTCTCCACAGCACTGTGGTCTCACACTTCTATGAGAAGAAGGCTGAAGATACCATTTGAAGAAGAAAATTTCCTATCTGGAAGCAGAAGTGGAAGAGGAGGAGGAAAAGGAGAAAGGAAAGGAAAGGATAATCCATGGATTCTCAAATAGCATGCAAAATATTCTCATGTAATAAGATATAGTGGGTAACAAGCTGTCTCCGCTAAATCCCAGCAATCCAGCACAGTAAAACCAGCACACAATTACAGCTATTATTTTATATATTTATATAGCATGATTTAATGCATGGCAACCTCACCTAGAGACAGAAAAAAACAATTAGTTGTTAGGTCTGAACACACACCATTTACTTATGCAGGAATATGTTTCCATAAACCTTGGCCGATCTTGCACAATGAAGCAACAAACACTGTGATGTTTTGTTGTCTTTTTCTTTTTCAAAGTTTAAATTTTGCAAAGAATATATTCATATGACACCAAGGAATTTGAGGAGGAGGGAATGAAACCTCTCCAGATGTAAAGATGCTATTTGACAAACTATCAAAGATCAGCACTAAATAGAGAAACAAGCAGCTGACAATTCAACATAATCTCCAATTAAATAACAGCTCATTTATACATATCCCATTGTGCCCTCACATCTGGTAAGTGACTGGAGCTGGCAGATTTATTTCTACGACTAAACTCACCCACCCTGCAGTAGCCTGCCTCCCTTGTAATGGGACTCCACCACTTGCTTTCACAAACCTGGTGTGATTTGCAAAGATAAGAGTATCCAAGATTTATTGGAGTTTTTTTAATGTTGATTTTGATTTTTCTTTCTTTTACCACCACCTAATTACTAGATGTTTCATATCTGGGAGAGGGAAGGATTACACTAGGCTTTTTCAATTGCCTCCTTTCATTTCTGCCGTTGTAAATTTTAAAGCGGTTAAAGTAAATCTATCTGCAGTATGTCATTTATACCATAAGCCCTCAAGTTGCAAAGTGATAAAAGGGCTCAGCCTGACCCTTGGCTGCTGCTCAGACAGGTCCCAGGGGTTACATTTTGGGGGAAATGTTTTTAAAAAGCAAGCTCCAAGCTTCATAGTCAATTATGAAAAGGGGGTGAGGACAACATCTGTATCTACACTCCTCCTACTCACACCTTGCTTAGTATACACACACACACAGAGGAACTTTTGAACATCTATTGGGTGTGGGGGTTTTAAAGAGTTGGTGGAGGAAGGTGCTAGTTCTCTCTCTCTCTCTCTCTCTTTCTCTCTCTTCCTGTAGCAGCAAATGTCAATAATCACTGACCTTGGAAAAGCGAATTTTAGAACTATGATTCCCAGAATTTGTACTTGTTGATTGGAGTTGGAGTCCAAAAAGTAATTTTTCCAGTATAGCAGATGTACCAAGGCCCTTGCTCTATGCTCATGGGAAATGTGTTATCCCTTTTATATTTAAGTTATTCAGGGCTTTGCTACTAAGGATGGATGAAAGGAGACGGAATTTGCACATACTCTTGCCCAATGCACTCCTCCTAGCAACTACTACTACTATTATTCTACTACTTCTACTACTACTCATCATCATCATCATTTCTATTATGCCTTTCTCCCAACAGTGGGATTCAAGGCAGCTGGCGACATTAAAACAGAACAAATCAAAACATCTGTAAAAGTATAAATACACAAGTTAAAAAAACAATTAAACCATTTAATAGTATTAAAAACACTGCATGTTAAAAATATTAATATTAAAAACATAAAGTATACTAAAATACATTAAAAACTATACTGGCCTTAAAAGAAACCCACACAGCATCACAAGGCCATACCCAGTCAATTTATAAAAGCCTGCCAGAACAAAAGTGTCTTAGCCTGTTGTCAGCAGGAGAAAAAGGATGGGTGCATGGTAACTGAAATATGAACTCAAAAGGTTAGCTTTCCAAAGTACATACTGGAACCATAACTTGTCTTCTCATACAGATATGGCTACTTCCTACACTTTGCTGCTGTGTGTCTTCAAGCCACTTCTGACTTACGGTAACCCTGAGTCAGCCCAACCACAGGGTTTGCCTGGCAAGATTTGCTCAGAGGTTGCTTGCCCTTGCCCTCCCTTGAGGCTGCCCAAGGTCACTGAGTGGGTTTCCACATCTGAGGAAGTATTTCTTCCTGGACCAGCGCTAAAACTACTACACACTACCTCTACTTTCTGTAAATTGTTCTTACATTTCTCATTTAAAACAAAACAAAAAATGGATTTAATCTATAAGCCTGTAATCACGTTGTTTCTCCAGTTAGAATAGCTGTAGTCTAGTTTTCTTTGTATAACAGTGAAGTTGCTGAATGATAAACAGATAAAGGTCACATCATTTAGATTTAATCACTATTCTATCTCCTGGCAAAGTCAATTGATCAAAAAGGCAAAATTGGCATTCATACCAAGATTGTCCAAATGATGGACTTTCCTATGTTACAAGAGGCACATGCTAGTGCAACAGTCCTTCCATCGCCTCATTAGTTAATTCCACATTCACATTTGTAGGATGTCAAAGTGACATCCGTGGACATTCATGGAAAGTCCTGTGTATAAGTAGAAAGCATCCCTTCCTATGCTATAGCAGTTTGCTCTGGAATGGTTGCACAGCAATCAGAAATGAATCTTTCTGTAATATTTTGCAGCAGCAAGTGAATACAAAAAACACCTAGCTCTCACACGAGCATGCCAGATCTCCCTCCAGAAATTATCCTTGGTCCATCCCTCACGCTTCCAATCCCATCAACCCTATGGTTAGGGCTGAGAAACAGTAACTGAACCAAGGTCCATAAATAAAACTCATGGGTGAGCAGACATGAGCTTAGGACCCTGTGGATCAAATTTAATGCCCTATTGCTATGTCAGTAGTCCCCAAAACTTGACTCCCAGAAGTCATGGTATGTTGAAGTCTAAAATCTAGGGATCCAAGTTTGAAAAGCACTGCTCTAAACTATATGTGGTGGTGGTGGTGGTGATGGTGTGCCTTCAAGTAGTTTCCAACTTATGGAGACCTGAAGGCTAACCGAAGGGTTTTCTGGGACCGAGAGTGCATAACACACAAGGTCACCCAGTGGATTTCCATGGCCAAGTGGGAAACTGAACCTTGGCCTCCAGGGTTGTAGTCCAACTTTCAAAGCACTACACCACTCAGACTCTCAAACCATACATACTGATTTTAAAACAGCGATATCCTCACCCTGACCTTTTATTTAAAAAGAATAAATTCATTCCCTTTTTTTTTTTTAATGACTACTAGTGGTTGCCACACGCTTCCCTTCCAGAGCTACAGAAGAGGAGTTTTTCTTTTCCAAAAATAAAACTGAAATGTTCTGGCATGATTACCTCTGGATGAACTCAAGTTTCCATGTGACGACTGGGAAAATGGTTAAGTGATTTTCAAGAAAAGTTGACACAGTCTAAGCAACGACTCACCTGTGCGATTCAGAGGAAACCATCACCACTCTTGCTGGAGCTGAGCGACAAAGAACATCTCTGAGGAGCTGAACGAGATAAAAATGCCCCAAGTGGTTCACCTGGAAGGTGGACTCCAGACTATCCTCAGTCAGTTGCCAGGGGACACCAAAAACAGCAGCATTGCAGATCAGCACATGGAGAGACCTTTAAAAAAAGGCAATTCTCATTAAGCATTGTGCAAAAGGAGCTAAACAGGTCTTTCATTTTATAAAAATATTGTACATCTCAAAGACTATGGGTGCATCCAGGCTGATTAAAAAAGCCAGAAACACCCAGATTTTGTTCTTTCCTATTTTATTTTGGATTGCCACAGACCTTTTCTTGATCCCAGAATATTTTCTGCCTGATCCCAGGATGATCAGAAATTTTGTATGCCAGCTCCTCAAATGGGATTATTTTAATCCAGGATAAAATCAGAAACAACAGGAACAAAATCTGGGACTTTTCAGTCAGTCTGGACATGCCTTCAGACACAGCTAACAGCATCCAAAGCCATATGCTGACACTGGAGTTAACAAACTCATTAGCCATCTGACATATTTAAGTCCACAATGCATGTTTAGTATTCAGGATAGAGAAAAAAAAACAGAATACATTTTAGAGAACACGTCTGAAATGGTTGTTTTAGGTAACTGGGGAAAGTCTTGCCACTAAAAAGCAACTGTTTTTCAGCAATGGGATATCTGTAAATGCATGTTACAATATAGTGGCACTACCCAACTTCTCACTTTGACATCACAAGTTACTTGTGAGCTAATGGGAATTGCTAATTTGTCAAAGTCATCAACATGTAATATTGCCAATGCATGTTTGGCCACCTGAATAATTTGACATATTACAACATGACTCATTTATTTGAAAAACACAGTTCAGAAAGGCCAGGATTGCACTGATCAAATTTATCAGATATATTATCTATAAAGTGTGTGTATCCATATACAATATTTGATAAGTCTATGATGTGAGCCCTGTACTATGCACAATTTTGGACTTGACCACTACAGCACCAAGCACACACTCATGGAAAAGTGACTTTTCTGTGAAAGTACACAGCAGTTAATGTCACTGCACTGCTACACCACAAGGTTCAGTTGAGGAAAGCAATAGTTTAGATTTCTCCTTTCATTGTTGGCCTCGTATACCCATTGAAAACAGGCCTCTCTGTGCTTCTGAGGATAATGCCCTTTATTGTTTGGTTTTGTTCTGTCCCCTTCACTGCCTGAAGAAAAAAACATACACACAGAAAGTTAAAAGGTAATTGAGTAGCCTTCTTTGCTAAAGGGAGTAATGGAGTTCCACTTGCTAGGAATACTGACAAGATCAGAGCTGTCCCTGAAGCAAGAGAGTGGGCTTCTCCTCGGTTTCTTCTAATTTGAAGCTGCTTCTTTACTGAAGAAACAGGATTCTTGGTTGTTTACCTACAGGACCACAGTACAGTGGCTAAGTCTATGTTTTGCTTGCAGAAGGTCCCAAATTCAATCTTGGAAGTTCAATTATGGTTCCCTAATATGAGTCCACGCTTTCAAGTCACTTGTTGACTTGTGGCAACTTCATAAATATCATAGAGTTTTCTTGGGCAAGGAATACTCAGATGTGGTTTTATCAGTTCCTTCCTCTAAAATATAGCCTACAACACCTGGTATTCACTGGCAGTCTTCTATCCAACTATAACCAGAGCTGAACCTGATTGGCTTCCAAAATCAGAAGGGATCTGGTGCTCTTAGAGTATTTAGCGCTGCATGGCTTGCTAATACTCTACTAATGTAAAAACCAAAGAACTATTACAAGACCACACAGACAAGGCTGAGCTAGAAAGACCAATGATGTAAAGCAGTTTCCTATTTTCTTCCTTCTTATAATTTTCCTCTTCTCCTTGTCAATAGCTTTTGCAGACTCACTCAATACAATGATACATACACCCTTTGATTTTCATTCCTGTTTCTTCACTGCTTGTCACATGTGGACTTATTCCCTCTAACTTCTTAAGATGAGGGCAACACTTATTTTCCAACCCATTAGAACCAAGGTTTCATCTCCACAGCAGGCAATCACAAATTACTTCATGATATACGAGTATCACTGCACTCATTTTAACATGATAGATCTATATTTAATGGAAAATACGGTTACCAGAACTGAGTCATACTCCTAAAAAACAGGTTGTTCGTGTCTGCTCATAACTTGGTTTTGATATCATTCACACGCCATCCCTTATACAGTTAAGAAGTTACAACTAACCAGCAGTGCTCTGAAAACAAACCTAATTTTATAGCTCCTTCTTCCGCATTCTTCTTTTTAAAATAAAAAGGTACCATTTGTCCAATTTAAACTGTACATGTTAGGTTAGCCTAAAAAGCAAAAGTGTTTTTCAACTAAGGTATATTGTATATTTGATGGTTAAAAATTATGTGTTCTATTCACACAGAGACTGTTCCAAATCAACGTATAAAACTTTCTGAAAATTTTCATTCCATGTACTGAAAACATGTGATAGTTCATTAAGATGCTGTCTTCTAGATATCACTGAGGATTTGCTATGTTAGTAAAAAGGAGGGAGCTGGTTTTGTAATTGCTCTGTTTTGTCATCAGGGCCCTTTTCGCACGGGCCTTCTGTTGCGCGACAGCCCCGTGAGCCTTGCGGGAGTGGGAGTGTCGCTCCGCACGACGCACTCCCACTTCCGCCGGGCTCACGGGGCTGAAGCGGCGAGATCACGGGTTTTTTGATTTTCGCTTCGAAGCGAAAATCACCCGCTCTCACGCAACGCTCCCGGCGCCCGCGCGCACTTACCTCCTGTGCGGAGCGTCGGGGAGGCGGCCGGGTCGCGCTTCCTTCCCTCCGCCCCTGCGGAAGGAAGGGGCGGGGTGCTAGCGCGACGGACGCGACAGCCTCCTGCTTCGCGCGCGTGCGGGGGGGAAGGACGGGACAGGCTCCTTTCTCACGCGCGCGCGGGGGGGAAGGACGGGACAGGCTCCTTTCTCGCGCGCGGGGGGGAAGGAAGGGACAGGCTCCTGATTCGCCCGGGGGGGAGGCTCGCGCAACGCTGTCACTTCCCCCCTCGTTCCTTCGCCTGCAGTAGGAAGGAGGGGGAAGCGGCAGCCTCCCGGAGAAGGCTTCTTGCGCGAGCCGCCCTCCCCCGCTTGCGCTAGAAGCCTTAATGCGAAAAGGGCCCAAGTCAACTTTTTGGGGAACAGGAAAGTGCAGGAAACAAGAAGAGCAGTTGAAGTGGTTGCCCTACTTTGTTATTCATATTCTTATGGCCAGTGGGCCAAAACCAGACACTACTCCTTTCTGACATAGCAACTTCTCCGGTTTCAATGTCATGGGAATGTTGAGGTGTCATTCCAGACAGAAGCTTTGGCCACAATGCTATGCATTTTTGCTGGAGAGCAAGACCCATTGAACTGAACTGAACCTACACCTGAGTAGACATTATAGAATAAAACTGCAACTGTTTACTAGAGAATCATAATTTCTCTTAGAATAGTAGAATTTATCTCTACTGTGGAACACTGTGTACCACTTCCTATCTCATTGGAGTTCCGAAAAAAAAAACCACAATCATCTAACATGCCCATTTAATATCAAGGTTGTGCTTTATGGCTGGCGGAATCTGAGTGGATAAGAAGGGTTTCATGACCTAGAATACTTCAGGTTATTAAAACCTAAGCTATATCATAGAACTAGGTTATGACCCTTAGAAAAATATCCTGTATCCTATAAAAACAGTCCGCAATGATAACATCACAAAAGGCCAGTGGTAAATAGAAACATTAATGTGACTTTTGAAATCTGCTTCAAAGCAAGCCTCCTTCATGTCTTTACCTCTTCTACTGACCTTGAAAAGCAGCTCTTTTCTGAAACCCTCCTCCACTTGCTTGTTCCATAAGCACCTAACAACAACGGAACAGACTATGTGCATCCTATGTGCATAAAACCTAAAGGCTTTTAAAGAGGTTGATGGGAACATTCCTGATGTGCTTCCAACAGTGTCCATTTCAATCAGGGGTCCACATTCCTTTCAGTGCCATAGTGTATACAGTATATGCAGATACATATAATGCCAGTCTTAAAAGTATTGCATTGTCCGAGAATACACTTCGGGGCTGAATTCAAGGTGCTTTTGATGATGTTTACAGCCTTAAATGGCTTGGGTCCTTGATGCCTGAGAGAATGCCTCTTTTTACATGTGCCCACTCAGTTGTCACACTCTGGCTTACTGAAAACCTGACAAATCACTGTGAGGCATCACAATCCAGTTCTTAGCATCACTATAAATTAGGATTACCAACGAAAGGACAGCCTGTCTTCCTTACTTTCTGCTGCGTACTTCAGAAGGGACCTCTTTGTACCTAATCAAAGTGCCTGATTCCCCCCAGTTTTACCAGATCTTTTATAGAGGACCATTTTCAATTTTTGGAGAATGGTGTCTACTGTCTTCCAGCCATCAAGCTGGCCTCTTTCCTTATCAGTCCTTCCTACAGATCTGTTTTCAGAAGAGAACTGTGACTTGTATACGCAACAAAAATAAGCTGGATTCCAAATACTGGGGTTTGCTTGGAAGAGGTTAATGATGCAACACAAGTGTTTCAGTGTAAAGCATGAGTTTATAAACTCCAGGACTATAATAACCTTTATTTCAAGTCTGTCCCAGATAAAATACAAACCAATTATACAGATTAACCCAAAGAGTCCCATCTAGTTTTTAATTTTTTTTTTTGAGTTTGCTGTTTAGTACTTTTAATCAATGCATTTTTGTTTAAAATTCCAAGCCATTATATTGATTGCTCTTGCTCTTTCTAATATTCTCCGTGTTTTTATTATTTTAAATTGAATTTTTAATTAAAATACTGTACACACATACCCTTTAAAAATTCTCTCATTAACCATTAAGGCTATAAAACTGCAAAATGCTTACTACTTTATTTGCAGCAAAAGATATTTTAACTGTACATATTAAATCATAAATATTTTACATGGTTATCTCCCCAATATGTCCCTCATGGCTGGTTAGGCCCTGCATAGAAGCAGAAGAGTCTTATCTGAGTAGAAAGTGAGTCTCTCTTTTTCCTTTTCAGATCAGATTGTATACACATTCATGAAATTTCACAAGACAAACAGAAAGACTGTCAAGAGCATTTTCATTGTTTGCTCCAGCCTTTGGGGAAGAAGAAAGAAAAGTTTAATCGGCAGGTCTCTAAACATGGGCTGTCCACCCTAACTTAAGGAGACAAAAAAGTGAATCAGAGCAAACGTGAAGCCAGCAAATAGGCCAGGAAGCCAACAGTCCTCCCCAACTATTCCATACCCTCCCCTTGTCATGATGTGGCAGGGACAATCCCAATAAAGTTTCTGCTGTCCTACTTTTTCAGCTGTTTTCTCTCTCCTTCTTCCACTTTCCCCCTTTCTCTTTAATTTACTTTCATTGTTGCAAACTGAATTCAAATCATAAAAGTAGTTTGCATGGGACTAACTCAGATCAGGGGGTCAGGGAGAAGAGAGGGTGGAATCTTGCCCTTCCCAGCAGGCTCAGACAAAACCAAACTGCCGCTGCCTCTCCTAGCTTGTGATTCTACCTCCTTAATAACTTTGGCCACCGTGACCACACTCTGACATTGCTTGGCCAAACGTGTCCCAATTTTAATCTCTGGAACGTTGGAAGGTATGCTAACCCCTCCCCAGCTTTTCACATTCACTGAAGAATATTCAGTCTCCATTTTCCAATGATTCCAGTCGGAGGACGCCGCACCGAGCTGAAAAAAGCCGAGGGAAAGGCGAAAAAGGATCGAAAAAAAACGTGAAAAACGTACCAAAAATCGAAGGGAAGTCCGTAGGGAGAGTCGAGAGACGATCCGAGGTCGATTCCAAATCCAAAAAACTATGCAGCAAGAAAAACGCAAGCCAACAAGAAGAACCTTCTGTACGCTGAGGCGGACAAGAAAGAACTGAGGAGAGACCGTGGCTCGGCGGAAGGAGCATGCGCAGTACGACCGAGGGGGAGGGGCTCCCCGCCAAGCCAACGAGCTCTAGAATCTTCCGAACGCTACCGCGCAGGCGCGAAAGCTCCTATTGTATGAGGCACAGAGACCACGAAGAAGAAGGTATGTAATATCATCAGTAGGGCATCTTAAATTCATTCACAATACTTCAAAGCACTTCTGCTGCCAGCATGAAAGTCTAAATAGACACGAAACCCCCCAAATGGGGCAGTGCGGAGTATTCACTTAACCAGGGGCAAAGAGTCCTGGCCTTGCTTGCAGTGTCCATTATTATTCGGGGAAAGGGATGAGAATAAAGCATAGATCATGCCTATTGACATTTACAGAAATTTGTTCCCTTGTATCTATGTAGTATGAATGTCCCTACATGGGCTATAGGAGTGTTTGGGGTTTAGTTTGTTTTGTTTAAGGGTCGATTTAAAAAAAAAATGGGGCCAAGGGAGGGGGCATGGTGTAGGACACTCCAGGTCCTGCTGGGATCAACACATCTCTTGACCTCCGATACTTGTTCAGCCCTGGTTTAATATGAATGACACAGTAAATTAAAACCTATGTACAGGACGTAAATCAGCTTCATGTATTGAAATATTCATGTATTCAAGATAAAATGACAAAGCCTACTGATTATATGTTATGATTGTATATTACACCCCATATATCTCACCAACAAAAAAGAAGAAAAGATTGAAAACAATTTTTCTCTTTGGAAAATCTTTCCTATGTGCATTGCTAGTGATTATGAATTCAGATTTAAGCATCTGGGTAGATAATAAGAGCCAGTACAAACACAAGTTAGGTCATATTTGAAAAGGTGCCTGATACGTTTGAGCAACTTCCCACAAGTAAAAGTTATGGAGAGAACCTTTCACTTTCTACTATTTAAAAGACAGCTTGAATCTCCCCTCTTTTTTTTTTTCAAAGTAGAAAATTCTCACTCGCTTGTTATTTATATACAGCCAAAGTGGTCTCTCACTGTTCTCTTTGCTGAATCATATGTTTCTTTAAAAAGATGCCTTCGTTAAATTCTTGTTCAGGCATGGGAGCAGTTTGTCATTCTTCAGCTTGCAACCTTCATACTCTTATAAATCAGCTGGCTGATCAATGCAGCATATTTAGTACTTATAGAACTGTCTGACTGATCTCATTACAATCCCTTCAGGGTAATTTCCATCTTCATCTTTTTTTCAATTGGCTCAAATTCCACTATCCCCCCCCCCGACATGCACGTGCATGAAACAAGAACCAGTGGTATCCTCTTTACCATGCAGAAGCAATGTCTTCCCCAAAATTCCCCCTCCCCAAGTTGCAAAAGTTTGAATTCTGATTTGAATTTGGAGGGAGAAAACTTGTATGAAGCACTCTAGTCCTGCCTTGACGACACTTCTGGTCCTATCTGATGCAACCCATGGTCAACTTCTATTTCTGGAAGTTTGCAGGACGTCCCGGAATCCCCCTGCTGTACCTCGACACTAAATGGATGAACGGACCTAACAAAGAGGTTGGGGAAATTATGGAGAAGTTATGGATTTTAAAACAATGCTTCTCAGCTATTCAATATAACCAACACAATGACCAACATTTCTCCCTCTATCCCAGGAACCAGCATCATAGTTGTGCCCTTTGACTACAGCAGTTTCTTCTTTCTTTACAAAAAACTCTTCATAAACCAGCAGCCAATGGCTTCAAACCAGTACTGGTCCAAGGACCACTGCTCTCACTAGAACTTCTTAAGATGACCTTGGATACTGCAACAGTCATGGAGATGAAATCGTGCAGTTTTCTATCTTTCCTGCCCATTTCAGATTGGAACAATCCTAACAGCATTTTTCCTACTTGCAGGGTTCAAATGTTTTCTCAGGTTGTATGGAGGGAAACTATAGGAGAAAATTATGGTTCACGATCACTAAAGACACCCTTTCTCAAACCTGCTTTTTAACGAAATACAGACTTTTCGGCTCCTAACTCGTGAACTTACACATAAATCTATAAATGCATCCTTACATGACTAACAGGAACACTAAGGGATTATTCACTAACAGTAAACAGACTTATTCAGGGGTAACCACGCTGGATATGCAGCAAAATACAACTCAAATCCAAAATTCACAAAACAGTGATACCTGTATTGGGCCAACTAAAATGCAAAAAACATATCATGCAACTTCTTAAGCTTCACTGACTGCATCATCAGGCAAAGATGTTAAAAATCATGAGTGAACAGACTTGTGATAGTTATATGGAGTTTATAATTCTGTAGCTACGATGACTTTATTCTGCTGAGAAATATAGAAAACATAATTATAATAACCAAGAAAAAATAATCAACAATGTAATAATATATCTTCTGCCTGAGTACTTACAAATTCTTGGATCTGAATGCTTCAGCAAAGTCCTGTACACTCTGAAGAGATGCAAGGTCTAAGGTCATTGCTTCTACCTTGGCTTTGTGCTAAAACAGAGAAAAGGGAGCGGGGTTAAACAAAGCAAGAGGTTTAGTTTATAGGATCATGTTGCCCCAATGAGCAGGGGCACATATTTAAATTCCCTTGTTTAACATTAGAACACTCTGGTGAATATAAATCAAGCTGGAAAAACACAAAATATAGTGCCAAATGCTGTATTCTAAATCTGCATCGCTTCTGAAGACAAACAATCAGGAGCAACACGTCCTCAAACAATTTAATTTATCGGGTTGATTTATTAGGCTGCAATACAGGGCTGGAGTGGTATGTACAACTGAAATAGACACTGAAGTCTGACAGATCTGTGGTAATTCACTAAGTTGTTTCTTACTCCAAATAACTACACAGTAAATAAAACTTAGCTGCTTTGGCAGCATTCTTATTATTTTGATTCTTTGCAGACATTTGTAGAATCCAAGCAAATCTGTGCCAAAACAATTACCCAGAAATTCAAGAAGGGTAAATTGAAATAATAATATTTAGCAGAAGATCACATAGAGGCATCCCTCGGTTAAGAAAGCCTCTAATAAAGAAGCTCCTTTTTACAAAATCTTTTTCCACCTGCCCAGCCCCTCATTTTCCTTCTTCCCCCTCTGTCCAGTTAAAAAAAAAAAAAAATTTAGCAGCATCATTATCAGAAGAATGGTGAAAGAGGGCTAGAGAAATGCAGATTTCCAGCATCGGGGTACAACAAGGTGTAATTCTGACCTTCAAGAAAAGAGTAGATGGTTATATGTTTTCTGTTCTAGAGTACGGAAGGTTTACACAAGGTGTATTATCATCACCAGTTTAGAGTCTGCACTTGGATGAACAAAAACGTAAGAAAAAAAAAGGTGACCACAGATAGGGGTCTTCTACCTGTCACCTTTCAGCTGGAGCAAAGGTTATCCTTTCTGTCTCTCCTTCTTTCTGTTTTAAAGCTATACTGCTCTGTTCTCACTTCCAAAGGGAAAATTAAAAAAGAGAGAGGGAGAGTGCTACAAACGCAAGGACAGTGAGGGGTCAAAAAACATCAAGTAGTTCAACAGACTAAACCACAAGCTGTTGGTTACTATGCTCTTGGGACCAGTGATTCAAGTCCACACGCTATTACTCAGGTAATGCTTTCACTCTTGGTGTCAGGTTGCAAATTTCTGCAAACTGGCTCCAAGAACGAGGAGGAAGCATTTGCAATGCTGCATAGACGGAGGTGGGAGGGGGACGGAATATCTCCACTGTTCCTCCACAAGGTGGAAATCTTTGTGAAAGAATAAGTAAGATGTGCCTGTGGGTAAAATAAAAATATTAAAAAATGATAAATGGACAATTATGAGATATAGATGACAAATCCAAGCTATGAATATGGGTTTCTACTCTGCCAGTTCAGCCAGTGAACTGAAACCACCCATCTAATAACAATACATTTCCCACTGCCAGGATAATCAATGTCCCTTTACTTCCAACAGTTAAAACTCATTTGTACTTCTGCAGCTTTTCAGACTTGTCATCCCAAAGGTTATTGGGAACACTAAGACTGGGTAGAAGCATTTTTTGAGTAGCTCAAGGAGAAGTCTTTATAAGGTCATAACTGCAAAATATATATATATATATATTTTAAAAAAACAAAAGTAATCCTACCGCACCAGCCAAATTATGTTGGAGGCTTTGCATATTATAAAGACATATGCATATGCAATCACCATGGAACTTTAAGTAAGCCATTAAAATGTTGTTAAAGCCTTGCCAAGCCTGACATTTTATATTTATATTCTTTGATCTCTGTGCTGAAGACTAGGGAGTATTTTGTTTTCCCCTTGTGTTTTAATTGTTTCAAAGTTTAACTTCATTTTACCATGATCTAGATCATGGCAAAAGGTTACAAAAGCTGTGAAACGCATAACAAACAGTGCAGACAGGCTATTCTCTGAACTAAAATAAATAAAATAAAATAAAGGTCTAAAATTATAAGCCAGCATGACCTGGACTATATCACACATCAATCCAGAGCATACGTTTGCATGAGGGTCTCTCTCCATAGGTCATAGAAAAGTGACTTTATCCAAAAGAAAAGGGAAAGTACAGAATTTTGAGATCATGATAGATTTTTCTCTCAAAGCTGTACTTTGCAACAAATTGAATACTAGACCACTTCCCGGTCTTCTGCCAACCAAGCTATATTTTTGTTGTTATTTACTGTCGCCAGGTTGACTTCAACTTACGGCAGCCTACAAAAGAGAGACCTCTAAGTCACTCTATCACCAACAGCCCTCTCAGGTCTTGCAGACTCTTGCAGATGTGGCTTTCTGGAATGAGTCCATCTGTAATGCAGTCTTCCTCTTTTCCTCTTCCCTTCTATCGTACCAAGCATTATGGTCTTTCCCAAATTTCAAATATATTTATTAATGCAATTTTTTGTATATATATAACTACATAAAAGGATTACAACAAAACCATACAAAGAACAAAACACAATAAAAAAATCTAACACAGTGCAAATTGAAAAGGGGGAACAAAGACAAAATACAACTCCAAAATAAGCTACAATTACAATCCTACTTACTTCCAACCTTTCTTGAGACAGGAATAATAACAAACATAATAATGCTTCTTTTAATCCATCCTAAATATCACATTAATACATGTTGCTTATAAAATCTCTAACCAAAAACTCTCCTCCTTCATAAACCTATTTTCATAACCTTATTCTATCACTTCTATTTCTTCTATTGTCTGAACCAATGCACTGTTAACATCTATATTTTATTCCACCATTTTCTTTTTAATAAAAGCCGATTGTTGCCACCTTTCCTCATATTCTTTCAATATATAACAGCAGTAACCTCCAATCTTTCTTTTTTTAAGTTATTTTTATTAATTTCTGTATATAATCACGTGAAACAGATACATAACATGAAGTTGAAGAAAGAACAACATAGAAACAATAATGAGAAAAATAGTACAATTTTTCCAAGCTTCTCTCTTTTGTCAACAAATTTAATTTGCCCATTTCTGCAAACTCTAAGATTTTTAATAGCCATTCTTCTCTCAATCAGATTGTGCCTCCTTCCATTTCTGTGCGTAAAACATTCTTGCTTCAGTAGTCATATATAAAAATAGTCTTTTAAAATTATCAAGATCACTTTCCATCAGTCCCAGTAAAAACAATTCAGGGTCTACCCTTAGTTTTATCTACAAAATATATTCTACAATATATCTACAATGGCATGACGAATCATTATTCAATATTTTCTTACTTTTTCACAAGTTCATCACATATGAAAAAGCCCCCCTCTTTTTTTTCTTTTTTTTTTAAATTTCCAACACAGATTTGAAGATCCTTATCCATTTTAGACAGTTTTTCTGGTATGAAGTATCCTCTATATATCATTTGATTAAAAAATTCTCTGAGATCATAACTCAATGTAAATTTAGTATCTTTAGACCACATTTTTTCCATTGGTCCAAATGTATATGATTGCTCACATTCTGTGCCAATTTAATCATACAATCTTTAATTATCTCATCCTCCATCTCTAACATTAACCATTTCTTATATATTTTTGACAATATATGTTCATCATCCAAACATAACTCTTTTTCAAAATCAGATATTTCTTTTTCAAAGTCATATAATTTTTAATCCATTTTAAATCTCTCTGACAGTTGTCTAAATGCAGACCAACCAATATGATAGCCTTCTTGTTTTAATTACTCAGCTGATGTCTTTGAGGCTCTTTCTGTCTCCACAAATATTAAATCCTTACATTTTATCCAACAAATATTAAATCCTTACATTTTATCCAACAGTCCTAGGATAAATCCTTGGATAATACCCTTGTGTATATGTGCTTCCAAGTCACTTGTTGACTTATAGGTCGTTTCCGCACTGGACTGTTATAGCACTATTATTCCACTTTCAATGTCCTATGGAATCCACCTGGCCCCTCCCGAAACTGCAAACCCCAGGATTCCATAGGACGTTGAAAGTGGAATAATAGCGCCATAACAGTCCAGTGCGGAAATGGCCATAGCAACCACATGAATTTCCTTGGGGTTTCTTAAGAAATAGTCAGAGTTGGTTTGCCATTGCCATCGTCTGAAATTTAGGTTATGGAACTTGGTATTCTTTGGTGGTCTTCTCTCCAAATACTAGCCAGGGCTGACCCTGATTAGCTTCCAAAAACCATCAGGACTGGGCGCCTTTGGAGTATTTAGGCCCACTCTAATTACATTTCTATCCTGTCTTTCTTCCAATGAGTTCAAGGTGGTGTACATCTCTACTCCACATTTTATCATCACAACAACCTTGCAGGGCAGGGCAGGCTGAGAAAGAATGACCAGGTGGTGAGTGTCTCAGCTCACTAGCTGAACCATAACCTTGCTTCCACAAGCTCCAGTCCAACACTCTTACTACTACGCTACACATGCTCTCATAGTAACCTTCATAGTGCTCTCACCATTTCTTTTCATAACTTATAAAACCAGTTCAAGAAAAAGGTTTTACAAGATGTCACACAAACAGATGCAGAAGTCATGGGAGGTTTTGTTTTGTTGTCCAGCAGCTATACTTTACCTATACTCTAAATCCCTCTGTAAAAGACGGATTTGTATATATGGAATACTTCATGGATGGAAAGACATTTTGTTCCCAGAGTGCTTCCTAGAAATAAGATGAGCAAAACAACAACTATATTTTAACATGGGAGCAATTAAAATGTGCATAATTGGGAAACGTATGCAGAAACATGATTTTATCAAATACGGAAAAATGCAAGCAATTAAGTAAACTGAATACGTCAAAGTGCAAATAGGAACAAATGTACACAAATTGTGCAAATTTCCATGTGTGAAGAAAACACAAGGTCTCACAATCTAAAGAAAAAGCAGGCAGAAAGGATTGGGAATTGGGAGTTGAGATTTGGAAAAACTTGATGAAACTGCAACACAAACATTCACACCCCAACAAACCTTCACATTTATTTAAATTTGCCTGTTATAGTATAAATATACATGCTAGCATTGCAAACCAAGAAGAAAGGGAAATCATAACAATGGTGGACTAAAAATGGAGTCACCTGCTAAGAACATCTTGTAAATTCTGGCCTAATATTTCATGATTTTATTCTGCTGATGTCTCTTTCCGTCTCACTTCATATATTTTCAGTACCGAGTTACACCTCATGGTATAAAATCTAAAATTAAGTCTTGTCAGTTTTCTCAATAGAAGAGATGTCTTAGGATGTCATGGCCAAAATCTACAAGGACTTTTTTCTTGTGAAAACTCTATAGACCTGACTTCATTTGAGTGTGCCTTTAAGCTTTCTCTCTCTCTTTCTCTTTCTGTTTGTTCTTTCAGGTCAGGAGCCCAGATTCATGAGTTGGCAAGTTGATTTCTTCCCTCAAAGAGGTTTTCAGACCTTCCATCACACAGTGACTATTACAGGAATTACTATTTCAGGGGGACAATGCCTGGGTCATAATTAGAACACATTTAGTTATAAAAAACCGTTAGCAGACGTAGCATTGCATACCACGTGCCTTAGTTTGGAAGATTCAATATTCAGTCTAGTTGTATAATTAGCTTTTATATAAGGAATCACTGAAGGCATGAACAATTTTATCCAAATCAGGCAGCAAACCATTTCTGCTGTCTATAGTTCCAACAACAGCTATGAATGTGTGTGTGTGTGTATATCTTCAAGTCCTCTACAGGTTTATGCCAATACCCATGAATTTCACATGGTTTCTTAGCCAAGGAATATAGAGGTGGTTTTCCCAGTTCCTTCTTCTGAAATATAGCCTACAGCACCAGGTATTTGCTGGTGGTCTCCCATCCAAATACTAATCAGCAGTGACCCTGCTTAGCTTCCAAGATCGGATGGGATTTGGTGCCTTTAGTGATCTGTACCTGGTGGCATTACCATCGCAAAGGCAAAAGGAAAAACTAGCTTTATTTGTATGTTAAATTTATATTACATCTTTCAATATGAAATGCCCAAAATGCCCAAAAAGGATACTGTAAAAGCATAATAATGAAGGAGCGTGTGTTTATGTATTTTGTTTATGTATTATGTATATGATGATATATTTCCAGTACCACTTGATATTTAAATAATGCTAAAAGAAAATCAACAGCACAGTTGTTTTATGGGAAAAGTTATATAAAACACAATTTAATTTGCTTTTGATCTCAAGGAATTTACAGTCTCTTTTGAAAGAGTGAGCTTTTTGTTCCTGAGATTCTCCTCTTTTCCTATACCATGGTCACAAAGAGAATATCAAAAGTATCATTTTGAATAAGTTGAAAATTATGTGTCTCCCCATTCCTCACTATGGACTACATACCATCCAACATTTCATAGATGAAAACTGTGTGGCCAAGAAACATTACAGTATGGTCAAGTTGGCAAAAGTTATTAACAAAGAAGCACACACAAGCTAGGAGAGGCCGTAGGATTTTGCTTTCTCCCATGGCTATCGGGAAGGACAAGATCCTGTCTCCTCCTCTCCACCCTTTTGAGTTAACTGAGTGTAAATTATTTTTGCAATCTGAACTCAGTTTGCAGAAACTGAAGTAAGTTGAGAACAAAGGAGGTTAATGGAAGGTGGGGAGAAAAATGAGGCATTTTAAAAGCAGCTGAAAAAAACAAGAAAAGAAGAAGACAAATTGATACTGTCCATGCCAAACTGGGATAGCTGAAAGACATGAGGCTGTGCTGGGTATGGTTTCTGGGAGTTGTGTGGTGAAGTCCAGTGATATCCAATGACTGCAATGATTCTTACACCTTATTTAGGCCAACCAGAGTCCATTTACTCCACCCTAAGTTTGGACTGTGGAGGAATTTGTTTAAAAGCAGGAAAAGATGCTTCTAGTTAATGTATTAGCATAGGAAAATCAAGAAGGAGCACATGAAGTCAAGACAAAATGGTCCACCTTCAGACCATGTTCCTCACAGAGATAGGATGCTGGAAACAAAGCTAATGCTTTGACCACATAGTTTGATCTCAATAAACTGGGCAAAACAGCTAGGGGATGTGCATAGATGGGTACTTCCAAACAAAGGCTGAGATGGTAAAGTTGCTTAAACATCTTGTCCTACTCCTGTTACAAGTGCTGTGGTGTAATTCTTTGTTTATTGCTGAAAATGCTACAGTGTCCCACAGTCCTTTCTCCAGCTCTCATTATAGATGCCAGGTGCTATAAGACTTCATCAGCATGAGGAACTGCCCTATCTCAGCACCGGCAGCAAAGCTGATAATTCAAACAAAACAAACTGAATAGCTCCCAGCTCATTACTTACTTGCAGTAAGCACAAGGTCAAAATAAAGTCCAACAGAGTTCAAAGGCATCAAGTCCAAAGGCAATCAGGGTAATTCAGAGTCAGGTATGGAGTTCAGTAAGATATCCAGCAAACAGAAAGGTCAGATAAGCTCTGACAACTTCTGGAGGGGACGGGTGGCAGCTATATAGGTCAGTCACCTAATGCAGCTGTCATCTGATTAATTACTGCTGGTTATATATTCTCTGGGATTGGCATAGGCTCTCCTTGTGGTCTGTGCTCAGCAAAGGTAGACAGTGTTAAGTTATCTACTGTGTCTGAAGGGGCAGGACTCTCTACTGGAGTTGGCACTGCCCCCAGTTCTGCTTGTGGCACTGTAACCTCTTCCCGTACAGGGGTCCTGGCATGCCCCCTGTTTCAGACTCTGAGACAAAGTCCTGTTCTGGAAGCAGGGCATGACAGGAACCTTGGGTGCATTCAAGAAGATGAGAATGGTCTTCCACCACACTATTCATTTCCTGCCCTCCAGCTTTTCCAAGTCCTGTGGGATCTTCACAGCATTGCTGGTACATATAGAAGTTATGCAAGGATCAGACTTCCCTTCCCCCCAAACTACAATAGATTCCATGTACTGCATCCGGTGTTCTGTGGTCTCCGAGTATTTTTTTAAAAAACTTCCAGAGAGGTTGCTGTGCTATAGTATTAGCAATAAAGGGTCAGTCTTGAACCACCTTAAAGATGGACAAATTAATTACAATACAAGCTTCTGTGGACTTAGAGACCATTTAGTAGGATGAAACTCATTTTTAATGTGTTCACATTAAGGGGTTATTCTTAATCACAATCTTTAATCATGATAAAATTTTGTCTTTTTTAATATATAAACACAGAAGGTTGCTTGTTTGCTCACACTAGCCAGGTTCTCATGGCACAACAAGACAGAATTCTGCTAAATTCTGGCTTGCCGAGGAGCAGCTAAACAAACCATGGAATTTGGATGTGTTATTTTTAGCAAGAAAGCTGAATGTGGCAGGAGCTAGCTATCTAATTTATCTTTCTGTCCAAAGAACCCTGGTTTATTCTTATCTCTAAATAAATCTTCTATGGTTGCTAATTGTCAAGATCTGAGTTGTTTCCACAACGCTCCACAAGCACTGAAGTAAACAGAACTATTATCTCTTCCACCCCAGGACAAACTGTGCTTGAAAACACTCTTATTTAATACCAGAAATGTTGCCTGTTAGTGTTGACCAAATCCATTAAAAGTGCTTAGAATATAATTGGCAATATTTTGTACTCACACTTAGAAAAATGCTTATCAAGTTGGAAGTTTAACCAAAAAGTGAAAACACTCAGAAAGCTACTGATTCCACGGTACGCAATGCACTCACTTTACAGCTTAAAAACTGTTTAAATTGAACAGCGCATGGTACAGTAGTTTGGCAGTAAACATGATTGTGCATTTATGTCTCAGTCCTGAAGAAGGAACCTTTTTTCAATAGAGGATTTTTCATTCTAATGCAAGTGATGATTTACATTAAATATAGGTAAAGTGTGGTTACATTTTCCTGAAGGATTGCAAGGAAGTGAAGAGAAGTACAATAAGTAGAAGCATAAAAGCTTTCTCTGTCATAATATTTATTATAATGGCATATAAAAGAGCTGAAATAAATAATAGATGACTAAAGGTAAATTCACATGATAAAGAATCCTTCAGCAAATACCATTACTTGTGGCTGCTCTGGTTTTATACACAGTTGAATACTCTTAATAAATAAATTCTAGTCTCCATAACTTATATAAGTGCTGGGGAGGGGCAGAGTGTAAGACGTGCTTTAAAAGGTAGAGAGTGGACACTAGCTAAATTATTACATAATTATATTCTCCATGTATATAACATTATATATTTTGGGATTTTTTTAAAACTTTTATTTCACCCTCCAAAATATCATAAGAAGCACAGGGCTAAAAACATTTCACTTTTTGACAAGCAGAGAAGACAAAAATGGACTCCAGCTTAATACAGAAAATCCCAATTGTCCACACTTGGGAAGCAGAGCAGTCTGAGAAGACAAGACATACTTTTACACAGAAAAAAAAACTATATTTTTAGTTGAAGGGTAAAATATATTGTGGAAGGGGTGGAGAAGCCAAATGGAACTTTGTGCAGAAAATCTTCTCCTCTGTCTACAGTATGTAAATTCATAAGAATCAAAGTTCTGTTGACACTAGCCTGAAAGGCTAGGAAGCACAGACAAATTAAGTCCAGATCAGAGTGTGCCATTAGGATAAAGCACGGCAATTTTGATGCATGGGTTTTGACATTCTACACCGTCCAGCAATAGCTGGTAATCATGATCTCCATGCAAGATGGATGAAAACAAGGAAATGCTTTTATTCTAGTTCCAGGCTGTAAATATTATAGTCCCTAATGCATGCACTCGGTGCAGAAGAGTATTTATGTTAGGCAGGCTTTATAAAGTCATGCATGTATTTTGAATGCTATGAGATTACCTTTCAGCCAACTGAATGGGGCAAATCAATCACATGGTGCAAAGCTTTAAGGCCAACTGAAGATATGTTGTCTGTTTTCAGAATTGGTTCCTTTACAGCATTTGAGATAACTTACGGAAGGCCATTAGAGGACCTAGTGGATGGAATAATTTTACCCTCATTTTTCTTCTTTTTCTCTCTGCCTCAGCTGTTTCCCTAAAAGACATTTCATGTTTTGCATCTAGAAGTTTTAAAAGGTGCATGACTTAAGAACAACAGCTCGGTGGGCATTTTCTCTAGTTATCTTGCTAACATCTTTACATGCACTTGATTGAGAAGGGGTGGGAAGTCAGCCACTATATCAGAAGGCATGTGCATTATGGGCGGGGTTGTCATTCCTTTTCCCTTCAGTCTAAAACATGAAAATAGCTCTTCTGTTGCATGCTTTGAACAAATTCCTAAGCACTGCTCCCAAGGACAGTTTCAACCATGCACATTCGAGTCAGAATCCAAAAGGCTATATGAGCGCACACTGAGAGGGTTAGCAAGATCCTTCTTTAATTGCTTCCCTCTCTGAACAGCAGAATTGCTTTTCCTCTAGCTTAAAAAATAGTTAGCGTGGTGTGGTGGTTGGAGTTCTGGACTAAGATTCTGGGAGAACAGGGTGTGAATCTCTGCTCAGCCATGGAAACCCACTGTGCAAGTCACACTTTCTCAGCCTCTAAGGAAGGCTATCAATGGTAACCCTCACACAACAAATCTTGGCAAGAAAACCCCATGATAGGGTTGCCTTAGGGTTCTTATAAGTTAGGAATGACTTGAAGACACAAAACAACAAATATTAGGGACAGGGCATGAATATGTGGAACCCAAGATCCAAGTTTTCTTAGAGATGCAAGATGATCTTCTCCCCCGCTTCCCGACCTTGGGGCCTTTGGAGGTCTTGTGATTTCTGTGATGCAGAGATACGTGCAGTTGTCCATTTAGGAAGGATTTTGAAGGGAAAATCCAAACGTGATCCCAGATTTGCAGCTGTTAGCATTAATAAGAATTTCTCCTATTCTCTGTGCTACAAGCAGAATTGCAACAGTCTTTCCACACTATTTGAGGATGTTGTACATTTTCTCTATGAGCATCACATGATGTTCTCACCAAACCACTGGCCTTAGTTTTGCTCTTCCATCTTTCTCTGTGTGAAATAGCGCGAAGTTGAATGTAGCACAGCTCTACAAACATTTGTTATATCTTTTGCAGGACACACTACTTAAATCAATCTTTTAAAATCAGTCTTCTAAGTAGCGCTACAATATGTTTTCAAGTTCTGCTGACTGGAAACAGAAGAAGTTGAGATATATCCACAAACTCCAGTCCATCAACAGTGGGTTGAACAGAGGCAATGGTTTCTTGGCATATTACATATAACACTAGTGGAACCCCAGCCTCATGAGGGCACTTTTGCTCATTTTACTACATTCCTACTACATTCCAAGAACTCCTTCTACCATTCACATGGTTCTCTACTCATCTTGCAGTAGAAAATATTTTTTGTCTCAACTTTGTTCCTCAACTACCATTAACCATAGCTAAAATGGAACTAGTCATCTCCTCAGCAGACCCACAAGTTTTGCTTTTCTATTACTATTCTCACACACACACACACACCTGCTCATTCATGGGCATAGATCTCTGTCTAATAAACACTTCACTCCATACATCTGATGACATACGCCGGGTCTATGAAAGCTTATGCTACAAACTTCTTTCAATTAGTTTCAAAGGTGCTACAATATCTATTTGCAAGTTGAGACTGTTATATCCTGGACATATTACAAGAAGACATAAGTCATTAGAAAAGACAATGATGCTCGGTAAGGTAGAAGGCAGTAGGAAAAGAGGAAGACTGCATTACAGATGGATAGACTCAGCCAAGAAGGCCATGCTCTGGAGTTTGGAAGATCTGAACGGGGTGTAGATAACAGGCAACTTGGCAGTAGCCATACCAGCAGCTAGTACAGGATGTGTAAACAGAGAATGCCATTTGCACAGATAAAAAGTATGGACAGGAAGACAGAAGTATGGATAGAATTCAAAGACATAGCTATGTTAGTCTGGATTAGTATGCAAAGGGATTTTGTAGATGTTGCCGAAACATCTTTGTTCCTGCCTTTGTCTCCCAATTTAAACCAAATTTGTCAACTCATCATCACCACCCCCACAAGTTTTGCATTTCTACTGCTGTTCACACATACAACCTGCTCAATCATAGCTATAAATGTCTGTCCCTACGGCACTCCATTCCACACATCTGGTGAAGGAGACTTAAGTCTACAAATGCTTAGGCTACCAACTTCTTTCTCTCAGTCAGTCACAAAGGTGCTACAAGATCCCTCTGCATACAGAAGCGTGGATAGAAGGACAGAAATGCTCAAGCAAATATGAAAAGACCCTCCATCTCTTTTTCCCCCAAGGAAAACACAGACATACACTGCACTGTGCATTAATCCTTCAAACCGTAACAGATCCTGGCAGGGATTTAGTCTGGAATGTATTTACAAAGTGACAAATTATGTTCTATATTATACACACGGAAAGAAAGAGCACCCACAAATAGGCTGATAAATGTCAGCTTGCAGTCATGACAAGTGGTTTACTTTTATTATACAGTAACCACAATTTTTCCCTCCCAGAGAGGCCCAAAGATTTATTTGTTGCAGGAAAAAAAAACACCCAAGATTATATATGACACAAAGCAATAACTGCAAGATCACTGATGTTCTGGGCAGCCTGCCCTGCCGGAAGACAGGTTCACATAGGAAGACAGCATTGCTTTAAAAATTACGTCGTGCATAGTAAATATTCTGTAACACTCTACCGGCCCATCAATATCTGATCATTATATTTGTAAGCTACAAAGCATACAAGCAAAACATAACGGACGATTTCACAGGAAAAAAAAAACTGAGACTATGCACTATTAACAGGTAACCTTCGGCAAAGGATGGCGTAGACAAGAAGATTGTAGACAAGAGTTTTATGCTCTCATCAATTAAGCCAGGATTTTTCATCATCATTCTCCATTTATATAGCACCATCTCTGCACACGCAAACATATATACGTAGATTCTCACACAAAGCTCGATAAAATAAATACATCTCTTTTTTTAAGAATATGAAGCCAAATAATTTAAAATGGCTTTGCACAAGGCTAACAAAAAATGAAGCAGAATAAAGAAAAATACATAGCTAATCCAGACATTATGCGTTTCCTTTGTCCCTCTGGTCTAGAACCAATGAGGAGATCCAAAGCTTTACTTTTATTTTTTTTAACTAAATCCGGCTTATTGTTTCACCCAACCTCCCCCATATAGCTAATCGTAACTTTGAAACAAGCCAACATCAAGCCACACTTAATGAAGCTGACTTGCTTTAACGAAGCATAATTAAAATTAACTGCAGTATAAGGCTTAGACTCAGTGCTAACTTGCTGTTAATTACTGATAGAAGCAAGTACTTCCTGTGTTACAGCCAGGAAAGACTCTAGAATGGGAATACATGAGGGTAAAGTTTTGCTGGAGATCATTCCCATTGCAACAAACCATGGTGGGACAATTTAATGTCATCTCCAAACTGGTCTCTGAGATACAGGCAGACAGGCAGACACAAAGCACCATGCTAAAAATTGCTAAAATAAAGGCTCTTCCAACAAGATCACTGTAGTATGTATGATAGATTGGATTCCATGTTGTGCAGCCTTTTGGGCTCATCACTTTTTTGAGAACAAAACTGACCTCTCTTATTAACAAGACATATATTTACAGACTGCCCGAAAAGCATAGCTATCCATTAAACCTTTCTCTTGTTTGCATAACTATTTTAGGTTCCAAGGAAAGAAAGGAATATTTTCAAACTTTCATACATTTGCAAGGGCCGCTGCAGCCAACTTAAATTGGATGTTGCCAGGATAGGAGTGGACCCTGGATTCATGCTGTATATTTGTACTCAACATTCTGCTGCATTTCAAACAGATTGCTGTTCCTCTTCAGACTGGAGCTGATGGGGGGGGAGGCAATGGGTGATGCTTCGTGTACATTTCTAATCCTTACAACCATCCAATAAGGCAAATCGCTGCTATCATCTATATTAGAGATGAGGGGTGAATGGGAATAAACCCGTGTGAGAGAGTAAATTACTTAACACCAACCATGTTCTCCAATGTTTCACAGAGGAAAACGAGGATGGGCATGGCCAAACAACAAGACTGTGGTCGAGATGGCAAAAATTATTAAGGAGGAAGAAAACTCAAGCTAGGAGAGGCTGCAGATGTTTGCTTTTGTCAGAGCCTACCGAGAAGGGTGTAATTTGGCTCCTTTTTCTCCTCTCCTCTCTCACAGCTGAGTTAATCTGGGCACAAAATACCCTTGCGCTTTGCATTTGGGGCCTTTCCACACTACACTGTTATAGTGCTATTATTCCACTTTCAACATCCTAGGGAATTCTGGGGTTTGTAGTTTACAGAGGCCCAAGAGCTCTCTGGTTGAAAATTCCAAAGACCCCTCCCTAAACTGCAAACTCCAGGATTCCATGGGATGTTGAAAGTGGAATAATCACACTATAACAGTGTAGTGTGGAAAGGCCCTCAGTTTGCAGCTACTGAAGTAAGCTGAGGACAAAGAAGGGAAGTGGGAAGGGGAGAAAGAAACCAAGCTGATTTAAAAGCAGACGAAAAAGCAGGATAGAAGAGGACTAATGGGACTGCCCATGCCAAATTAGGACAGTTGGAAGATATGTACCACCAGTGAGTTCACGACAAGTGGGATTCTTACTGGGAACTTCTTGGTTTAGTGTTCATTCTTTTAGCTACTGGCCAACACCAGCTCCTGCCAGCAACTAGTTTTACCTTCCCCTGTCCCCCCAACTATATATTGTTCTCTGTTAATTGCATTTACCATTTCACCTTACAAATATTCCAGTTCTGTTACATTTTCTTTCTCATGCATCCACATATATACAGAGCTCAGAAAAGAAAAGCTAAGTAAATCAGAAACATTTTCCAGACAGATGTTTATAAACAGAAGGTAACTCATTAAGGAAAAAAAAAGTCTGAACCCAGTGCCGTGCTATGTTGCATGATTCCGTGATGAACCCATTGGAACCACCACAAAAAAACCAAAACAAAACAAAGCAAAAAGTCTTCCTGGAAAACTTCCAGAAATTAAAAGGTGCAAACAAGCTGCCTAATACCCTTGCGTAAACTGAATTCTTATGAAGAAAATAAAGTTTATTGTCTGGAAACAGAGAAAGCATGAGGAAAGCACTAAAGCAATGGAGGTGAACAATTAGACAGATGTTCACTTAAGGAAATAAAGAGAACAGAAGAAGCCATCGCAGAGGAAATTTTATGAGAATACCGACAACTCTGCACCTCATCAAGGGCATTGGTAAAGTTAAAGCTGCTAAAAACTGCTGATGCTACAAAACGCCACATTCAGGTAACATGGCTTATAGCAAAGTAGCATTACACCCAACCAATTTCAATTTCCACTCTCTTATGTGCAGTCCCCCCTGCCCCCAGTTTCACATTTTCCCCTCCCCAAGTACCACTCTAGTCAAAAACAGTATCCACAGCCTGTGTTGCAATTCAAGAAAATGAAATGCATTTCCTCGTGAGGTATGATAACATCCCAATGTCTTTTGGTGGGTTGTTTTTTGAATTTTATTTTTCTCTGTACCTGATAAACTGCTTCACTATAAGCAAAATGCACATTCCAGCTCCTTGCATTTGCTAAGTGACATGAACCGGCTAATGCTTCTCAGTGTTTGGGGGGGAAATGCAGGAATACGTACTGGGACAGGATTGTTCTTGAATGACTTTATTTATCCCCCTCCCAGTGATAAAGCAATACGTACATGGCCCTCTCCAAATAAATGTATCTGAATTTTGTTGGATTTTCGTTTCTTTTCTGGACAATATTACACATCTGTTTTTTTTCTGTTCCGTGTTTTGACTTTGTGTTGCCATTCTGCTGATATATTCACTTTAGCTTGAACAGCACAATTTATAGTTTCTCTGAAGTCAGAAATAAGTCTTTAGCTAAGGTCAATACACTCTGCTTCCTTGTGCCTGAAAGCCAAACAAATAAATAGAAAGGTTTTCCAAATGTCATTTCAAAAACCCATTATTTAGTCTAAGAGATTGAGCATTTTCATTGGTTGCAACACGAGACCCTCCTGTCCTCTTAAAAACATAACACATTTCAAAAACAGTTGAATGTGGATTTTTAAAAACACCTTCCTTTGGATATACATTTTCACAACGTAGAACAAGAATTAAAAAACTATAATATTGTCAAACGGTTTTAGTTTATTTTTTAAATTCAGTTTAAAATGTTTTAGTTTGAAATGGAAATAGTTTAATTTACCATAAAGGCAGAGCTGAATATGGAATAACATTAGCCAATATGTTTCATAATATTGAAATGTTCACCACTAAAATGCTTTTAGAACATTTTAAGCAAGTTCTTTCTTAAAAAAAATAATATTTCATTTCTCTCAAGAACTGGAAAAGCCTTATTCAGTCAGAAGCCTTGTTCAGACATCACAATAAACTGAAATTATGGTTAACAATATATTAGGGTGGGAATTATTTAGCCTTCTAGACAGGTGACTGTAAGTTCCAGAAAACCTAGCCAACTTAGCTAAAAGGGAGGAATGATGGGAGCTGAAGTTCAACATTGTCTGGAGAGCTGCGTAGCATACTGTCCAACATTGCACAGATGAAAAATGGGACTTGTGTGGCCAAACAACATCAGCCTGTGGTCAAGATGGCTACAATTTTTAATGATGAACAAGATACAAGTTAGGAGAGACTGCAGCAGTTTGCTTTTGCCTGAGTCTACAGGGAAAGAGAAGTCTCCACTCCTTCTTCTCCTCTCCATCCTGCTGAGTTGACAGAGTACAAACTACTTTTACACTTTGAACTCAATAGGAAATACTCTGAGCTCAAAGGGAAAGGTGGGAGCTGGAGAGGGACATCTTAAAATTGGCTGTAAAAGTGGTTATGACAGAGGATCAATGCAGATTGTACCATCTAAATTGGACATTTGGCAGGTATGGCATGATTCCCACTCCTGTGTTGCATCTATGAGCCTCAGGCCGAGAATCAGCATGGGTGGCAGAGGGCAGACAAGCCCCCCTATCCTCAAAGGAGTTCAAAATCTCATCCATAAAGTGAATTCTGTGCTCTCAAATACTTTGAAATAAGGCAGAGAATAAAATTTAAAAGCATAAACTAAGGGCCTTTCCACTCTATGTTGTTATGGTGCTATTATTCCACTTTCAACATCCTGTGGAGTTCTGGGGTTTGTAGTTTCCTGAGGCCAAAGAGCTCTCTGGCTGAGAATTCTAAGGCACCTCCCTAAACGGCAAACCCCAGAATTCCATCAGATGTTGAAAGTGGAATAATCGCACTATAACAGGGCAGTGCAGAAAGGCCCTAAAATAGTTAAACTCTCAGTGCCCTGTTACTGAACCCACTTCTACTTCCAAAGCACACTACATATTTAAAAGATGCCTCAAATCTGTAGGAGAAATAAAAAGGGAATCAGCAAAACGGCTAAATATAAATGCCAAATATGTACTCCGTCTGTAATCAGAACAAGGAACGACCCCATGCAGATTCCATCCAGTTTATTTTCTTGGTTTATCTTTATCTCTGGTGAATGACAAGCCAAATTTGTGCCTGACCTTATCACAAACCACAGGGCTCAGGACTGACTAGACCACACAACTATTCCCCTCACAGAGTTGACCAAGAGCAGGCATGTTAATTCATCATCCTGTCAGAATAATGGCATTCATTCATAAATACTGACCTGGCTGGGTATTCTGTTCAGCCCAGCGAAAAATACTAATTATACACTTTCTCCTTCTGGACGTTGGACAATATACCTCACCAGATTTGAAGACAGTAATGACAGAAAGCAAGGAATGATATGTGTGCACACATCAACACACATACACAACTTGAACAAGATTCAGAAGGTTGAATGACAATGGCGTGAGAAAAGAGGGGGTGCTACAACAGCTTTGCTTAACACTGATGAAAACCTGCATCTTGAATATGACTTCTTTCAACAGAAACATAGTGCAAGGTGTGTGAATGATTTAGCACACAATTCCCTGCCACTAAAATTTAGAAATCAACCAAGTCTTCTTCTGTGGATGCTCCCCCTTATTCTCCAGTGAGGCCATAAGCCCCCACACCTTGATAAGGTTTAAATGGTGAAATATGATTTAACTGGCAAAATATATTAATTGGCTTTAATAGAAAATGTACCCTGAGGTGACTAAACGGCTGTGCTGGGCAAGAGGAAGAAGCTGGTTAAACATGTGCACTGCAAATTAGGTCAGAAACTGCCTCCAGGAAATCACCAGGGAACTCTAGAGATAATAGGCTTAAGCTAGCCTTAATGACTCTGCAGGTTGGGACAATAGTGACTGGGAGATTCCCACCAAACCACTGATTGTCTTATCCCCTTTTCCTCTGATCAAGCAACCTTTCCTTCATCCTAAAAACCTGTCCAATAAGCAGTGAGCTATCAGACAACCATTAGCCTTTTGTCACCTAATGCTAAGACCATTAGCACATTCCACATGCTAAGACCATTAGCACCCCATTGTCCACTCTGCAAACTCCATTGTTTATACAGTCAGAGAGTGATTCACACCTTTGCCCTCCAGGCAGAAATTGTGTACAAAACTCCCCAGTTTTGGCCAGCCAACTCACAGTACACCGATTGCTGGTTGTCACTCTGCTACTCCTATTCCCGATAATGTAGTGTCCTTAGACATGAGTCTAAGCCACATCACTGCTTCTTCACTGCTCTTCAAGACCAGTAAATATCACCCACTAAACCAAAGTGAAATCTTACTATCTAAAACCTTTCCTCCCTTTTCCTTCAGTTTGCCTTGTGTGATGGTGTGACAATTTGGATCTTGTGTGTGTGATTAACTCCCCTAATAAAACACAATTAAGTTTACTTTTTGAATCTCTGGCAGGTTCTTCCCTACATGGTACACTGGAAACATTGGTGTCAAAGATCTCACAGGCCTCATAATACTGAGCTAATAATTCCCCACCTTTTCACAGAGGTCCTGAAATTGCTGGTGAACCCCTGAGTCACCCACATTTTGGGGTAACATCTATCACAGCTTTTAAAAACACTACCTATAAAAACTGCAGGCATAGTCTGGTAGTCCATGAGAGAAGGGACTTATTGAAGGTGAGAATGACTGATACAGGGGCTCTCAGTACTTAGCTTCTCCTAAACTGCCAAGAACTATTCAGGAGCCACCAGTGATATCAGGCCCAGGCCTCCACAGGTGAGATTGGGGACCTATTGACACTCTACAACTATGATTCCACTTTAACTGTCATGGTTCCAGCCTATAGATTCCTGGGATTTGCAGTTTAGGAAGGGGCTCAAGTGCCTCACCAAACTACAAGTGATAGGATTCCATGGGCTGCAGCCATGGCAGTTAAAGTGGCATCATAGTGCTATAACTGCAGATCATGAAGGACCCTGGGACTGTGAGCCAACCAACATTATAAATTCCCACAATTCCCCAAGGAATTATTGGGTCAAATTAAAATGGCAGGAATTCACTGTTTATTATACAGGCTTCCTCCACTTATCTGAGAGATTAGGAGCACTGTCAGAAAAGAGAATTGGTTGAACAGCAGAACCTATGTACTGTACTCTAGACAGCATGAAGAAGTTATGGAGGTTCCTAAGTTACTGCCCACATGCACACTGCTTGCAGAGTTTCTCAACTGGCTTAGTGCCATCTTCCCCCTCTGTTAGCTTTGCAAGCAGCCCGTGTGCATGAGCAGTCTCAAGTGAAGACATAGACAAGAAGAACTGATGAAAGAGCGGAACCGCCATTGAATTAAGGGAACTTGTCCTCAATTTGGAAGTGTCAAAAGAGTGAGTTTCATCTAATGGGGCAAAGGTGGGGGCTTTCTGTACTTGAACTTTATTATAAATTATAAACATTACAAACAATGGCAGGATAACACTCTGAGTGGCCCTTCAGAAACTGCTTGTCTAGGCTACTTTGGATTTAAAATGAAACATTTTTTTTAAAAAAAAAATGCAACCCTCCAAATGGTATCAACCAGCAGTTCTCAGTGTTCCCTGTCCCTGGCTACATTGTTTACGATTGATGGAAGTTGCAGGCTAAGAACATCTGGAGAACTATGTATTCTGCACTGCTAGATTGCTGAAATTCTGTGTAATGTATTGTGTGGTCCTGTGGAAGGGATGAAACTAGTGTAAGGTTACCACTGCTGTAGCTGGGTTCCTGCAAGTAATTTCTGACTTATGGTGATCCTAGGGTGAAATTATTACCTTAGGTGTTTTCTGGGACTGAGAGTGTGCGATGTGCCCAAGGTTACCCAGTGGGTTTGTTTCCACGGTTGAGCAGGGAATCGAACCCTGGTCTCCTGGTTCATAATTCAATGCTCAAACCACTACGCCCCCCTGGCTTTTACAGTCACCATACCTCTTCCTTTTCCCAGACATGATTTGAGCATCTTTTTTCTTTTCCTTTTAGCAACCCTAAACTAATGACCATTAGTGTTCATCAGGACTTTGGGGAAGAAGAGAGAAACAAGGAGTGGTGGGCATGGGATTGGGAGAGCTGGGGAAACGGGAAGCAGTCAGGACTTCAGAACTTTTGCCATCCTCTGCCTAAGTAATAAGATGGTAGCACCCATTATGTTAGATACCTTGAGGCTGAACTGGCTACGGAAAGAATAAAGCTATGCTTTGTGAATAGACCAGATGCTTAATATTCCTGTCATCAAATTTTCTACAACATCAAATTTTGAAACCGTTCATTATGAAGATGCTCACTGAATTGCTTTAGAAACACTGGATTAATAATCGTTTGAGAGCAAAGACACTGAAAGGCAAAAGTATGAAAATAAACTTGCTGGATTAGCCACGGAGGGAAAAGAAGCAGCTGTGTGAAGATCTCGGGTATAAGCAAAAGAAGATCACTTCAGCCCAGCTTTATCCCACCAGTTTTCAAAGTGCTTTTCATTAGGAACTCAGGGTTCCTCTGAAGCTTGTCAGAAATTCTGTGATGGGATTGGGTTACAGTAGCCCTCCAACTGTTGTTGGACTGCAGATCCCAGCATCATGGGAGATACTTCCAATAGCATCAGGAGGCTATAAGTGCCCTCACCTGCTCTAAAGAAACTAACATTCTGTAAGTTGTGTTAAGTGGTATGAGAAAGCAACATTGGCCTAGATCTCCATATTTGCATAGTTCATTCCACATCTACTTGTCAGTAGAAGATATGCAAGTACCCCACACTGCTCTAACATTGAAGCTTGCTCTCCTGTCTACTATAAATCATGCTCAGTTGTTCCTCTAGTTTCTATCAGATATTGCCAGCACAACTTTAAGTCTGTCTTAATGGATCAACAGCTGTCCTCTCTTCTTCACTGTAAGTAGAGGTTGAACTTGGCTCTCTGTTCAATCTTATGCTTAGAAAAAATGTGATGGTTTGCATGATGTCCCTGTTAACTACATACCACCGTGAGCAAAAACTTGCACATTTTAAAGGTGAGGAGATACACCAAGGATATTTGTTTTGGTAATATAGTGTAGATTTAACTCATTTATTATGTTTGTATGCCACCTTTCTCCCAGCATGGGACCCAAGGCGGCTTACTACAACAAATTAGAACATCAAAACATTTAAAAACAATTAAAAACATTAAAAAGATATATACTCATAAAAAACCTAAGGATGGATGAGATACAGGCCCTTCTCAAATGGTGTACTTCACTCCGCTGCAGAAAAAAAACATGGTGCTCAAGAATGAGAGCCCTCCGTATCTTAGAATGTAACTATACATATATAAAAATGAGATGTAAAAGTCAATGCAAATCAAGAGCTAATTGATGCACAGAGTAGGAAGCTCAGTGTTAGTAAAGGTGAGGAATTATAACATTTCAAAGAATGTCAGCGATGTCTTCTGTAACTGAAAAGCCAACATGGATCTTATCCATAGGCAGTATAAGGCTGCAACTTCTTTAATTAGGAAACTCAAGATTTTCCCTACCAGACTAGAAAGCCAGAGCAGATCTCAGCGCTGTTGATTACACTCTGTGCTCTATGGATGCCAATGATCCAATTACAGTCACGTAAACAAAGCATTTTGCTATGCTTAGCCCAAATTGTGGCATTCAGTGCTTAAAGTTATTAGAGATTCTAAATTAGTTTTTAATTCCAAATTGCCCCAGTAGACTTCTTTTGAATATAGCTTTTTCCCCTAATTAGCTGCACCAGCACTACCACTTATTTTAATGCTTCAGTTATGCTCTTTGCAAAGAACTTACGGAACTGCAAGCACTTTTCCAAGCTAAGATACCTCTCCTAATATGACAATTCTGAAAGACAAGATCCGGAGCACATTTCCCAAATATCTTATTTCTCAAATACCATACATGGGTCAAGTAATCCCTATATTTATAGGGCAGTGACTTTATTCTCTGACAATTAAAACTGGAGGCTTTATTTTCAGTGTTGTACATATGCACGTGTTTTTAATTGGTGGCCCCTCCCTGCCTCCACCTACCTGTTGACCCAACTGGGTAATAAATACTAAAACTACAAAACAAATGTCTATGTCCCAATGTTGGAAGATTCTATTACCAGCATATACAGATGTCAGAATCTTTCACCTCCAGGTGTTGAAATACCACTGCCTGCATGCCTACCAGTAGAGAACAGCTGTTGGAAAATTGAATTGGCTCTTTCTAAAGGTTTAAGAAAAAAATGAAGCAAAATAAATAAATAAATAACTGGAGACAATGATGCTGCTGAAGTGAAATGTAGGAAACATTATTAACAAAGAACGAGCAGCAGAAAACAGGGAAAAGTAATACAAGTCAATTCCATTTGTGATAGGGCCAAAAAGCTAAGTATAATGACAGACTGCATGTGATCAACATATGGCATGATGCTGAAGTTATTCTGACATTGAAAAAAAAATTCAAGACACAACAAATGAGAGAAGGTTTGCACCAGAGTGTAAAATTTAAAGAGCTGCTTTGTTGTTGTTCTGTGCCTTCAAGTTGTTTCCAACTTATGGTGACCCTATCACAGCGTTTTCTGGGCTGAGAATGTGTGATGTGCCCAAGGTCACCCAGGGGTTTCCATGGCTGAGTGTCTTGGTTTTCAACTGGGAAATGTTGGAGGGTATGCCAACAGTCAACTAAATAATTTGCGCTGGTGGTTAATCTTTGTGTAGCACGTCCATTTACATCTTTCAGCTCCTATGCGGACACACTTGACATTGTGCTGCAAGCAAGTTCCTTGCCTTTATCTTCCTTGCCCAGATTACATGGGGAGCTGGTGGTCAAAACTTCAGTCCCATCTTCCTGTGATTATGGACCTAGAAGGCTAGCATGTTTTGCTTCACTTTATTACTGTTTTCTGTTCTGATGCATGCTGCATTTCTGCAAATGGGATGAAAACAGGGGAATACTAAATCACAACATATACAGTTCTCCCTCCACATTCATGGGTTTGACCTTTGTGAATCTGATTATTTACAAAGCATGTGCTTGCCTCCCCCCTCCACATTTTCCTCCTCCAATCCCTTGCATTCCTCACACCAGACTTGCAAGGCTTCTGTTTAAAATAGACTTTTTTTTTTCTTTTTAGGCGAACAAAGCCCCCTCCCACTGCTGAAGGCATGGCCCCTTTGCCATGTGGTTGTACATTCTGCTGCTGATTAGAACTACAGAACTCCCCTCTTCTCTTGTCTGAGGGGAAAGTACCAGTAAGCTTTTTAGCTTGTCTTTTTTCTCTCCCCTCCTAATGCCGGACCAGAGCAAAGGAATGCAAGGGGAATGGGAGGGGAATTGTGGGGGCAGTTATTCACAATTTTTCCAATTTCGCGAGGGTTCTGTGCCCAAACCCCTCATGAATGTGGAGGGGCTACTGTATTTAGTAACATATACGAAGAAAAGCAGAAGTTGAAATAAAACAGACAGTAACTGCTCATGGGAAAACTCTTAGCATGGCTCATACCTGTGTTGTTATTGCTGCTGTTGTTGTTGTGTGCATTCAAGCCATTTCCAACTTATGGTGACCCTAAGGCAAATCTACCATGGGGCTTGCTTGAAAAGGTATGTTCCAGAGAGAAGGTTGCCCTTGCCGTCTTTTGAGGGTCAGAGTATGGACCTTGCCCAAAGTCACCCAGCGGGCTTTCATGGCTGAACCCTGGTCTCCCAGAGTTCTAGTACAACTCTCCAACCACTACACCACACTGGCACCAATACCTGTGCATTTAGCCAAAGGAGATAGCCAGAGGCAACAAGACAGACTTTTCAAAAGAGCATTTCTGTGACCCAAATGCCGTACTTCTTGGAGTCACATAAAGCAAGGTGTTGGCCATGAAATTAAGTATCTTAAATGTCCATGACACAACTAGGAAATGATTCTACATTGTTACACTACTCTTAACGGCAGAGTCCACATGAGCTTTGCATACAACAAATTTGTGTCTTTCAACAACTGTCAAAATTGCTTTCAGGGAAGAAAGTAAAATGCTTGCTCTCAAATAAACCCTTCTTTTTGTTCACAGTTAAAAAATCAGAGTTAAAGAAGCTTCACATATAAGGGTTTTTTTGAAAAAAATAGTTCATCCATAGTTCAAAATAAAGCCACAACCCCTTGTTGTTACTTTCCAGTTCCAAGGTTCGTAATTTGAAAATTGACTTTGGGGACTTTTTGCTTGGTCTATTAAAATGATTCATGTTGCATTCAACATAAATTGTGCATACACAGAGGAGGGTTCCCTTCACGTATTCACAGTATAATAACTAAAGTGAATTTTGTACGAGCTGCAGTTTGTGGCAGGGACGCGGTATCATTTGTCTTAATTTTTCTTCGGCATTACATTAGGCCGAGTGCATTTACATTTCCAGGTATGGCTAAACTTTACTCTGGCTGTAAAAAGAAAAAAGGGAATCAAATCTGCATGTTTATGCGGCATAACATCAAGTATGCCTTTTTACTGTCTTAAAGTACACATGGATTTACTTCTCATTTACTTCTCTGTACAAAGGCAAGTAAAGTGCATGAAATATTTACCATGCATGAATCATATCATGTCCTGAATTAAAACGGTAACAACAGGCCCCTTTGCTTTTCCAAAGCAAAGATACAGTAACAGTCACATACTCTAAGAATTCCTGTCACTCAATGCTGCAAGGCTAATGAAAGTAAAGGAAAGCTCAGTCCCTTTCTTAAAAACTTTTAGGGGGTGTTGATACGTGGCATGTAAATTAACAAAGTGGAGCTGACACTAGAATGCAGGAACGGCCTCATATAATATTTATTTGGAGGAAAAAATACAGAGCATATAGAAAGCCCAGTAACCAACGTCTTAAAATATTTTTTTTCAGTACATAAACGACAACTGTAGGAGTAGATTAAACAGAAATTCCAGTGTATATTTTCTGTTCTTCTCATTCTGTGCAACGCCCACCTATCCAGCCAACTCACTTTAGGATGTGGTCACTTACTGCTGCAGAAATACTTTCTATTTAATGGACCACAAAACATCTTACAAGAAGATTAACGTAAACCGCATGGACACAGTCTTGAAACTATTCTGAATGTACAGATTTGAGTATGACTACCATCATATTCACATTAGCTTGGATCTAGAAAACTATAACTCTTCCCTATAATCTCCTTTCTACTTATGCTTCTCAGGGCTGGGGTGGGCAAAAATTGAGTCATGGGAAAATAGAAACACAGGCCATTTCTGCACTACACTGTTCTAGTGCTATCATTCCACTTTCAGCATCCTGCAGAATTCTGGGGTTTGCAGTTTCCTGAGGCCAAAGAGCTTTCTGGCTGAGAATTCCAAAGGCCCCTCCCTGAACTGCAAACCCCAGGATTGCACAGGATGTTGAAAGTGGAATAATAGCACTAGAACACTGTAGTACAGAAACGGCCACAGAGTGCTGTCTCATTCCACATGTCGGAATGTACTGATTGAGACCAGTTTGACTGAGATCAGTTTACAGTGGGCTCTCCTTAACTTTTAGCATTATGAGAATCAAGCTTGTATCCCCTCAGATTTCTGAGTTTCCACTTCTCCCCATGGAGAGGAAGCATCACATTAATAATTACAGCATTTTGTATTATCTGAACCAAAATATGATTAATCTCAACTAGGGTGGCTAAAAACAAATCAACTTCAAGTCACAGTTTGTGAAGCTGCTTTGTTTCCACTAATCGTAGTTAAGATTAACTACAGTTTAGGGTTCAGATGGCATGCTAAATTGTGGTTAAACAGACACAGAAACATTCAGTCTTCTCTTCCTGATCATGATAGAAAGGAAATAGGGGAGAGCAGTAAACAATCCAATGAGAAAATGAGGATTGTTTTCCCAGCAGTAAACCAAGGCCGGAGAGCCTACAGCTTAGGGGCCATATCCAGCTCTCATGCTACTTTCATGTGGTCCATAAAGATGGAGTGAATGGAGGGAGGGAGGGAGGGAGGGAGATAGAGAGAAGGACTTTCCTATAATATTGAGAACATTTGGCTTTGACTACACTCCTGGTCAACATGCAGCTTCTGACAACACACCCAAGGAAACATCTCCCTATGAATTCAAAAGACTCCACCAGAGCACTAACATTTTTTAGTGTTAGTCCCATGTTATGTAGCTGACAATGGGAGGCCATCATCAGAAGCTGAAGTCTTTTTCCATAGCTAGCTACCAGAATTGCAGATGCCAAACCGAAGTGCCTACCTTTGCACACAGAATGGGCTTTATTCATTGTGTAAATGGCAGTGCTTCTCTTTGTAGAAGGGGGACTTCTGGGTTGCTCCTGGACTCATCTGAAAACAGGTATCCTCTGAAGTTGGTGGGTCAGATTGCACTGAGGAACAGATAGAGGAAGATGTATTTGGGGAGGGGGGTCTTCATACTACATCCTGCGCCATTGCCACTCATAGAAACAATTCCATCAAAGGCAATACACCATCAGAATTTTGTACATAATATATAAGATAGGAGGAATGAATTGTATTAAAAACAGGGTTTCTAAGATAGCTCTCACTTATAACAGCGCAAGTCAAAGTCAATAATGAATAGGATTTCCTTATGTTTATACTCTTGGTTTAAAATTGAAAACAAACAAACAAAATTTAAAACCTGAATTATATGGAAGATGTTAGAAGCTGCAACACAATTTTAACAACAGATGGAAAGGCGGTATGTAAGCTATACCCTTACCACAAAGCTGCATGGTGTACTGATTTAAACATTGAACTATGACTGGGGAGATCAAGATTCAAAAGCTTGCTTAGCCATGGAAACTCCCTGAGTGACCTTGACCAAATCATAGTCTCTCAGCTTCAATGGAAAGCAAAGATAAACCCCCTCTGAAGAAATCTTCCCAAGAAAATCCCGTGATAAGGTTCACCTTAGGCTCACCGAGGGCCAGAAATGACTTGAAGGCACACAACAACAACAACCCTTACTATATCTGTTGAAATTGTGTTTCTTTTGCAAAACTCCCAAACAGACTGGGGGGGGGGAATCACCACACATATACAACATTTCAATTGCTTTAAAAATATGATCAGGAAAATTGAGTTGAAGAAGAAAATGCAGTGCTGAAATACTACACTTAAAGAAAATCTATATTTTAATCTTTAGGGGTGGAAGCAAATTAACTTATTTACTACATGAATGGTTTCCTCAATTTAATGTCAGTCTTTGGAAGGAATACCAACCCGTCTACACTGAAAAGGAAGGCAAATAAAAGATTAGATAAATATAAATTAAAATTAGAGAGAAGAGTAGGAAGAAAGCTGCCTTAAACTAAGAGATACCACTAACCTATCTGTGCTAATTATTTTTAACTCAAACTAGCAATGGAAATCCTAGTGCTCTTCTATCTGCATGTGAACCAGAGTTGACCATGCTTAACTTCCGAAATCAATTGAGGTGGGTATATTTTACTAGTGTAGTAAAATTGACCATGTTTAAGGGAGAAAAAAAAATCCTATTTCCTGGAAATAGCTTGGTTTAACACGTTGCTCAGGATAAATGTGTGCATGGTCTTTAATGTATATATACGTGGTCTTTACTGTTTATATCATGGGTGCTGCAGTTAATATAACATGACAAGACATCTGGTATGCAACACAGGAGAATTCTTTCTCACAGCTTTCATACATATCATCACTCTTGTCTAGACAGAAATCCTCAAATAACAAAGATCATAAATAATGAGCAATAAGCAAATAATAATATTATTAATTATCTTTTTCCTTAATGAAATTGACATTAACATGAAAGCGAAAAAGACAGGTGTTTTACTATTAAGGCCATGAAAAATGTGCTGGCTTCCTAGAACTCCAGATCCCTTTATCAGACAAAGGATCTCTTTTTTTTTTGGGGGGGGAGAGGGATTGTCCTGCTTCAGTAGCCACAGATAATGGGATGACAACAAAAACAAAAACACTAGTTATAGTCCAAACCCACTGTTAGTTCTACCAAGAGAAGATCAAATGACTTAAGTTTGTTGCAATTTATTATCTATAAATATCCTCATAGTGAAAATACATGTAGGGCTGAGATAGTGGCTTGCATAATGCTGCTCTATGAGTTCAAAGAATCTACTACATCCATGATTCCCAACCTTTTTTCACTTGCATACCCGTTGGCAGCCTATTTGCATATATTTACTCCCCCAACCAACCACCACATCTTTTCTTTGAGGAGGAAAAAAGCCCCATATAAAGCTCCTGTGAGCTCTGAGGAGACATCTCCATGCCCACAGAAGGAAAGGCAGCCTCCCTGCCTGGGCCTTTCCATCCCATTATGCCCTAACTTTCTGCATTGTCTCAGGTTCTAGTTTGCTCCTGGCTGAAGGCATGGGGATGAGCAATAGGTACTGCATGTCCCGCCCTCAGATGGATTCGGGGTGGAACTGGATGTCTCCAATGGGTACACTTTCTTCTCATGGAGAGGGACACAAGGAAGAGGGAGAGAAGAGTGTGTGTGTGCACAAGACTTGGCAAGCCATCTAGTGTGGGAGGGGCTAGGGTTGTGGCAACTCAAATAGAAGCTGTGTGTTCATACTACTGGGAGGTTTCAAAAATGGGGTCCAGGACCACAGGCAGCCCATACTTCAGATCAGTATCTTCAGCACTATGATGCTCTCCAGGAACTGAGACAGAAATATTCCAGCCCTATCTGGAGATGCTCTGTCAAACTTGGAACATTTCCTAAATAAAATTATGCCCACCCACTTTGCCATAGTTAAGGCTAACCCAGTTTGCTAAGGTCAGACAACACAGCAAACTGTTGCCAATCAAAAGCGAAAGTGAAAGTGAAAGCTACCAAACTTCTTCCATATCTGCATAGAATGGAGAGAAGGGGAAGTGCACAAGTTGATGGGAGCTTGGGCTTATTCTCATCTTCACATCTTAGTTTGATCAAATACAGCCAATTGTTTCCACTGATGTTTTGACGCATATAGATTTTAAGGTAATAGAAAATATATATATAGCATTCCAAGTGAATGAACATGATTTGTACATGAAAGACTAATACAAGCAACCAGCAGGATTAGAATCCCATGAAAGAGTATTGGGTGTCAAAAGCCCCTTACAGCAATCTGCAAGAGAGAAATAAATTAATCAAACTGTCAAGCCAAGAAGGCTGGGTTTGACCTCCTTCTGATCTCATTACTTCTCTATTACCCTTTTTAAAAACATCTTCCTACAAAGATCACTAATTGAAGATTATGTGGAAGGGAATCACACCTCTCCATCACTGTGGTAACTTTGACTCATTTGTCATTCTAATAATTCATTTCTATCTTTTTTCTGAACAGACAAAGACACTAATGGACTATCATCAGTTAAAAAGGCAATTTTTCCATCTAATTGCACTCATTAAATACTCCAATTGGTCAAGTGGAAAAGCAATAGTTTCAATATTTAATCATATCAAAGTAATAATGAAACTGCTTCTAAAGACAACTGGTAACATACACAGCGCTTTGCAATGTCTCATTCACAAGAGGCATCATTCATATCCCATTAAAATCAACAGCAAGAATCCCACCAGTTTCAATGGCCTTTGAGTGTACCCTACTGACAATGTATTTTGAACTAATGAACTTGTAATACCTCTAGAAATTCACAGATCCTAAAGTGAGCAAAATGAGCAAAACACATCAAATTAATCAGATACAGAAATCAGATCTGAAAGGGAATCAGATCTGAAATCATTTTCAAAATGGTGGTGGTCCAAATGTCTCTTCAACATGAGTTACAAAGTCGTGAATCATACAGTGGCATGTATTTAAATACATACATACATGTTTTCGATTATATCTTTTTTAAAAAAATTTTTAAGAGAAAATCAGTGATTCTCCAAAAGTAAAAAATTGCTAAGATGTACAAGATATATTTTATCTTGGTGAGCTGAGAGACAATGTACAAATGCTTCATATAAGTAGGTAAATAAACAAACAAATAAATAAATCCACAACCATCTCAAGGAGAATAAAGAAATTCTTCCGTGTTCATAGTGAGGAAGCAGATGATTGTACAGCTGAAAGACTGATGTTGATTGATAGCAATTTGGATGGATGAAGGAAAACGCCAGAAGCGAGCAGAAAGACATGACTAGGAGGAGAAGAATAGTTTGCAGGAAAATGTAAGTTTGGAAGAAAACAGAAATTCAGTAAATTCCTAAACTGTGAAATTCAGATCTGTAGGCCATGCAAAGGCACTGCTAGAATCCTGAGGAATAAGCAACTGCAAAGTTTTTAATAGTCATTCTCTCAACAATTATATTACTCAGTATTGTGCAATACTCAATACTCAATAATATAGTTATCGTTACCTATTAGCCCAGCTCAGACTTCATAGCCATCTCAGCCCAAGAGGTAGCCCCACACAGACAATTAGTATAATAAACATTACTTTATCATACTAATCCAACTGCAGACTAAATTAAAATTTCTGGCTCAGACATGAGAAACTATACCTCTATGCTGAAACTACTTTTAAGAAATTCTGTCTTGAATTGCCCTAAAAAAAAAAAAAAGTAGCTGAGAGAGAGTAGGAAGGAATCATGCTGTCACAACCTTTGTTTTTGGCCTCATAACGTATTGCTTTTTGGATTAAGGTTGCTACATATGGTCAGGACCATGGTGTTAGAAACAAGGTTTTCTTTATCTAGAGTAAAGTAGACATTGTGATGGGGTCAGAGAATTCTATCCAAGAAAGAATGGAGGGAATATGTGTATGTGCTGTTCATGTTAATTTTATTGAAGTGATAATACTTTAGTCAATTCTGACAGTGTTAATTCCTTTATCAATAAGTTTTCAGTGATTAGTAGCATCTTAATGAGAACCTCTCATTAGTGTTGCTTATTATGATACACTAGCAAAATAATTCCTATTAAGATATACAGGGTGGGCATAGAACATGAGCTTGTACCCCTTGGAGGTGTGCAATTCAATGGATTTGTTCACATTCCATTATCATGTAAGGTATGGAACTCCATCCCCATCAGAAGTATCTTCCCAGCAAAACATTTGCCACCTTCCAACAGCTGCCATATCAAAAGAACAGCACATGGCAGGGGAAGGACTCAGGTAGGCCTAGGGAGAGAGGTCCTTGATAACCCCAACCACTGAGAGTCAAGAATGCTCCAATCATCACAGAATAATCCATCTCATGAGGATAAATTTTGGTCCATTCATATCCTTCTCCCTTTCTGCACCCTACCTATTCCCAAAATTGTCCAGTGGGGAACCTGGAAGCAGCTCTGCTGGGAGGGGAGCCCGACCGGAGTGCTCCCCTATGCTCCCTGTGGAAGGGAGTGCGATGGCCATGCCTCTTTGTTCCGCAGTGCAGCCGGGTACTTTCCCAGGCCTCACTAGGGCAGGAAGTGCAGCCATTGTGCTTCCACAGCTTTTGCAGAACAGCTATGTCCAGGATGGTGGTGTGATCGTGTGTCATGGATGGAGAAAACCCGTCAATGTTTTAATCTGCAATCGTGTTGCTTGGGGACGGGAGAAGGATGGGCATGTGACAACATCATGCAGAAACATCATTGCAGTCCCATCTTAAAGTCTATTCTTCCCACTCTTTTCTTGGAGTCTCTGTCATGAAGGCTCTTTGGGAAATGCTTCCTCCTCCCTGCTTTCCCAGAAGCCACTGGAAACACATTTTTAGGCTAAGAGGGAAGCTTCCATCACCTAACACACAGCCATTACTTTTCAGAATGGGAGAAAAGGTAGATTCAGATGGCTTGTTCAGGCAGACATGGAATGGATCTGAAAACCCCTCTCACCAATACAGTGGCTACAATATAAATTTGCAAGAGAAGGGACAAAGATGTGCAAAAGGAACCAGTGTGGTATGGGAGCTCAAATGTTGGACCAGCAATGCGAAGAACCAGACAGACATCCCCACTCATTGGTGAATCTCACAGGGTGGCTTGAAGTCAATCATTTCTCATCCTTCACCTGCTTCAAAAGATCACTGTTGAAAATTCAATAATTTATTATGGTCACAGACCAGCATAATTGTTCAAAATAACATGTGTGGAGAAGTCATGTCAACCATCCTGAGCTCTTTAGGCAAAGGTGCAAAATAAATTAAAACAAATTAAAACAATCAATTAAATAAAGAAATAAAATAGCTTCTTCAGGATGTAGAGCTCTGAGTTGCTTATCTCCTCAGATATTCTGATTCTGTTTTTTAAAAGAAACCTTTTCCTAGGATTTGTTCCTTAAACCTGAGTCAAGTACACACAATCAGCCTGTGGCGTAACGTCATGGCTATTTAAAATTGATGGCTTCCTTTGAGTTCTTGAATAAGGACCAGAATGAGGAGACGGGATGAAATTCTAAAGGATGTGTGGTAGGGGCACAGAGGAGTTTATAAATTAACTGTTCCTTAAGATATGTTGAAACTAAGGCCCCACACCAAAAAGAAAAAAGAAAAAAAGAAACCCTGCTGTTTGGTCAATTAAGCAGGAAAATCCAAAACCTGAAAGGTGCCTTTGGGCCAATGATAATTTTTTAGAACAATCCATCTCATGAGGATAAATATGGGAAGGTGCATCACATGAGTTTCTTGGAGGAAGGGCAGGGGAAAAAATAAAATGTAAGCTTCTGCATAATACAGCTCAAATTGCTGGCCACAGAATATCAAATATAAATATATGTGTGTGTGTGTGTGTGTGTTACCTAAAGTACCAGTAATCTCAAAACTTCCATCAAGGCTGAAAAGAACTTAGCTATTACCTCCCGCAACACTTTTAAGAGGTCCTTTAAAATAGCTTAAATCACCTCAGATTGAGCCATATGTTCTGCAAAAGCCTCCCTAGCCAAATATAAAGGAAGTGCCGTGAGAGTGAGTTTCTCCATTCTGGGATAATTAGCCCAGTCTGAAGGTTGTGCAGCTTATGAGGAAACCGTAAGTCAGACAAAAGGTAATCAGCTCAGAACGGAGAAGAGCGTTGCCCAAGCATCAAAGACTCTGCCTAAAGCATCTGATCACATATGATGCTGTAGATCAAAAGTGTAAGCCCACAACAAACACATTTGAGATGGCAGATAAGGATTCTATGATTTGAGATGAGAGGTCACTGATGATTCTTTTAAAACTGTAAAGTTTAAGAGATAAAGCAAATTTATGGCTTGGACAGAGCATGGATATTGATAGAGTACCAAGCAAATTTAAAAATCAACATTTTCATGATCTTTTCATGATGATTCTATAATCACTCACACCAAAATCCAAATGTAGGTATACCTCAATAATATTTTTTTTAAATTTAATTTAATTTTGTAATAACACACCAAAACATACATACACACACACACACATATATATATTCACCTTCAACTTTTTCCATATATTGACATTCCATACCATGACATTACCATCTTGCCATTTATATATAACAGAAGAGTTTAAACAAAGACTAATCTGACATCATAAAGCAAAAAACTGCCCTAAAGCAAATCACAGTCTTTTTTTTTCATAATCGTGAACTAACTTTTATTAAGTGTGCAGTTAAATAAAAATCTTGCCAGAATATCGCACCGATAAAGCGCACAAATGCAGCAATCAAGAACGAGTGTGGGTAACAACATGGTGCTGTTGTGTATAATCGAAAAGTGCTGTGTTAATGAAGCACTGTAAAGCAATGCACCCTAAAGCGAGGTACGCTCGCACACACACACACACCCTTTCTAAAAGAATTAAAGCATTTTTCTGGTCATCGCTTCCTTTTCTCAGCATCCTAAAGGTAAGACCCAAACATAAAAGTCAAGATTAAAACCATCCAAAGAGAATATAAAGTTTAATGAACATAAAAAGTAGGGGCCGGACAAATTTTAATCTATCTGACCATGTGAACTCCCAATTGAATCTTAAACTGTTTGCACACAGTCTTCCGAGACGCAATATACTGCAGGAATTGTACCCAAGGCTCCTACATTCATTTGAGTGCATAAACTCCTGAACTAAATCATAGTAAAGTAATATACTGTTATTGTATTTCCAAATGTGCCCGGCGACCACGTTGCACAAACAATGCTTAGTTCATTGGTATAATTTACGTTCATTAAAAATAAAACGTTCTCATCAGTCTACGAATGCTGATTTTTGAGTTGCAAACGCTCCTATTTCCCATGTGTGAGGAAGAAGGTATAATTTCTTTTCTTGGATGTATTCACTGCTCCAAATTTCATACATATTTAGAGAATGAAAATAAAACGGAAGATTCTTTATTTCGTGTATTAGGAAATAATATGTTTTACTCATTAAAGCCTCAAATATAAATGCCATAAACCATGAAATTACCTTTGAGCCTTCACTGAAATAACCAGTTCACAAATAAATGATCCATGCAGAAAGAAAATAGAAGATTAAAATAATAAGACAAAGTTACATTTTTATTTCAAGAACCTGGGAAGAAAAAAAACATGCATCAGAAAATCATCAGGGCTCTCATCCACACAGAGATTCTATTTAATCTTACAACCTGATTATTATTACTTTTCCTGTGTTATTTGAAAGCATTACTTGCTTTGTTTGCTAGTTCACTTTCCGTGGTATCATTGTCCCAAGAAATAAAACTCTAAGAAGAACTATCTTTAACAAAGTGAGCCCCAGTTACAAAACAATGAAAGTGTTCTTCTCAATGATGCTAATATCTTGGAATGGAGTTTATTTTTGAGGCGGGGGTAGGGTAAATCCCCAGATAAGCTGAGGATGCCTGCTTGTACTACTATGGCTTGCAATTGAATAGCAACTGAGATTTGGAATTTGATTTTTTTTTACTGTTCTGTTTCATGATTATGATTTTTTTTTTTTTGGTAAGATGCTCTGATAACTTTGATCACCTTTCTCATCATAGCTGCACATTCTGAGATTGCTAGTGTTGCAAAACTGGAGAGCTTGCAATGAACAATTGATCGGGAAGAATTTGGGATTCTTGGCTCAGAGGGAAGCTTTCAGATAGCACAAGATCTTCCCAAGGACATAAAGGACAAGACACCTTTATTTAAAAAAAGGTTACCTTTTATTCAGTTCATTGATACAAATTCATATGAACTGAGAACATGTCTGCACCACACTGAGTTCTGGAAGGACTTTTTCCATGCTGATATATCCATATCTCCTAAGGAAGATTTTGTTCTTTCCCTGGTCTCTTAGCGTTACAGTCCACTGATTGCTGACACTTAATGACACATGTATTGCTGTGTATTCTCTGCTGACTGTATCCATTTTGTTCTTTTTGTTTTTTTATTTATTTATTTCTATCCCTCCTCTCCATATGGATCGAGGCAGCAAACAACTTACAAATAGCATGTATTTCGAAACATTTCTATACATGCCGCCAACAAGCTGGGTACTCATTTTACCGACCTGCGAAAGGATGGAAGGCTGAGTCAACCTTGGAGCCAGGCAGAATCGAACTCACAACCTTGTGGCTTGCAGTACTGGCATTTAACCACTGTGCCACCAGGGCTCCATTTTGTTAACTTGTTAATGACTTTTATTGTTAACTAATACTGAAATATAGAAATAAACATTACTTTAAAATCAAGAGGGTGTAACATAAGTCTTAAGAAATAAAGAACACATATATTAAGATCAATACCGAGCCATGATGTGACTGTGGGGACCATGGGTCATGCAACTATTTCCCAATCATCACTTTCAGTTTCACTTGGCATCCAAAATCAGATGAAACCTGTTAGATTGGAGTAAGTTGGTTATAATGATCCAAATAGTCAAACCTGTGCAGTAAATCACAAAAGTTGACTGCTCACACACAGCAGTTTTGTAGATACCAGGAAGCAGACATGGTGACACACAAGCCATGGAAACAAACATGGTGACACAGAAGACACACACCTGAAGCGCAGCACGAGTTAAGAAAGTTTTAACATTTATACCCACCAAGTAAAGCATACCATGCAATTGTGGACCCTTCCCAGCACCCCACACTGAAGTCAGATACAAATTAAATACATCCAACCACCGCTTTACTTATTCCCAGTGCTTTTTCCCAGACTGGGACTCAATGTGGCTCACAACAGACAGGTAATTACACAAATTATATAGTAATAGTGGTGTCACTAGGGTTGGTATCACCCCTTCTGATAGTGTTAGCCTAGTGCGGTTCACTCGTCCCACAACCCCCTAATGACACCACTGCATAGTAAGAACATATTTAATTGAAAACATAACAAAGTTGAGATTAAAACAGTAACAACAGGATTAAAGAAATTCCAAACTATTACTTTAAAACAAAGCTCAGACCAATACAACACTGGTAAAGGTCCTTCTTATGTACAGTCATCCCTCCACATTTGTGAGTTTCACTTTTGTGGATTTGTTTATTCATGGATTATTTGCTGTCACGGCTGCTGCCTCCCTGTGCCATTTTTAATAGGGACTGCAAGCCTCGTGAGACTGAGAAACTGCAAATGAGGCTTGTAAGTTCCTATTAAAAATGGTATGGGGCAGTAGTGGACGTGGCAGTAAGCCCTACCAGCCAGCCACTTCTGTCGTGTGAAGGAACCCTGAGGTCTCAAAGGGATCTGTGGTGGTTGAATAGGGTGATCATACTTTTTTTTTAATCTGTGTTAAATATGGTTTGGGAGGGCCGAGAGTTATTCACTGTTTTTCCAATTTCAGAGGAGTCCTGTGCCCCTAACTCAAGCAAATGTGGAGGGATGACTGTAAAACAATTCTCAAAAATTTCCTGGAATAGAATGGTTTTCACTCACTGCTGAAAAAGTAGCAAAGAAAGAGCCACCCTAATCTCCCTAGGAAAGGAGCTCCAAAATCTAGGAGCAGCCACATAGAAAGCCTTCTCCTTTATGGGCAATCCTTTATGGAGCTCTTTTCCTACCACCAAACGGATTCCATAAAGAAAAGAGGGATCAAAATTAAATCCTTACTCCTGTCCATCTCATCTTCTCAGATACATCTGAAGCTTATCATAGACATAGAATATTCTCTAAAACATATTCTGCATCTTCAACCTCTCAGCTAAATACAACCTGATGTGCTGTATCTCCAAGCTTCTCTCAACCAAAGAAGAGTGCTGGGCATGTTCTAGATGGCTTGACAGCTGACCATCATGAGTTGTCCTTAACCATGATCCCAAACTGGCAGGAGATTCTATGATGAATCAATGTGAAGGTGTTTCCTTCTTAGAGGGATGATCTCTTTTTCTCAGTACCGGCCATGAAAAAAGCTCCATTAAAAAGGCTATTGTAACAACCTGAAATGGATAAACATTCAAGACAATTTAAGGATTCCCTAATTGAGTTGTAACCACTGACTGTGCTCAACAGATTAACCACAAATATGCTGTGCTCCTGAACTGCTGCCAAAATCTGTGAGCTGCAGTTTAAACAATACAGCTCTGCAGCCATAAACAAAAATGAGAAGGAAGGAAGACAAAAATCAGGTATGAGCATCTCAAAAAATTATCAGAGAGAAATCTTCAAATACCACATTTAAAAAAAAAAAAAGGTAACTGATGCAAATATCTGTTTCCCATATGTTAAGTCTGTAATTTCCACTTTAAATTAAAAATTTCCAGAGAGGCATCCATGTTAGCTTCTATTAGCAAAAACAATGAATTCTTGTGATACTTTAAAGATTAACAAATATATTATGTCATATAAGCTTTCACAGACCAGTGGGTCCATAAAAGATTACACCATGATAAATTTGTTGGTTTTTCAGGTATTACAAATTTCTTCATGGTTTTTTTTCACTTACAGCTCAAATCAACAATTTCACACTCTCTTTTTCTCTCTGTCTTAAATCTGCCTCAGTTGTTTAAAATTCCACTGTGAAAAGCACGACACAGACAGAACTATCCATAAAGGTCACTGCATGTTTCACTTATAAAATGAAATTTCATTTAATTCGATTACCTGTATCATGTTGTAATTGCACTGCTATGTAATACCGAAACAGATTTTGAGTAAGCAAAAACAGTGCCCCAATAATTTGACTATAAGGGAAAAAAAAGCTTTCCCACCTGACGACTCTAGCTTATACAATTTGCAGTGCTGTAAAAGCATTTTTTTCTAGATATGGTCCCTAAATAATTAAGCTGTTCCTTTTACCATACTTCCTATATTATAGAAGTCATTTTCCCACAATGAATCAATAACTCATTCCTTATGTCAGTCATTTTTCTCCATTTAACTGAATGGACTGAAGTCGGACACTGCAAGTTACATTACCTTTGAATTATATGAGCAATTTAAAATTCAAAGTACTGCACTAAGGAGTTTTTCTGACTGATGCCTCTACAGCCATTCTCTCTCTGTGTCTCTCTCTGAGCATAGGTGTACTCTCAGCAAAACTATTTTAAAACATGTTAGCACCATAAAAAGTAAAGTCAATTCCTACAAAACAGGGGGAAACACAGCTATTTCCATTATTTTAAAAATACAAACTATTTTTTCACAACAACTAATTTAACCACACATTGTTTCAGAGTGTAAATTGCAACTTATCATTTGAAGAAGCCAGCAATACAACAATTTAAAAATTTATTTCTGCTATAAACATCACAACTCACATTAAAAAAGGAATTCATTTATTTTTTTGAAATGGCCCAAAATAAAAAATAAAAAATTGAGTGTTTTGTCTTCCATCACATTTTAGATCTACATAGTATATCAACAATGTGCTTCCAAGTAAGATGGCACTAGGGTACTTCTTAGTTTTAACCAAGTGTTCTTTTGCGTTAATAGTAATAATGAAAGCAATAATCTAGGAAGCAAAACAGTTCTTTTAATAGCAATGTTCAGATATTAGCCTAAATTGAATTGAATACTGGAAAAAGTTGAAGTTAGTCTTCAAGCAATAGAAGTCTGCATAACTGATATCACTTTAATTAATTGTCCTATCTCGAAAGAATGAAACCCTTTGGCCAGATTGCCAAGGCTTTTAGAATGTGTTGGTTGCTTGCACAATTTACAACTCACATGACACCAACATAGTTTTAAAACATTAAAAATGTAACAATGAAGAGAAAAGTACAGTGTTTTACATTCAGAGACTAGCAACCAATGCATAGCCAAACACCTGTCCAGAACAGCAGAAGTAGAAAGAAAGTCAGCATAGCTTCCTGTGGAGGGAAGGTTCTCAGCTTTGGAGCAGCCAAAGGCCCTCTGATGCATTTTCACCAAACGTGCTTTTGATGGTGACAAGCCCAAGAGAAAGCCTGGGACAGTGGCCACCAAAGCTATTGTAACATGGGAATTGTATGGTCCCTACGTCCAGAGAGACCCATCCCAATTTTTTAAGAACAGGGCCTCTTTCCAATGGTTTAAGCTGATCAGCAGTTGGGTCACAGCATTTTGGACCCACTGAAGTTTCCAAAGAGCTTCCAAAGGCAACCTCAGAAACCATCACAGTGGGTTTTCAAGGAATGCTTCCTTATGGCCAGATCACAGCAGGCAGTAAATGCAGCAGGCTCACTAGTTTTAATGTGCAAATGCACTCTTGGTCACTGCTCACATCCAAGATGAGTCCAGGAGTCTGCAAAACTGAGATCTCAAGGGTAGTGCAACCCCATCCAGCAGCAGATGGTATGATTTCCTGATCTACCTTTTGACTAAACAGGAGTACCTCCATCTTGCATGGACTATCTGGGTTCTCAGAACTATTTAGAGCTCTGTAATACACTCAAAGCTGTTCCCCACAAAGCCATTCTGCAAGGGAGATGGGGAAAGCAGAAGCTTCTGTGGCAAAGGGAAAAAACGAAATGAAGGCAGTGGCAGCAACATAAGAGGATGTAGGGAAGTAGTGGGAAAGATGATGCAGCCAAGAGGTGGCACTTCTGCTCCCACTTCAGATGTTGGGAGAGCTTGGGCCACTGATTGGACTGCAACAATTCTCTAAATTTTATGGCATCCTCTTTTTGAAGGGCCATCCAATCCATGTGTGGTTGAAAGATATAGAACACTGGAAAAGAAAAGCAGGGCCACCAAGTTACCCACCAACAGTCGCCACCTGAACAATGAAGTGAGCACATACATGTGTCACCTGGTCCCAGTATTTGTCACTATCTTGAGAGGTAATATTTTGGTACAAACTCTAGTGAATTCTTCTTAAATCACCACCTCTGCAGATCAGCCAGTAAATGGTATGCAAATTTGTGACTTCTTTTCCGTGATATGTAAAAACTCAGCCTATCCATAACAGCCAGTATAGTATGGCTTTAACATTGGACTATGATCTTGGAGACTAGGATTCTATTCCCTGCTCAGCCATGGAAACTCACTGGGTACCCCTGGGAATGTCACACACTCTCAGCTCCAGGTTTGCCTTAGGGTCACCATAACTCAGAATGACTGGAAGGCACACAACAACAACAACGCATATCCAAAGCTTATTCCGACTCTTACATATTTATTTTCATATTTTCATCTCTTTATAAACTCTGTTAATTACAGTGTTGGGCTTATACTCTTTACTGGAACTGAGGAGTCAGACACATAGCTATCAATCAAAAACAAAAAAATCTGCTTCTTTTGTTTGTTGATTACAGTTAGAAATTTTACCTATAAACTTTGCATTTCATAAGACCCTGGTAGTCACCCTTTTCCATACCCCCTTTTTCTCATTTAGTAAGCCACAGCTTTATCTAGAAAGATACCCAACATTTGAAGTCCATAACCTGACTTCTAAATTGACCGTCTCTTAGTGTTGGTGAAAATGATGATTTGTGAAAAAGTAAAACTTCCTGCTGAATATTAACTCTGCATGAGAAAACACTGAATCAACTCATTGTACTCGTATGTTCCTTCTGTTGTGCGAACACATTTCATTGCTAATTTTTTTTCAAACTACATACTGTTCCAAAATGCATAGCTTGGAATAATTATTGGATAATATTGCCCAACAGCTTTCCCCTCTCTTTTTGAAATTGGTACACCGAACAGAAATATGTCCTTCATCTCATTCATTGACTGATATATTACCATAAATCAATGTATTTTGTACTGCCCAAGTATTTCTCTATATACAACTCAGCTTAAAAAAAAATACTATAGGAAAGACATGAAATTATTCAAATTACTATTGAATTATTTGATATAATACTACAGTGTTGAAATGGCATTTCAAACTAACTTTTTTTGTTGTTTTCAAAGAAGATTATAAGTAATGGTGAGAAGAGTTATAAACAAAAGGTGTATTTTTCCCCCAAACAGTAGAACTGTCGTTCTTTTTTCATGTAGACTTCCCTAGATCAAAATATTATTTAGCCTTAAATCAAAGAATATGTTATCATAGTTAGGACCAACAGTACTAGAAAGTAAAAATTCCTCATCTGGGGCTGTATTATTTGGTGAAAAAAATCTACTTCAAAACATTAATCAAATTTTTCGCCTACTGGGCAGCCATATGGTAAAGCAGCATGTGAATCTCGCAAACTTGCTGATCTCCTGTAACTGGGTGCTATTAATTACGCTTGCTGCATCCATCTCTTGGATTTCGCTTTGTGAAGAAAGTATTTATTGCAACAGCTTTTACAAAACAAGGGAATGAAAATCACAATTGATTAATGAGCTGAATGGAAATATTTCCGTTAGCAGATTTTTAAAATGAATCAGGATTAATACCATGGGTAAGAAACAAAGCTTTAGCTAGTGTTTCACACAGACGGTTTTATATAGCCCTCCCTTCCCACTACCGCATGCACATCATTATTTAAGGAAAGGGTTTAAAGGAAATGTGCCCCAATCAAAATGATTGACTCTCCCCTCTTCAGGTCCACAATGCAAAGCAAAAGCAGGTGAAGGTTATGGCTTTTCTGGTCTGCTCAAAGCTGCGTTTTCATTTATTTGTCAGATTGCTATACTGCCTTTGTGATTATGAGCTTGAGGCAACATACATGGTTCTCCTCTTCCCCACAACAAACCTGTGAGGTAGACCAGCCTAAGAGAAAAGGATCTACTCAAGCTTACCCACTGAGTAGCCAATGGAACTTGGGTCTCCTAATTATTAGCCTGACACTCTAAGCATTAGACCACTATGACACATTGCTTCTTCCAACGATAACACAGTCACTTGAGCATCTAGTCGGCCACAATGGGAAACAAAATGCTGGACTGCTGGAACTAGTTCAGATCCTCAGCAGGATTCTTCCTATGAAAATGCTGTCATTCCTGTGTTCTGCTATGTTAACATTCAGCCACAAAGACCGAATCAGTCCACAAACAATGGGAATGGCTTTTGCTATAATATATGAAGCAACCTGCATTTCACCATCTTCCAGAAGATAGAAACTTATTTCCTTAGGGCATGAACAACAGAGACAAAGTTATTACTAGGGAAGCCTCTGGTTGGAGATTCTTGCAACCTACACTGATTTTGTTGGAGTCATCTTCTTTCTCCTGCACCATCTTTTTCACTTGTAGGTGTCATTTGATCTGGCTTTAACATACACTGTGGATAACACCTGAGCTCTCAAACCATAGATGCAAAAAACACCAACTCTGAATACAAAGAGAGACTGAGAAATCTCTGTGTGCCTTTCAAATTGTTGTGTGCCTTTCAAATTGTCTCCAACTTAAGGTGACCCCAAGGCAAACTCATCACATGGTTTTCCGGGGCTGAGAATATATGACATGCCCAAGGTCACCCAGTGAGTTTCACAGCCAAACACAAAATCAAACCCTGGTCTCCAAGACCATAACCCAACACTCAAACCATTACCCCATGTGGTTTCTTACCAGGAGCTAAACACTAAAAGTATGATAGGATCTACTCCTAAGCAAATGTGGTGGAAGGTGATGTTGGTGGAATGCAGGGAAACAGTGTTTGTGTGTATACTTGCATGTGAGAGAATGAGAGGCAAGAGGGATATCACCCTAGCAACATCTGCCAGAGGCTCCATAACAAGCATATGGAGCCCCTGACTTTCCACCTATAGCCACATGTGCTACAATTGTGGTAGAAATATTTAAGAACAACAACAACAAAAATGGTTTCCTCTCTTTGAAAACCAACATTCCAACCACTGTACTACCCTGGTTCTCAAACGCAATGTTAAGTTTTCCAAAATATATATGGGACACTCTACAGCAAGAGTAGAGTAGAGTGGGAACATATGCAACTCTCAGGGCCATTGTTGTGGGTCATAAATATATTTTTTGCAATGTTTTGATGGGGAGGCTCCAGAATGCCCCCAAATGAAAGATAGAAAGAATTCCCATCACACTCGCTGGCCCCCACCTCCAGGTCAAAAATATTTTTGCCCTCCAGGTCAAAAATATATACTTTTTTTCCCCAAAAATTTTTTTTCCCCAAATGGTCCAAAGTGCCTACTGGGGTATGTGGAGTGCATGACCCCACCACATTTTTTTGGGCCCCCTGGAACAACTTAGGCCCAGGAGGGGCATTTTTTGGAAACCCAAAATGTCTTCATAACCGCTAGAGGTCCTTGGTAACAATTTTTTTTTAATTCTCTGTGTGTGTGTGTGTGTGTGTGCGTGAGGAGCAAGTGTGGCCCTACATGGTCTCCTAGGGAGCCAATGCATTTCTCCTAGCTTTCCACAGTTGCCCATCCTCGCTCTAGAATTTCTGCAGTAATACCTTTTAAGAAAAACTGTTTTCAGTAATGTGGCTTGTCTTGGGTATTAAACTCTGGAGCCAGATTGTAAAAATGTTCCATTAGTGCTTTAATTTGAAAAATTGTATCTTGGTGTTCCACCAAGTGATGCTCAAGGAAACTAATATAATGGCCACGATCTAGTTTTGTATGTCTGTAAAATCCTTCTAGAAATGGACTGAAGCAGATTTTTGGCACTGCAGAGAATTCCATGTAAAAGGGTAGAGGAACAATGTCCCAGATCTCTTGGCAATGGATACAGAAATGCACCAATGAATCTTGGCCACAGAAATACAAAGAGCAACAAAATACAAATAAAACTATGTATTTTTTTTTTAAAGTCGGGTAAGACATCCATAGAACAATCCATTTAAACCAAGTTCCAAAACCTAGCTAAAGCAACCATTGAGAAAGACCCAATGGATAATGAAGTCCAAATTGTCTGATCTGAAAGTTCTCAAACTGATCAGCATGAAACCTTTGGTCCGTTCATACTACACAATCATAGCACCAAATTCCACTTTATTTGCTATGGCAACGTACTTTGGAATCCAGTAGTCTGAAGCTTGGGGAGGCATTAGAACTCTGTGGCTGAGAATTTAAAATACCCCTCCCTAAAACGCCAATCTCAGGATTCCATAGGGTGGAATCATGGCAGTTCAAATGGAATCAAAGTGCTATAACTGTGCAGTGTGAAAAGGTCCCTCAAGAAGCCTTCCTCAAAACACAGAGAATGAGGTTAGACAAGTTAGTTCTCATACACATCAAATTTAAGATCCTTTGGAAAGGGAACAAAAGAAAAGGAAAAGCCGGTCCAGAAAAGTGGCTTATCTCATTCACCTCCAGCTATGCCAAGCTCTCAAGCACTATTGGTCAAATTTGATATTCAAAGCAATACAGCGCCTTAGAGAGAATCACCTCAAACTTTTAAGAATAGTGCACCTGTCAAAATGTTTAAACTGTCGCCGAACCGCTGGGTTTGGTCTGCTGAGTAGCAGAGGAGAACAAAGCATTAGAAGCCGACTCAAAGACTGTTCTTTATCTTCCAGGTAAAGGTTGGAAGGAGACACCGATGAAAAAGAAGCCAGTTAGAAAGAAAATAAGGAAAAACAGAAAGAGCAGGTGTGTGGGCATCTCTTCCTTTGTTAGCTTAGATGAGAACTTGGGAGCATTACTCTTTTGGACTAGTACTCCCATCTCCTTTGGACTGCAACACACAGCTGTGGATTCTGGGAGTTGTTGACTGAAAAGTAACCTTTTATAGCTAGCTTAGACTTCCTGGAATCATCTTAATTTGTAGATTAAAACTGCCTTCTCTAAACAACCTTTACTGAAGAATTATCATCATTTTTTGTTAAAAATCTTTTGTATTCAGAAATAACCAACATGAAGAGTCCTCAGTCCTTCTAGATAATTATACCAGACGTATTTGTTTCTTTCCACAAATTTCTTGGGCTATGTAATTACGAAACAACTTTAACGTTATTCCTATAACCTGCATGTAAGAATCCCTTCTTATTCTCTTTCCCCCTCTTTTTAACAATAGACATTTTACATTTGAAGCGGAAAACTGTCAAGGTCAATATTGAAAATGTTTTAAAATGTAAGTATAATGTAAGTTGACTTATACAAAATGTTTTAAACAGTGGCACTGATAATGTTTCTTTATGATTAGGTGTTATAAACCAAGGACATCTTAGAAAATAGGTGTCTCTAGTTTGCTTGATCCAGATCTGTCTACACTTTTCTTCAATAATTTGAAACTAATGCATGAAAAATTGACAACATGGGGACTTTACTAAGCTTAGAACTAGAAAAGACTGATTGGTTATACTTTTATTATTTTTTCTCACTCTTTCTTTAAAGTCCGTGCATAGTTTGCAAACTTTAATTTAGAAACTTGTATGCCAATGCACAAAATTCAGAAAGAAATTTCAAAGTAAATGAAAATAGATATCTAAGTTGGAAAATACATACATACATTAGCATTCCCAGAATTAAGTAGAGTACCATAACAATACATATACATATACCAGATGTATTAATTCTATATTGTTTTAAAGCCCTAGTGGCGCAGTGGTTAAATGCCAGTACTGCAAGCCACAAGGTTGTGAGTTCGATCCTGCCGGGCTCCAGGTTGACTCAGCCTTCCATCCTTCCGCAGGTCGGTAAAATGAGTACCCAGCTTGTTGGGGGCATGTATAGAAAATACATGCTAATTGTAAGTTGTTCGCCGCCTCCATCCATATGGAGAGGCGGGATACAAATAAATAAATAAAAAAGTAAAAAAATAAAGCAGGAGGCCACGTTGTTTCATGAATGAGTCTGAGGAACAAATATTTTAAATAAAGATACATAAAATAAGAAACTTCAAGGACTAGATCAGTAACAGTCATACCACTATCAAAATGAGTCAACAACTAGACTTCAATTCAAAGACAGAGATGGTGAAACAACAAGATACCAGAGCTCATAGTTCCAACAAAGAGGACTTGATTATGCACATAACAAAAACTGCCAAGAAGTTTTAGTGGGCATGCCAAAAATGTATCCCATAGACCCCTCTGTTCCCTTTCAAGGGACACCCCTACACCCCCTCACACACAATGGCTGTCTGCTTAAAAGTTTAAAGAGATCGCAAAATGTTTAACAAGATACAAACCTCAGCGATCATTAATCAATATGTTCAATGTTATTTGTGATAATTCATCATGACATGATATTAATGACTTACTGTACCCTTCAGAGGTGAGATTAATGCAAATGAGCAGCCACAATTAACTTTACTGCTCCCAACTCACAGGAATGGACAGATGATTATAAATGACAACTATATGTCAATTACAATATCCAATAAAGTGAAGCTTAGAGGGCTATCTATCTATTTTTATAGCTCTTCCTTGATAGAACTGAACTTAGCTCAGCCCACTGTTGTCAGAGTAACATCATTGTTTTCAAGGAGAATTTTTTTAAAAAAAATCTGGTCTTTTTAAAAGAGGGCCTTGAAAAATATGTACATCCAAGTATATTGTTTGAAGGGTGAAAACGGCAGGAAATCAAGAGCAGGTATCGCATTCTTCCTGAGCGAAAGAAAATGATGTCTGTTTTCGAATTGAAACTCTTAAGGCTGCGAGTAACCTGCCCTGCTGTGTAATATATTTATTCAATTAAACAAAACACATTAGCAGAACATTCTGAAAGACCTTTCATTTGGTAGTTTGGTTTGTTCCAATGTAAGCCCCAGAGAGGTTAGAAATATGGAAGCACCACTCTGAAGTTCCTTTCCATCTCTCATACATTCCTGAATTAGAAACCAATAAAATGTAAGTGTGCAGAGGCCAAATAGGAGAATTTACAGTCCCAAGAGTAAGAATTTCTTTAAATTTCCTTTAAATTCATTCATTCATTCATTCATTCAAAGTATTCTGTATTGCCTCCTAGCCCATAAAGAGATAAATACAGATACAGATATAAATATAAATACAGATAATATAAATATAAATATAGAAAAATCAATTAAAACAATACCAACATAAAAGCAAGCTAAAAACAACGCTAGAATCCAGTTTTGAAACAGTTAAAATATTATGCTATGGCAGTTTACATTTGTAACATAAATGCTGCTTTCACTGTGAATACATTTTGACCGATAAAATAAAAATGACTTGCATTTGTTAAGCAAATTAAATATCCAAACTGATACATCTGCTGAACATGGTTCTAATATTTAACAAAGAAAAAAAAATGTTGAGGAAAACATGCTACAACAAAGCACAACGTGTTTGTTTGTTTGTTTTTGATTATTTCAATTATGTTTCCAATAATCAGATCTCTTTATTTCCAGAAGAAGAATACATCCTAACTGGTACCTACAGCTATTAAACCTTTGTGTTTGCAACTAGACAAATGAATGCACAGGTCAAGTATCTCTGGTCAGACATCCCCCATCATATGCCTTGCAAGCTCTATTTGATTAAAAGAGAGGGAAATATTTTTGGAAGGAGTGATATCAGATAAGAGCCCTTTGTTGTACTCACCTATCACAACCAAGTGAGAACACTTACTTGAAGATTGAGCCAAACTAGGTGAGACCAGTCTCCTAACAACCATTTAAAATTAAGTATGGATGTTAATTAATTAAATACGGACGGGTACCTTCAAGTTGTTTCTGACATATGGTGATGCCATCATGAGGTTTGCTTGGAAAGATCTGTTCTATTCAGCAGGTCACTGGAGTATGGACTGCTGTCCAAGAATTGACACAGTCCCAGAACTGACATACTCAGTGAGCTAAGCTGAGCTGGCCATGAACATTCGTCACCAGTGAAGCCCCTCGGGGCCCATTCACACTGCAGAGTTATAGCACTATTATTCCACTTTAAGTGAAAGGGTTCTATCCTATGGAATCATGGGGTTTGTAGTCCTCCGAAGCACTGGAGCACTTTGGTTGAGAATGCTAACGTTCCTCTCAACAAACTACCAGTCCCAGGATTCCATAGGACAGAAGAACCAAGGCAGTTAAAGTGGAATAATAGCACTATAATTCTTTAATGTGAATGAGCCCCAGTTCCTTCTGTGACCATTTTGAACTGAGGAGTACTCTCAGAATGTGCATTGCTCCATCATTGACACCAGGCCATCTGCCTACTGGTCCTAAATGTCATCTGCAGGCTTCAAATCCCCATGTGAGATGAGCTATAATCTCAGTTTCAGATATTACCCTAAAATAGCCAATCCTAGGCTTGTTTCCACCAGAAATATGGGCAGTCCCAACGTAGCAAACTCCAGTTCCTATCTGGCTTAGCAAGTATAACCAACTGTAAGGAATGGTGAGAGATATGGCCCAACATGGCCCTCAGCCCTGTGTGTGTTTGCTTTCCTGGGAGGGTTTTGTTTTTGTCCTTAAGGCAATGGGTCTTTCTTGGAATCGTACCTTATATACATTTCTAAAATGCACCAAACTGTGGAGAAAGAAGGCTTTTCCAGAACATATTGTTTTCCTTAAAATGTGTTAAAATGGGCAACTGTATTTTCAAGTTGCTAAATTTAGAACACCCGAATCCAAATAACTTCGAGTTCAATGAACTCTGAAAGCATTGAGCATGACACCATGCGTCAATAAGAATAAGACACATCATTAACTGGAGGTAAAAATTAATAAGGTCTAAATATAATTGCATTGAACAATATGTGTGAATTAATAACCTGCCAAGTTTGCTGTAACTTAACAAAAATAGATTTTACTAATTATTCAACGCATTCAAATTGAGTAAATAAGATCTTCTTCTTTTTTTTTTCAAATGCCTCCTGTTTAATTGCAGTTTGGCACCAACAAATATATATCAAAATTATAGTATTCCCCTTGACAGGAAGCTCCTTGCTTCTACACATTGTTATGGCTCTCTGCAGAGTAACCCAGAACTGCTGACAACCTTGAACACTGCTACAACAATATTAAGATACTTGGCACCGAAGTACCCTCGCGGCAAGAGAAAAGCTGTAATTTTGACTGTCACTTCATATTACACTGGATATTATTTCAGTGTATACACATGCACACACTCATAAACTCTTAATAGGCCAGCATTTTCACACTGCCCAGTTCTTTTATAATAAATAAATAGCTTCATAAAACAACTAAACCAATCGTTAGATTCCCTCCTTTTTCCCCCAAATAATCATTATGCATACAACCACAACAACTGTGTGTGTGTGTGTGTGTGTGTGTGTATATATATCAGTATTCAACTATATTTTCATGGCCAGAGCTAATACTCTTCATGCTGAAAAGCTTTCTGCTGTAAAACGAAACAATACTAAACCCAGAGTTAGGATGAGTATTCGACAATTTTTGCGTCCTACCCAAAAAAAATGGATTTTCACATTACTTTAGAGACCGTACAGTCATGAGAATTTTGCGCAGTTTTTGCCCAGTATCCACACATCTGAAAATATTTCAAAATATTCTGAGTAATAATACATGTGGGTCTTGGCATGAATTTTGTGGGCTTTGCACCAGAACAACTCTACTGCTTATGAGATAGCCATGAGTGGGGTTTTTTTTGTGTATGATGACTGTTATCTATTTAAAAAAAAAAAAAAAAAGGCAAGAAAAATCTTACCCAAAAATTCCTCCACAAAAAACAATCTTGCACAACAAAAATCTTGTGCAAAAAGCAGTAGTCTTGCACGAAATAAGCACTTGGGGGATTGTACAAAACCACTGTTTTCTGTGCAAGGTTTTTCTTGTGCAAGATTTTTGTGGTGTAAGATTTATGCCAATCTGGCATAAAAAAAAAAAGTAGACACAACTGCCTGAAGAATGAATTTTTGTATAAAGACATTACAACATGTTTTTCTGCACAGAAGCATTTCCTGAAACACTTTGGGATGTGCAAATAGTAGAAGTGAATTGTGCAGAAATACTCATTTTCTCTCCAGCAAGGAGAAAACTGTGAACCTCATTCACCCTCACTTGCAAGAACTTCAATATTAACAACCCTAATTGAAAATTCCTAAAATCAAAATATTCAACTGAATTATATTGAGGAGGAGAAAATACATGCTGTTTGGTCGGTTAACCACATATTCATACTTTCAACTCTTCATTTACAAATGTTCTGAGTAACCCAAATATTGTGTATCTTCTCTCTCTCTCTCTCTTTTTATATCATTAACGGAATGCAGTTTAGGAACTGTGGAATTCCCATTGTGTTAGCACAGCTATAATTCATGGTCAGCACACTGTGAACTTGTAACTTCTATAAATTCTATTATTTGACTGTCCTGTTTAATGCCAAACATGCAGGCCCCGATGGCTGATGGCAGCAATTTGTGAGCCAATTAAGTACAAATTTAAATTCAAATTCAACTTGACAAGTACATATATCCACATTTCCAAAATAAATAAAACATGGACCTCCCAAGAACTCTTATTTTTTCTTTTAAAAAAGGAAAAGGATTGGAGTCAAAATGAGATTACTGAGGACCAAAAAGGGTGTGGAGTGAGAGATTATCAGACTCATGGAAGAATGGAATGAAAGAACCTATGGATACCCAATAAATAAACAACCTCCCAAGTAAATTGAATATTCTCAGTAACTGCAGAATGGCAAGGAAAAAAAATATAACTTCCTGTTTGAGGAATCTTGAAAAGCAGAATTACAGCTAAGGGAGGGGGGGTGTAACATTTTTGTTACAGTTTCCACTTCTTCCTGCAAAATGAATCCCTATTAAATGTGGATTTTCAGAAGCAACCTTCTTCCAGCACCTGATCACCATATTACTACTGTCCCTGATGTAAAATAGTTCAATATTATGTTATTAAAACAGGGTGAGTCTCTCTCTCCTTGCAGTTGAAGCAACGTAAATCCAGCTGCCTGAGACCATCCCAGTTCCAACAGTGCTTGCAGAAGAGCAAGTCTAGTCTTGCTTGACTTCCACAGTTACTATCAATGTAAGAGTACAAGCTCTTTTACCACATTACCGCTCCAGAAAGGATGGAAGATAAAACAGCAAAGACCTGGCTGAACTTCAGTTCTACTGGAATCAATTGCCATTTATGAATTCAAGATGATGGTTTAAAGTACTAAACAGTTTAGGGCCTCAGTACTAGAAGGTACATCTCTCTATAAACATATCTGCCCCAAGATTGAGGTGTGCTGGAGATGTCTTTTGTGTCCCATCAATGGGGACAGTACACTACGTGAGAACCTGTGAAAGAACTACGGTGTATCTCAGCTACCCTGGGTACTCCCCTTGGAGGCCCAACTGACACTCAGTAGTGTCACTAAGACTGGTGTCCCCAGTGCAGTAACTCATGGTATCATTCCCATGATGCCTTTTCCATCCAAGAGATGGAATTCCAGGAGTCCCAGTCTACCGCCATGGGGACAGGCCCTCTGGGCATCCTGATCCACCTGCTTCTGCATTTGCAAAAGCACTGGAGATCTCATCCAGTCCCATGAAGAAAGGGGGTAGTCGTCCTACATGAAGCTGTTTGGGCTCTCGGGGACAGAGGGAAGAAAGAAAGGGCAGGCAGTCATTTTGGTGTCACTCTTCTGTGATGGAGTCACCTGGTACAGTCCGCACTCTCCGAGTGACACCACTGCTGACACTGACATTGGCTGCATTTTGGAAATCTGTTAAAGCATGCTTTTTTATTAAAACCTTCAGGGATCTAAAGATATTGTTCAGTTTGTGCTTGTACATATATTTTGTTGTGTGCCTTCAAATAGTTACTGTCTTACAGAGACCCAAAGGCAAACCTATCACAGGGTTTTCTACGGGCTGAGAATGTGTGTGATGCACCCAAGGTCACCCACTGAGTTTCCATGGCTGAATGGGGACTGAAACCTGGTTTCCATTGTCATAGTTGAATGTTCAAACCACTATACCACACCAGCTGTCATAATCTATTTAACTTTTTTCAAACTTTTTAAAATATGTTAAACAGGGTTTAGACTTATTTTTTCCTGCTTCATTTTAAAAATTGCTTTAAATTGTTTAACTTGATTGTCTTCTATGCCGCCCTGGGATCCTTGGATATTCAGAAGGAAATAAGCAAATAAATTTCACATCCCACACCCAGACTGGGTCAGTTTATGCCTAATATTAAACTGTGACATTAAATTATAATTTAAATTATATGAATGAACAGGAATGAACCCGTGCTAAGTGTTAGACCTGCACTGCTTCTTATCTCCCATGTGATTCAAGGAGTACCACAGAATTTAGCTTAGCAAACCCGATTCTGAGTTTGATGTTACTTGTAATCCAGGAACTCTGGTTTTAAAAAAATCTAGTTCGTGTAACAAAATGAAAATAAATAAATAAATCCAGGATTAGAGTTTGGCTTGATCAGTAACAGACTGGAGTTTCTTCTGAAACAGTTTCTGGCTTCCATGTACGGTAACAACAAGCCAAGAATCTGCTGAAGTGAAATTAAATTTTGCTTTAACCCTTCTCCTCAGTCAGGAGGAAGAAAGGAGAGGAGTGGGTGCTAAAGTAAAGTAGGCACCTTCCAAGTTATACACATAGTTCCAATACTGGTTTATTGTTAAGTGTAACACAGATCATCATGTTAGGTTTTGTTTTCTCTTTCTGCCATTAATTGCTATTGTTACTTATGAACTGTTCTGGTTGGATTAAGAAAGGCAAGAACTAAAGATAATAAGTTAAACAATGAACACAGAAAGAAAGCCTTTCTCCATATTTTGATGTGTTCAGAGATGTATACGGTGAATGTCTTTAAACTTCATAAATGCTGAGTCTCATTTTTTTTATTTATTTGTATCCGCCTCTCCATATATAGATCGAGGCGGCGAACAACTTACAAATAGCATGTATTTCGAAACATTTCTATACATGCCCTCAAACAAACTGGGTACTCATTTTACCGACCTGCGAAAGGATGGAAGGCTGAGTCAACCTTGGAGCCGGGCAGGATCGAACTCACAACCTTGTGGCTTGCAGTACTGGCATTTAACCACTGCGCCACTGTTTATTTATACAATAAAATATACAATGCAAGAGTTAAAAAAAATACAGCCAGAATAAACAGATAATGGACATTAAACCACAGAAGCAGGAGCAGTTCTTTTAAAGGAAACCCACAGAATGGGTAACTTTAGAGTAAAAGAATATTTGAAGAGTGCTATCATGCTCCCATACCCTGGCTCCAGAATAACCAAAGACCCTTCATCTGAAGATCGGTGGCAGTTAGAAGCAGGTAGATGTCTAGGTGAGTACATGCATGTGTATCTACACACACACACAGAGAGAGAGAGAGAGAGAGAGAGAGAGAGAGAGAGAAGAAACATTCTTAAGCCTGAAAGGTACAGAGCTGAGAGTTGGACAGGGCATTTTGATGGTGCCATGATTGTCTCTAGATGGCCCTCCAACAAAGAACTGCCAACATCTCATGATGCATCCATTTCCCATGGCTACACAGGACATAAAGTTTTATAGAATGCAAGGCAAACATCTCCCAGGGACAGGTTTCTTCCCTGAAGTTTGCTACTGTTTAAAGTAATTGTGGACACTCCAACAGACTGATAACGTAATTGTGTAGAATCTGTGACAATATTATGACAGCTAGGTGGCAACCTTCTGCTTACATCAAACTAAACAGTATTCTTCCTTCAATAGTCTCCCTCCCCCACTTGCCAAAACATCGAAAATGCATTAAGAAACTATCAGACTTTTTTTGTTTAGACAAGGAAACAATCACTGACCCTTTTTGGCTTCTGCAATGAAACATTATCGAAAAATTTCAGCAGTGTCTGCTGACCGCACCAAATTTAACAAGGTTCTCAAATGAACCTGGAGTAACTTTCCCACTGTGACATATTAATAATAAGTTCCTTTCCCCATCTATCCCAAGCCATGAATATGTAATGTTAGAAAATGAGCCCTTTTCAAGCAACAGAATCTCAGACGTGAATAAATAAAAACTATCCATCACAAGCCTGTGAAAAATTAATGAGAGTTCTGAGACACCAAGAAAAAAGAATGGTTACTGGAAAGATAAAGTCCACTATGTAAAATCCTTCAGTGATTCAACAACTGTAAATATATATATTTAAATGCACAACAATAGATTTCAGAAACACACATCAATCTGAATAACTCCTGAAAAATAAATTGCTCCATCAACGTGAGAAGGGGATGGGGGAGAGATCTAAAAATGAAAGGAGATACATACTAAAATGCCAGTATATAGTGGGTAATATCTAGGGAACCAGAACCTGAGTTTTTCAAGTACAATTGGGCTTTCCCATCTCTCCCTTTCCACTTTTTATAGGTTGGAGACCCTCCACAATAAACTGGGCTGCAGTATAGATACTGTGCTACTGGAGGGGTGGAAAGACAGAGAATGGAGATGGACACCTTGCTTGAGAAGAAGTTCCTTCTGTTCACTCAAAGGCCTTGCTAAGATGCTGCAGATTCCCCAGTACATCCAATGGAGTACACCTTTCATAAACAAAGCAAAGTTGCTGAAGAAGCAAACAGAAAGGGAGGACAATGGGGTGACACATACCAGCTTTACGACTACATGTGTTACTGCAATGGCATATAACGTACAACACTTTCAGTTTCAGGATGTAAATGGAATAGAATTAGGTCAAATTCATGGGGCGGGAGGAAAATATCTTAAAGAATTTGATCTATTCCAGCAATGTTTTACGATGTCACATGGATTACAATCTTGTAGATGTTTACTTGGGAAAAAGTTCAACTGAACTCAATGAAGCTTACTTCTGAGTAAATACATGCATAAATGCATTAGGAAGAAAGACCTATAGAGGAAGTTCTATGATCCTTTCTTTCTCTGTCTCTCCGGCCATTTCCGCACTAGACCGTTATAGCGCTATTATTCCACTTGCAACATCCTATGGAATCCTGGGGTTTGCAGTTTTGGGAGGGGCCAAGTGGCCCCTCCCGAAACTGCAAACCCCAGGATTCCATAGGATGTTGCAAGTGGAATAATAGTGCTGTAACAGTCTAGTGCGGAAATGGCCTCAGTCTCTCTGTCTATCTTCCATACACATACACACACAATATTCCTCTCACAAAAGATACACTCCCTCTTCACCTCTTGCACAAGTGCCCACAACTGATCTCTCTCTCACGCGCAAGGATAAATAACCTTCCCTACATTTTCTTAAAGAGACACACAGGCTGGAAGACAAACTGTGAACAGTTCCTTGCCTCCTGCCACTCTGCCCGTCTCTATGTTTGTCCTTGTTCAGTCAGCTGCTGCCGATAAGGCTACAAGAAACAGAGAGATGCTCCAACAATTTTTTTTTACTGCCTGTTAGGGCATTTTCCCTCCCCAAGACTTCCTCCCACTGGCGTTTTGACTCACTGATGGGTTGCCCTGGGGAAAACATCCAGTTGCTTTAATACTGGTAGCGGAGAGCACTCAAGCCAGAGTTTTGAATCTGAGATCCTGTCAGGGCATGCAGTATACTGGGACCCCTGTATGTTCCCAGGGACATTTCTGTGATATTCAGGACATTTGGAGGACATGTTATTAATACTGTTTTCTTATTAACATCAGACACATGAAAAGGCTATTAATCAAGGTTATGGCATTGAAGAGGACAGGCTGTTTTCCTCATTTAAATCAGTGCTACTCAAAGTAGCAGTCCCTGGAGCAGTGCCGGTCCACAGGCCATCCACTACCAGACCCTGGAGAGTTTCCAGGAAAAAGGAAACAGTAATAGTCAATGGGCACAAATGCAGTACTGATGCCCAGCATATTAGGAATAAAAAATTCTGGGTCCTCACATCAGATAGCCTGAGAGGTACTGGTTTAAACTACCCCTGTTCTCCTTGAACTGGCTAGCTGTCACACAGTGGAAAACCTATAGGTATCATATGGATATACTAAACCTGAAACTCGCTTTCATTCTAAAGGCACTGCTGTAATCTTGCAATGTCATATTCACAAGTTCAAATAAAGTTTGGCAACACAATGAACAAGGAACCACAGACAGAGTGTACTTTTTTAAAAAAAAAAAAATCTGCTACTCATTCCATATCCAGAAAAATAATAAATGGATCACACAAGTAAAAAGATAAATAAATAAATCTTGCTTTAGCCATTTGTGAAAACAAGCTTAGCTATTATCCTGTGTGATTGACATCCTTAATCCACATTAAGACCATAAAAATGCTAACCAAACAAAAGGAAACCAAGGCATTTATGTTCAAGTACAATTATTTTCTTCCAGAACAATGTATCCCTCCTCAATCAGATTAGTATCTTCACACTTTTGATTTAATATTTCATTATACTGAACCTAGTTTGCCTTTCCACTGGCTATAATCAACAGTGTTGTTCTCCAAGTGTCTCCTAATCACATGTGCTGAATTCAACTACGTCATATATACTAAGAGGAAATGCACACTCCAACCTTGAGCCCATTTATATCAAGGTTGGGCACAGCATAGCATGTGGATCACATATGGCCCTTGGAACCCCAAAGTGTAGTGCCTGAAACCCCCAGAAGCCGCCCAAAGCCTCAGAATCAACTAAAATTTTAATTTGGGGCCAATTTTCATGTGATTTTTTTGTCCCAAGGCTGCTGAAAAACTGCCAAGCATGTCCGAAAAGGCAGCACTTTACTCCACAACCATCCCTCTTCCAAAGAAAGGGAAAAAAGAGAGAAAAAGTAAATGACAAAATGGCCCCAAAGCAGCCAAAATGAAACCCAAAAGTGATATCACACTTAACCACAACAAGAGAATCCTAAAACAGAGGAAGCAAACATATTGATACTTTCTCTTTGAGGTTTTGGGGAGCCATTACAAGCATTCAGTGATGGAGCTTGGAAGGGGGGGCATGGAGCAAGGGATGTGGCCACGGTGCACGGGAGACATGGCCAGGACATGCAGGGGCGTGGCCAGGGCATGTGGGTGTGTGGCTATGGGCCGGGACACCCCAAAAACATTGCCTCTCGGGGCAAACCATCCCCATCGCCCCCCCCATCCCTGCATGACTGTAACCATTACTCTCCAGATGAGCTCAGGGCCTTGCCGCTTGTTGCTCTACTGGTTGAAAAACATACTGATTCAGGCTATGTCATTGTATATTTATGCTATGCTAAAAGTGTATAGGATCTTGGCCTCAGAACAGCAGTTAAAACCAATCAAACAGGAGGCACCTAAGCCAGTACAAAACAGAGTCCTGCAGAAAAAGGTCTCTACTGCTTGAAACATCCCCAAGGCAATTTCAGAAAATAAGCAAATGTGTACCTATTTGCACTAATTTTCTAATAACTTAGATACTGTTTTGGCAATATTTTCTGTAAATATATCAATTCAGCAAGAATATGAATTGCATTGAATTTTTACCTCCCCGTCAAGCTGTCTTTCACTTTGTAGCTGCTATTTCATGAGATTCTCCCAAGTTCTTCCCTTGGCACTTATCAGGGGACATCCCAATGTCATCACAGATTTGTGGTTTTACATAGCTTTGGAGTTCTTTTGCCAGAGGAAATATCACCCAGCTCAGCTACTTTGGGATAGTGTGTATCTAATTCCTTTGGCTAACATTCAGGATCGATGAAGGAGACCTTCTTTTGTCTGACATGCTTCTAGTAAATTTGTGTGAGAGAAGAGTGTGAAGGGGTTTCCTCCAAACCTTCCCGCTTCCATTTCTAATCAGATCAACCAACTGGACCTAATCCAGCTGGCAACAACATTTTAACAAGACTACCAATTCAAAACTTGTTTGCCCAGGTCAGGCCTTCTATACAAAGTAAAAAAAAAATCCAGTGCATTATTAACAAGAAAGCTGCACTGGACTGATTTTTTTTAAAAAAACTTTTTTACAAAACACCGAGAGCACAGAACACATTGCAAAAAGAATAATAATATTAATACTAACACAAGTAATAATCACCATGATCTGAAACAGGTAACAATCTAACCATAAAAGAAACAGCAAAACATTATATGACATATTATAACACTGAGTAAATTGAAAAAAATAATAATATAATTAGTATATCAAGCAAAGGGACAAACATGTCAAGACCCTATTAAGTGAGAACAAAAGTGCCCATAAAGTCTCTTAGCCCATCCATATACTATTTAAAGTCCAAAACTCTGAAAAGACAAAAGAGTGCAAGCAAGAATTGCAGATAAAACACTCTCAAAAGAAAAGGTAAGACACAAATTTACCAAATTGGAAGTAAAGAAAATCATATGGCACATAACCGGGAGTTAAGAGTCTATAGTTTGATTATTCCGTTTCCTGATGACAATAATTTCAGATGGTGAGAACACAAGGGGATTATAAAGAATTCCAAAACTCTCTCTGTAAACTGGGAAGGTGGGCTTTTAAGTAATGAAAAATGAATGAAAGGCTTACCTGAGTATGTGCACCTCCAGTGCTGTCGGGGAGGGGAATCATAGAATTATAGAAATGTAGAGTTGGAAGAGACCCCAGGGGCCATCCAGTCCAACCCCCTGCCATGCAGGAACACCCTCAAAGCACTCCCAACAGATAGCCATCCAGCCTCCGCTTAAAAACCTCCAAGGAAGGAGATGTTTGACACCCTCCCCAGAAGGGATCAGAGGGCTTTGCAACTGGCACTAAGAGCACCGGAGTGCACCACGTGGGGGGGCAGGGGGTGGAGCATCAGCCTATTTAAGCCCCACTCACCCTTGGGCACCCCCTTTGGGTGTACGGTAAGGCTCTTTAGCTGCCTCTTTAAGGTCTTGAGACCCAGGGGGTGGGAAAGGAAGCTGACCATGAAGCTAACCTAGGATAAGGACCCTCGCCTACAGAGTTGTGGGACTTCGGTGGGAGCTCCCCCTGGGTTTACCTTTCCTTTTCCAGGCTGCCAAGGAGCAGCCCAAGTAATCAGATTGCTTTCAGGGCTCAAGTGGGTCGCCCAAAAGAAGGCTGAGGTGGTTGTCACCAATCTGGCACTTGGCCTCAGTTGGACCCACAATGGGGTGCTCCCTTCACTTGCTTTACTCAAGGTCAATGCAATGTAAATAGTTCTTAGGTTAAATAAAGTGGTCCTTATTTATCCCATGTCATCATTCTGGGACTGGCGATCAAATAAATGTAAACGTGATTTGAGTGCTTGACTAGGACTCTAAGAGGCCATCGCTTAAATCTCAATTTGGACATAAAAACCCACTGGGTGACTTGGGCAAGTCACAATCTCTCAGCCTCAGAAGAAGCCTCTGAACAAATGCTGGTAATAAAATCACATGATGGGTTTACATTAAGGTTGTCATAAGCTGGAAACAATCTGAAGTCACAAGACAACAAGGAGGAAAAGGCAGAACTGTTCCTATTTCTGCCCTGTCCATCCTGCAAAGACTTTTCATTTTTGAGCCTATGGCATCCACTTCAATTTCCAGAAAACTAAATAAAAGAAAACTTATTTATTAGAGTCCGTATTAAGAGTGAAGATACAGAGCACACTACATCTTTGCTAAGCCTGTCAGACTACTAGGGATTCTGCATTTTACTTTATTCAATGCAGCCTTTCTGGATTGTTGATCAGTAACAGTTTCTTCACTAGTGCAACTCATAAACATTGTTCAAGATCACTAACTAGCCATTCCTTTTTCATGTGGTGACAAATTATGAACTTGAACTCAAGCTGCCACTTATCACTTTGCAGAAATTGTGTTGGGCTTAGCTGGCCAGGGAAAGCAGTTGTAAGCTGGAACAAAAGACCAGTATAGGTGTTACAAAAGTGAATCAACCCTGCAACCACGTGAATTTCTCAAGGGTTGACATAACCTACTGCAAGCCAGGGAAGAGTTCCCTAGAGCTTACCTATGCTAAGCTGAGTCTTGTTTTACATGATCAATATATAACATGCACATGCAAATTCCAACCAACAATGTCAAACCATCAGTTTATACAGAAGAGTATCCATCTCCCTCTGACACAGAGGTATGCTGTCATAACTCACCCTCTGGAGTTGGAAGGTTCAGACACAGGGCCTTTCTGCACTATACTATTATAGTGATATTATTCCACTTCCAATATCCTGTGGAATTCTGGGGTTGTAGTTGGTTAAGGCCCAAGAGCTCTCTGGTTGAGAATTCTAAATGCTCCTCCCTAAACTGCAAGCCTCAGGATTCCATAGGATGTTGAAAGTGGAATAATAGCACTCTAACAGTGTAGTACGGAAATGACCACAGTGTCAGGAATGCCAGGAATTTACAACTCCCAATATTGATGGTCTCTCTGAGTCAGAGGTGCTGGAAGCTGAAGCAGAAAGGAGCTCTATTCCCCAACAGGAAGTCCAAGATGTAGTGCAGCCATTTGCTGAGCACAGGAGATATAAGGAGATGTTGCATTGGTCTTATAGGCTCTTTGGGAAAAGATGCTGACTAATCAAATACCTAGTGCCTTCAGGCACCTGGCTATGAATATCCCAGCACTTCACTGGTAGCTTTGTTGCTTGCAGGTATCTATCTTGCTGACTGGCAGTACTCTTTGGCATTTCGTGTTCTCTGGACCTTAGTCTGGCTAGCATTTATGATTCTGTTCTGCTCTTTGCTGGCTTTTGTTATTTGGATTGATGACTTGTTGTGTGACTTCTGGACTGGCTGACAACCATTCCCTTGCTTCTTCTTTCACCTATGACTGGCCTGTGCCGGCTTAACTATCTGACAGCTCTTACATTCCAACCAACTGCTTCCTGGGATGCTTTGTTGACTGGAGCAGAAGACACCTGTGTGTTAAAGACACCATGTCATTGCTTCAACAGGATATATTATCCAAACAAGGAACACACTTATGGTACCTTTAAAGATAAATAATTTATAAATCACAAGCTCATAAAGTGGTTGGCTTTCAAAGCACCACAAGATTATAATTTTTTTTTTTTACCCTGCAACAAACTAGCATGGCCACACTTCTGGAAATGTTTAAATGAGATTATCTTCCATGTGTAAGTCTGACCACAGTCAGGAGGTATCCTTTACTTAGGCTGCAAACATTTGCCTGGGAATATGTTAAGTGAATTGGGATTGCTTCTGAATAGACATGGATAGGTCCTGTTATTTAATTCCTTTTTTAAAACTGTCATCAAATAAGATTTCAATTTAACCTTGTTTTAAACTTCTGGAAGCCCCCTGGGATCCCATTCTGGGAGAAAAGTGGGGGATAAATTAATTAAATAAAAAAAGATTGCACTGTCAATAGTTCTATAGGAGTATGAAAATGCTAGGAGGAGTCCCCCTGAAGCATCACTTAGATAGCTGGAGTCTGTGACCTTCTGTGTGAAAACGTGCATCAGATTTCTGCTGAATAAGGCCTTCAGTTAACAGCAGAATCCAATTTGTAATTTAGTTTTAAATGTACACACCACCACCACCACCAAAAGAAAAGAAAAAAAAAAACACCTTATCAGCCAAGTGGAATAAACTGAAGCGTAGATACAAATACCTTTTGACACACACAAGCGGGAACTAATACTGTGACATATTTCAAATTAGCTCTTTGAAGAACCTCTAACTGAACATAACATTTACTGTAGATGCATGTCAGAGGTTATGAGGAGAGAAGGAAAAGCTGAGGGCCCCCACAAAATATATATAGATATTTATGAAAAGAATAATTTTACTGATGGCAAGCTGCTACTCTTCCCTGATTAAACTCTTAGCTGCCAAACAGTGTTAAAACTATATTGGAGAATTGATTCAAATGGCTTCCATTAGCAATTTGGCAAGCTGTTGTGACTTGCTACTAATCAATTTTAAATAAATCTGTCGAATCTAAAAATGAAAGCGGCTTCAAAACTTAGGCATCTTCATGCCCCTTTCCCATAAATCAGTAGCTAACAATAAAATGAGTAGGGTTTTCCCCCCAAAAAGCAAGAAGAAGAAAGGAACGTTGTCCTATCACACTGCTGTTTGTCATCCGTTCCCCACTCCTAAAGAATCTGGCTTAATGCACAAACAGAGACAATTCTCTTTTCTTTTCCATAGTACATTTTACCTGTCAAAGTTTTCAACAAATGTTATTCCAGCTATTTTACAACACAATTGTGTCTTAATTATGCATGACATTTCAACAATCAGGAGTAATTAGGCCCATTTGTGATGTAAATATCCACGAGAAGAGATCATGCATAACACATGAAATATATCTTTGTGTATTCTCTGAAATTCTCTTCAGGCACAACAGAAAAAAAAAATCTTAGCACTTTTTTTGAAATACTGCATGTGAATACAAGTAACTTGGTAATACAAATCAATAAATACATCACTCTGGTTCATTTAATATCTGTTATTGTTTTTATGTCGTGTGGCTTCAAGTAGTTTCTGACTTATGGTGGCACTAAGGCAAAGCCATCATGGGGTTTTCTGGGGCTGAGAGTGTGTGACACACCCCAGTTCACCCAGAAGGTTTCCATGACTGAGTGGGTATTCAGACATTGGTCTCCAAGGTCATAGTCCAATATCCAAACCACTACAGCACTGGCTCTCCCTTTTTGTTCTGAAAAAAGGTTAAACAACTGGTCGTAAGTACAACACATTCAGTACAAAAATATGAAAATTAAGTCATTATACACAGTAAAACTTACACCTAATAAGGCAGTTAAATGTACTTCCAAAATCATAATTACATTAAATATTGCAATAAATGCTACAAAATATTTCAATGTTCTTATATTTAGCTATCAGCTTATTTCCAGCATTGCAAGTCTATATGCGTCTTCTCATGGGTAGGTCCCATGGAGTTCAACGGGGTGAGCTGGTACAATATTGCAACATAATCCAATATTATAGCATAAAGACAAAGCGAACAAATCCACAGCGTAGAGAGTGCAGATCATTTCTGACATCACCTGGCAATAAAGAAATTTCTGCCAGGACCAATCTGCACATTAATTTTTAGCATTTCCATTTAATGTGCAGGGTTGTCATTGCTGTTGCTGCTGTTAATAATTCAAATAGAATCACAGAATCATAGAAATGTAGAGTTGGAGGAGACCACAGGGGCCATCCAGTCCAACCCCTGCCATGCAGGAACACCCTCAAAGCACTCCCGATAGATGGTCATCCAGCCTCTGCTTAAAAACTTCCAAAGAAGGAGACTCCACTACACTCCGAGGCAGGACATTCCACTGCCGGACAGCCCTGACTGTCAGGAAGTTCTTCCCGAGGTTCAGGTGGAATCTCCTTTCCTGCAGCTTGAATCCATTGCTCCTTGTCCTGGTCTCTGGAGAAGCAGAAAACAAGCCCTCTCCTTCCTCTACATGGCATCCCTTCAAATATTTAAACATGGCTATCATGTCCCCTCTTAACCTTCTCTTCTGCAGACTAAACATACCCAGCTCTCTAAGTCTATCCTCATAGGGCTTCATGGCTTCCAGGCCTCTCACCATTTTGGTCGCCCTCCTCTGGACTTGCTCCAGCTTGACCATGTCCTTCTTGAATTGGGGTGCCCAGAACTGGACACAGTATTCAAGATGAGATCTAACCAAAGCAGAGTAGATACCATTAATGGTAATACCATTAATATGGGAGATGTTAATAATTAACAAAACTGGAGTAGTCATGTGGAGGGAATTTTACCCTATCCTCCCTGCTCTCATCCAGAGGAAAAGCATCATCATCTTATTTTAACAGCCTTTACCAGTGGTTCCTAACCTGGGGTCTGAGGACCCCTGGATGTCTGTGAATCCTTGCTGCTGGACACCAACAGCAGCAGCAGCAGCAGCAACTAGGGCATGGCAGCAGGGGAGCTGCCCAAACTGCTCCCTTCTTTGCAAATGAGGGAGCAGTTTGGGTGCGTGCACCGATATCCCTGCTGCCGCATCCCTGACAAAAGGGACACTGGCTTATAGTATGATTAGGAACATATGGCCTTCCAAATGTTTTTTGAACTGCACTTCTCATCAGACCTAATCAATACAGGAAATAGTGAGGGACTGATGAAAGCAGAAACGAGAAAGCTAGTTGGAAAGGCCTGAGACATTAACAAGATAAAAGGAGTAATAAGCTAAAAAAGTCTATTTCAGTTGTCTTTATACACAATTTTAAAACAGCAGCACCTGCAGGAATTTTTGAAATCCCTATTTCTCATCCACCTTATTGGAAACCTCTCTCATGCTTTTCTCCCCACCATTTCCACCATTCCATTTTCTTATCCTCACATTTTCTTTAGCTTACTGATTACTACATGGGTCCCAGCATTAATTCGGAACCAAATCACTACTATAAAATCTATTGCCAACAGTTTAGCACAGTGGCTCATTTAATTAATAATAGCTTGGTTTTGGAGAAACATTAATGTTGAAACCTCAATTTAAGTCAACCGTTTTTATGACACAATAAATGCAATCAAGTTGTCCTTTTTCACTGGCAGATTTTCGATGTGATTCATCCCTTAATTGATTTTGTTAGTTTGTGTCTGAATGGGAGTTGTAATTAACAACATCTGAAAAGCCACCGATTCCTAACTCCTGGCACATGCAATGCATAAATACATTATTACAAGAATATATACCTGTAAAATGTGTCCATGCTTTTCATAAGATTTATATGAAATAATTAACGAAGGGTGTGACATACAAAATCTTGGGCTTTCTAAAATCCTGTGTATACCCTAGGATCATTGGAAGTTCCCTTAAACCAGGTATGCTATTTATTTGTCTAGTTCAGTCTTGTCTATTCAGATAGTCTGGAACTAGTATGCAAAACATGTTCTCTATCTATCTATCTATCTATCTATCTATCTATCTATCTATGGCTGATAGCGAACCTGCTTTGCATGCTAGAAGGTTTCAAACTGCAGTGTCTCTGCTTTAAAGGAATTGGTAATAATTGGTGGAGAAAATCATCTGCTTGAGACCTTGGCAAACTATTGCCTGTCAGAATAGACAGGACTGGGCTAGTCAGAAAATTAACTTGACCTAATTTAAGAGAGCTTCCAATGATCCTAGGATATACACAACATTTTAGAAATCCAAAGATTCTGTGTATCACATTCTTCAGTAATTATTTTATAAAAATCTCGTGAAAAGCATGGATGCATTTTTTATACTCTTGGAATATATTTCTGTTGACATATACATATTCACATATTTGAAAGCCAGCATGCTGTAGTGGTTTGAATATTGTACTAGATCTCTGAAAGAGCAGAGTTCGAATCCCGCTTCATCTATGGAATCCCACTGGGCGGCCTTGGACAATTCACATTCTCTCAGCCACAGAGGAAGGCAATTGTAAACCTCCTTGGAGCAAAACTTGCCAGGAAAGCCCCGTTATATATTTGTCTTGAGGTTGCCATAAGTCAGAAACAATCTGAAGGCACACAACAACCAATAATGTAATAATTTTTATTCCTCCTCTCCAGTGCTTACATCCCAATCAGGGTGGCAAACAACCATTAACTTCATCTTAAATGAAACATCAGCCGGCCTCAAGAATGTTATAGGAATGTATAGTCTAATGAGACACTGGGTTTTAAAGGACAGAGCAAATGAAATTAGAGTTCATCTCACAATCATTCTACAGCCCAGTGCAGTAGCAGCTACAGCTAGCTAATTACAAATGGCAGCTCCTAATTAACAAGGGCAGAGACGCAAGCTTGGTTTATTAAGAAATTCCCTGTGCATTAAGGAATATCCCTGTGCAATTTTCGGTGTGGGCAAGCAGATAAGACAGAAGCTGGCTGGTTTGATAGCACGATTCATCCTATGCCATATGGAGCTATTCACCTCTAGTTCAATTATTCTTATACCATGATCTGTGCTACATTTGCAGGTGGTGCACAGGATCAGACAGAAAATAAGAGGAGAAATGCTGAAGAAGGGATTCATGTAGCAATCTCCTAGGTGTTGGCTAGAATTTTTTTAAGAAAAAAAAAGGAGGGGAGAGAGAGAGAGTCATATCCACTGGCCCAAATTCAATCACTGCCCCAACTCACTATAATAGTTCAGATTTAAATTAAGCTTCTCCTACACTCTGGTGTGGCTAAAGTATATACCCAGAGTGGTTAAAGAATGAAAATGTAAGTTGAAGGGTGAAGAGGCAGCAGGTACGGACACGTTCCATTCAATTGTTCATATGTGCTGCTGCCCCACCTTTCCACCTACATATTAATTATTTTAGTTGCTTTGGATACAGTACAGCTGTACTAGAGTGCTTTGTTGTTGTGTGCCTTCCAGTATTTTATGACTTATGGTGACCCAAAGCTAACCTATCACAGAGGGTCCTTGCTCAGATTTGTCCAGAATAGATTTGCAACTGTCTCCCTCTGAAGCTGAGAATGTGTGACTAGCTGAAGGTCATCCAGTGGGCTTCCATGATTGAGCAGGGAATTTGAACCCTGCTCTCCCAGATTTCCAGTCCAACATTCAAACCAGTAAACCACACTGTAGAGGAAGCTTAATTAAGAAGTAAGAATATTGGAATGACAAAGAGTCTATCTCCAACTAGAGTCAAGAAGAGCTGGGTTCAGATCCCGACTCAGATGTGAAGTGGGAGAGAGAGAAGCTTTTGCATGGCCTTCAGCTCCTTGAAGGAAGGGTGGGATAAATACATCAAGAAACAAAAGAGCCTTCCAGGTAGATCTGTTCAGCCCCAGAAAACCCCATGATAGGTTCGCCTTAGGTTCATCATAAGTCAGAAACAATTTGAAGGCACACAAAAACAATTAACAGCAACAATTTATCAGTTGCCATCTTATCATCAAATATTTCACATTACATATACCTATACTGGCACAAACAATATGCCTTAAATACTTTATTCATTACATATACAGGCATGTGTATATGCTAGACACACACACCTTGGATATGGCACATGATATGTACCTTATGTAGGATCTGTCCCAATTCTGTTCTTGTTGTGTATACAACTGGGATCTGTAATTCCACAGCAAAAACACTAAGATGGTGATGATGCTACATAACCATTAAACTGAGCCCCTTTACTTCTAGGATACTTATAAAAATTATTACCGTCCTTATTTCATTTAGCTGATAAAGAAGGCAGCATAGTAATACTCATCCTAACTGTATTAAGCAATGATCCACTTTTAATGCACACCAACAGTCAAGAAATTGGATACACAGAAAAATCTCTCAAGACTACTTAAATTTTAATCACTTTTTTACTGTTCTATTGCAAGAGTCAAGAGTAGAGTAAACAACATTTTAGCCCCAGTGGGTCTTCGGCACGTATGCCGTATAAGAACAAGAGGATACTAGCAATTTGTACTGTTCAAAGACACTACAAAAGTCTGCCCTCATTCAATCTTTTCTTCCATCACCAAAAGAAAGATTCTAACACATGTCCTATCACTCACTGTCATCTAGGATACCAAAGACCCATCAATAATGTTTCTTACACAACAAAGACCAGACCAATGGAAATCTAGCATATCAAAGCAGACAAAAACAACTGAGTTAAATTCTTCAAGGCTGTGGCAAAAGAAAGAGAAAGGGGGAAATATATGCTTATTGATCAGCGGTTAAGGAAAAAAAAGGTTGAACAAATTAATAACAAGACTTGAGAAACTCAGAAGCGAACCTATGAGAGGTAGAAAATGCACATTTTCTGATCTAGTTGGATTTCAGTTTCCATCAGTCTTTCTCAGCCAGTATGGCCAGTGGATGATGGGAATTATCACCCAGCAACATGGAGGTCCACAGGATTCCTAGCCCTACAGTATTCCTACTCCTACAGTATAGTAAATCATATTTCCCTTTTGTAGAGCTTCATTTTGTACACTGCTGGCTAGAGGTCTCCATCTGCCTTCTCTCTGTTTCTTGGCATAACTGTGCCCTCATTTCCAAGGAAGTAGTTCCTTCACTTCCACAATATTGCCCTGTGCAACCATTTCTAGAGGACCTCAACTGACAATATCCATGGACTGAAAAGGCTGCAAGGAAAGGAAGGAGCAGTAGTGCCAAATAGCAGAAAATTACTGAAGGCTCTTCATTCTAGAACAGAGGGAAATAACAGCATTATTTGTAGTTTCCCCTGCTCAAGGAGGAACAAAAATAGGATGTTGCTGCTGGCTCTTCAGAGTTATCTGCTGAGAAAAGTAATGACCTCTGTTGAAGGTGACACCCAGTCATGCCTAATTTTCACTTCTTCTAGAATCTCTAGCTTTTATACTATCTACACGGTTCTTGGCAAACAGGTCTACCACACTGAGGGCAGAACTATACATGACTTGTAGTGCTGTATTTCCTCTTATGGACCTTTTACGTACACAAACATACACACAAACACACACGTACACACCTACATAAAGCCTTTAAGCTAAAAGGTTCTTAGCCTCCCACTTGGTGTATTTACCTTGCAAACTCATTTGCTTTCCCATACACATTTTTTCTACAGCAGTGGTTTAATGGTAGTGAAGGTATTAGGAAATACCTTTTACAAGTTTGTTTTTTTGAAGGGGGGAAAAAGAAGTCTACAAGGTTTCTTAGCCCTCCAGTAACCCAGAAACAAGTTGGAAATGACAACTGGGGGATCAGCTGCCCCTACTTACCAGTATAGTAAAGGGACAAAACAATGAGTAGTCTTGGGTAGCTGCTAAGATGCTAAGATGATGCAGCCATGACTTGGTTACCCCAAGTCTTCTCCATTTAAGCAGCCTTTTTTAGGTGAAAAAGAAGTTGTTTTGTCATTGCTCTTTTTAAAGAACTAGAAGCTGAAAATTCTTACCAACTAAATGTCCTGAAAACCACTCAGTGATCTTCCAGTAGATCCCCAACCAGAACCTGGAAAAGTTTATATCACATAACCCATAGCTAGCATTGTGGTCTGTCCAGAATTCTATCTTTTTGGCCACCCCTGATGTAGAGAGCTAGGCCAGGGATAAGTATGCTATCTTTTAATGAGCTAGTGAGCCATACTTTCCATCAGCCTCCATCACTTGTAAACATACTAGAAAGTAATGTTATCTAAGACAAGATAAGGTTATCCAAGATAATGCTGGATACCTACGAAATTCTCTAACCAACCTTCACTGCTAATATTACTGTAATGTACTCATAATTCATTTATGAAGCAAAACAAGGTGCATGATGCACAAGACACGGAGGGCCCAAGGAGCTGTTTTCTGTTCTGATGATTTATGTCTCCTAAATATAATAAAAGCTGATTGCCATAAGTGTGGCCCATGACACACGCCATGACGTCATTCTGAAGTGTATTTAATGGCTTAAAACGCCAAATGGCTATAACCCATTTACAGTAAAGGTCTGCTACAGGTCAGATGTGCATCAAATGAAGAATACACTTAAGAATGCATTATGGACTTGTCATGTTGAAAACGAAATAACAAACTTTTAAAAATCTAACTAGAAATCAATAAAGGGAGACCACAGTTCTAAAGAAGACTATTGTTAATTACTTCATTGTATAGATTTCCAACTATTCTCATGTCTGTACAAGAATGAAAATAAAATAAAAATATATTCTCATGAAATTTCACTTGCAATCAGTTGAATTATACTTTTTTTATTCCATAAAATAATGTAATAAAAAATAGTTTTGTATGCACTTTTCCCCACTGTGTCCCCTACTGCCTTAAAACAATCTAGAAGCTGTTATTAGTTCAGAATGGTGGTATACGCCCTTTCATTGAGACAAACTAACTAGAACATATTAAACATGGTGTCAAAGTTCTGGGGATGTAGCTACCTGAAGTTCCACTGCAGTCTAGAAGAAGGTTGCTAAGCAATCAGAATAGCACCTCAGGAAAGAATCTCAACCAAATAGTGTGTGGGAGGGGCTTATGGCTGATAGAAAAAGTTATATAAAGTCAAGTGCCTACGGGTATTGCTATTTCTTCAATGAGAGCCTAGCAAGGAGCAAGAGTGTAGCAGTTTGGGAAGGTTTAGTTCTCAGTGGAAGCCTAGTGAGAAGCAAAAGAGTAATTGAAACTTAATAGGATCTGGTCAGAGAGTGTGACCTGAATTGGGGGTTAAGCCTTTGATGGGAGTTTAACCAAAGTGCTGTTGTACAATTGTGCCTTTCATGGAAGTCTAAAGATATAATTGAATTGTTTCTGAGCATGGAGTTAACTGTTAATACTGTCTAAAAAGTGAAGAAATGTATCAACGTTGAACTGCATATGAACTCTAACATGCTACTTTATTCTTATAGTTATCTAAATTAATGCTACAGTTTATCTCTGTAACCACTGACTCAGCCTGAGTTATCTACTGTGATAAGTTAACACAAAAAACACACTAGCATAAAATTATTAAATCGTTCTAATATTGACATTGAAAGCCCTCATCCTTTTACACAAAGGTGATGTTATATGAGGAGAGACAAAGCTGTTTGGTAAAGACAGGGTGCTTTCTCAGAATTGGAACTCCCATACCAACCTGGGAGAAGTAAGGGCCTGTCACAGAATCCTACTGCCTTAAGACAACATAGAAGCTGTGATTAGTTCAGAATTTCATTGAGACAAACCAACTAGAACATATTAAACTTATAGCACAAAAAATACATTTGTTACTGTGTTTCCAGGCCCAATGGAAGCAGCCAGTCTTGACTCCTAAAGACTTAAAAGATACTGAGCATTTCAGGCTCTCCACCTAGATGTCATTCTGCAAACATTTCTGCAACCTGCTAGGGAAGCACTGCTCCATCTTTAACACATGCAAAACTGGTGTCTACTAGGAGCAAAGCTTTCTTAGTGATCATGGCATTAATGCAACTCTTCTACCTGTATGAGCTGGAAAATTACATTGAGCAATAATGGATGCTAAAGCTGTTCATGACAGAACAATGATAGGATGATGCTCTAGAAACCACATGAAACCCCTCTGATTACTTTGAGGGTGAATAGTGTAATCAGTTCTTGATTGATCCTGATTTCCTTCTATTGCTTTTATTGGATTGATTTCAACTGTTGTAATACTATACTTACACACTATAGACTCCTTTGTAGACCTTCCTTATCTGCTGTCTCCAGACATGAGAGTTTGAGCATCCATGAGTGCATTACATCCTGTACCTATAATGGTAGTGATGTGTGCATGGACATATGGAAGCCCCCGCATATATGGAAAGTACACTGTATATAAATATTGTGAAATACAAAAGAAAAAACATATACTAAACACAATTCTGCATATGAAATATTTATCTAAAGTTACCCACTAAAATGAGTTCCAAGAAGTTATATCACAAAGATTCCAAATGATGTCAAAATAATTAAATACATTCAGCAAGTCATAATTTGAAAAACTGACATTTTGATAATTTATAATTTATTTTTCTTGTTATTATTGACTGCAAGAAAAATTAGAATTAGTACTTTTCCCTACGGGAGAAGCTAAGAGTGTCACTTTTGAACCTCAAAGAAATGGTAATGGTCCATGAGGTGACCACATGCTAGACTTCAAACAGCAAGCCTACCAGGGCCCCATTCACACCACACAATTATGGTGCTATTATTTCATTTTAACTGCCATGATTCCATTCCATGACATTGTAGGGTTTGCAGTTTAGTGAGACACTGGAGTGCTCAGGCTGAGAATTCCTAATGCCCTTCTCTAAATGGGCAACCCCAGGTTTCTACAGGATGGAACCATGGCAGTTAACGTGGAATAAAAGCCCTATAACTGTATAATGTGAACAGGCCCCAGGTCTCCACTGTGGCATGGCTGGAAAAGTCACCTTGCAGTGGGAAGAAATGGTTGTAGGAACCCAGCAGTAGCACTCAAAAGAATTATTATATTCTGCAGTACCATAAACCTAAACTCACTGCTCAGCAGAGTTGCAACTCCTGATCCAAGCAGTGACCCTGGGAATTAAAATGTAGTTTCTGAAAAACAGCATGCTCACCACAGAAATCTTCCTGGCATTGTATCTGCAAAAGATATTGTACTTAACCAGTAGTGTAAATCAAGATGGTTTCCCCCAGACAATTCTTCTGAAAAATTACACACTGTGCTGTTCAAAAACCTTGGAGTGATATTCCATATTTCGAAGAGGTCAACAATGTGCTGCACAATAACACGAACAAACCCAGAGTGAGAAGTTGTCTTTTTATGGTTAATGTCTTGCTGGAAGTGGATACAGACTCTGTTTTTACTGGAACTTTGCAATGTTTTGTAAAACCACAAATAAAAATGCTTATTATAAACTAGAAAAAATATTGTGTGAAAAAAAAAGGGGTCCTTTATTCAAGCCAAAGCTCAATTGCTGTTATTAGGAAATTTATTTCGGCCACACACAAAGTGATTGTTAATATTTGCCTAAGAAGATAGACTTATACAGCAACTAGGTCAAAACGGCAGGATATCAGCTTTCAAGTAAGTTTAAAAATAATGCGAAAACATTTTAAATTACACCACCAAGACCTTGTCAGCTTTTAATTTAAAAAGCTGCGGGAAACAGTACACAAAAATTATACTTCATAAACTCTGAAACTGTAGATATGTTAAGGTCACTTGGCACAACAGCTAATTAAATTAAATTAGACCCTCTCGTGATTAGTTTCTACCTACAGCAAAAATGTACAGAAAGTTTATGTTGGATAGACAAGACACTGTTAATGATCAAACCAAGGCAAGGTCCAGATTGTTTTCCTTTATTGGGGGAACCTCCTATCCTATACCCTTCTATCATGTTTGATTTTTTAAGTTAGGGAATTTATTAAGTCAAAATGCCTGAATATGTTCCAATATAAAAAATGGAGAAAGTTAAAAAAAAAAAAAAAGACCCTGGCTTCTTGAGACAAAAAGTGATGGCAGTTGGAAAGGAAAGTAGATAGCCTGGGGGTTTCAGTATCAGACTTCTCCTTCCTCTTGTGCTGCCAGATTCACGGAAACAGTAGCCCCCCCAAAATGCGCGCTATTTTAAAAGGAGTTGTGCCTTGATTCCAAAACCACACAAGTCTCAACATGAAGATAAATTTAGTAGTCCCAGTTTGCACACACTCCTCACCTCAAGACTGATCTCCTTGAATAATTTTTAATAGGAAAGGTCGTTCTTCTAAGAGTAGGGGATCGGTGCCCCTCCAGTCATTTTGGTCTAGACTCCCCATCATCAGCCAGCATAATATATGATAAAGGACCACAGAAGCTGTTGCCCAAAATATCTGGAGAGCCAAAGGCACTCCACCAGTAAACAAGGGAAGTCTCAGCCTACAAAAAGATGGATCTAGAATGACTTTTTAAAAAATCAAGAACTGTCAGCCCTCCACATTTTCAGGTTTTACTTTTGCGGATTTGATTATTCATGGATTATTTACTCCTGCCTCTGCTGCTGCCCTATGCCATTTTCAATAGGGACTGGAAGCCCCATGAAACTGAGAACAAGGCTTGTAAGTCCCTGTTAAAAATGGTGTGGGGCAGCAGTGGAGGTGGCCAGCCCCATACTTCTGCCTTGTGAAGGAACCCTGAGGCTTCAAAGGAATCCACGGTGGATTGAATATGCCGATCATGCTTTTTTGTGTGTTAAATGTGGTTTGGGAGGGGCTAGAGTTATTCATGGTTTTCCCACTTTCGCGGGGGTCCTGTGCCCCTAACCCTAGCAAATGTGGAGGGATGACTGTAGTTGTTTCAAGAGTAATCATCTTGGACATTTTACCAAGAAAGAATAGTCTTTCAGCATTTCAAAAATTAACCACATATGCAGATGTAGAATGTATGAAGCTATCACTAATATAATCTGCCACAATACATTTGTGGGACTTTTACACTTTTTGGATTCTATTGAAAGCGACTGACATGGCTATTGATCTAGAACTTGTCACTGTTTCCACCAAACCATACCATTAAGAAGTCTGATCAACCCAACTACGTTCTTATTTAGGAGGAGAATTCCTTTAAGCTAAACAGAGCCTATATTTTTCCTTTCTTTTAAATGCAGGAAGTTGTGCTTATTTCTCTCCCTACTAGATATTGCTAAGTCTGGAATAACAGTAACTTGCTCATTCATCATTTAACATATAAAGTTATTATACATAAAGCTTGTCACAAAAATTATAAACAACATTCTAAATGTGTGTTATATTGCATCAAATTATTTTGTATTACACTTCAGTTTATCCACTGCAGTAAATGTGAATTATAAAAGGACACCTGGCGTACCAAGCATTCTCATTTATTGAGAGAGCAATTTCAGCAGTACCAGGAAGTTGATTTCTGAAATATCCTTTGTATTATTCATAAATAATCAAGGTGAAAACATAGAAGTGTCTCTCAGGAGGTCATCCCACATTTCAAAATCAAAACATTCATTTTTTTTCATGCCATTATAAAAAGAGCCTACTGGAAATTATGACTGTTTTGATGTATCAGGAATTGTTAATGACATGGAGTCAGGGCTATAAATTCAGTATCTTTTCTTTTTTTGTTGTAAATTGCTTTAATTAATTCTGCAGTTTAAAAGACCAAAAGAAAGGAGATTATTTTAAAGAAGTAAAATAACACCATCATCTCATAATTATGCAGAGAAAAAGCTATAATTTGTAAATAATGGACCAATTGCATGAACTATTAAAAAGCTGATCAAATATTTGCACTTTAAATACTTTTGTAAGAGGAAAAAATTATTTGGTCTCCTATTTTGCTAGCTTTTCTGCATAGTCCATCTTTTCTTGACTATAAATGGTAGCATTTACATTGATTAAGGCCCTTTCCGCACGATGTCGTCATCCCGCTACAGCAATGGGTTGTCCATCGCTAACCGGCTGCTGTCATGTTCCCAAGCATTGCAAATCAGCCCTATTTCATTTCCAGAAAAAATCCATTATGAGCCTGGGTGAGTGTGGTTCCTCAACAGCATTTCATAGCGTTTCCTGCCGTTGCCAATCCAAGCGTGGGTGAAGTGTGAGTGTGCCCAGGTTGTTCCTCTCTCAGCTACTCCAATGGTGTGGCAAGTTTGGATCTATCACCTCTCCGTGTTTATTTTAAATTTTTTCCTTTGAGTTATTTTAAATACATTTTTTAGTGTTATAGCACAACAATGTACTGGCATGTCATGATGTTACAATGTGGCTACGCTAGTATGGCTTACAACAACAACAACAACAACAACAACAACAACAACAACAACAACAAAAGACCAACCAGGAGTTGTGGGCTTGGGAAAAGGCAGAGGAAAGGACTGGCCAATGACACTGTGGTGTGGAAGGAACACCAGTGGCAATAACACTACTCATCCACCTAAGGCGAAAGGATACAGTAGTGAGTGTTCCTAACCTAACATCATCATGGAAATGGCAATGCTAACGTTGTAATGGAACGACGCGCTATTGAGGTATGGTGCAGAAAAGGACTATAACTTGAATCCTGAGATCTTTGACTTGCAGAGAAAGTTCTTCCATCCTCTCTACTCTACCTTAAGCTCTCCCCTGCAAAGCCTTCCACAGGGGAGACCAAAACTCTTGCACAGCATGATATAGGGGGCTATATGCCTCGTAGTGGAACGAGGAAATCATTCAAAGCCAGCTTCTTGTGTTACTGCTCAGGAGGGTCCTTCTGCACTCCTAAGAGGCTTTTGGTAGGTACATGGGGTTTCATGGAAGATGAAGGGGAGGGAAATTCCCCTTCCATGACCCTCTACCCACTGATGGTTTTTAGAATTCAAACCTATCTACATTTGGGGGTTGAGAAATCCATGATCTCCAAACAAACTGCATGGTTTTGATTCCCCATCTATATAAAACCCACAATTCTCACTGTGCTTTTCACAAAATGAAAATTACAGAAAAAAACACTGATGATCCCACAGGTGTAATGTTTGATTACTCGGGCAGTTCAACTGTAATATTGTCATCTTATTAACTACAGGGGGCCCTCAATATCCATTAGGTTTGGTTCCAGGACCCCCTGTGAATATCAAAATCTGTGGATGCATAAGTCCTATTATGTACAATGGTGTGGTAAAATGGCATCCCTTATATAAAATGGCAAAAATCAAAGCTTGCTTTTCGGATTTTTTTTTCTTTTGGGGGGAATATTTTCAAGCCATGGTTGGTTGAATCCATGGATACAGAATCTGTGAATATGGAGGCCTGACCACAGTAGCATTTCACCTTTCAGAGCTTCATCACTAATCTCTGCAATTAAGGAACTGCAATGACAGTACAATTTCTGCATGTGACGCAGAGGAGACTTACAGCTTAGAGAACATAGGAAATTTTCAAGTCTGAAGACTGGTGTATCCAGCTCTGTACTGTCTACTTTTACCGGAAGGAGCTCTCCATGGTCTTTTTTTAGCCCCTTCTGGAAAAGCCAGAGATTGAACCTGCCCTGGACCATTTTGCATGCGTGTGCCACAGTATGGAGGGGTGGATTTCCAAAAATTAGGACCACTATGACTAGTCTCTGGACTACTAACTCAGAAGAACACCATGTAGTCCAGGTTTTATATACCTTTTCATGGTACTTACAGATTATGGTAGAGTACACAGATTAGACCTTGCCTAATATCTGAAGTAAGGGCATGCAGAAAAATATTTTCAGAGTGTTGTCTTCTAGAGGAGGCGGGAGATAAATAACAACTCATGGGTAACGCTTAATCTGGCAGTGTGCCAACCATGTGTTCCTTAAAGTGTTATTCCCTTCTGTGTAATGGACTGAAAAATCTGCTCTTAATCTGGTCCCCTCAGGTACTGCCAGGAACAGGGTATTTTTAAATAAGAGAGATGACGGCAGAAAGTTGGCAAAAATACTTAAACTACTGAAGGTGTATCAGAAGAGGAATTCTTTCACTTAAAAATCAAGTTGAAGTGAACCTAAATTAAGGTGAAACATAATTTGCAAATTTGATTTAAAATTGAGGGGCAGACTTTCCAGAATAGCAAGCAACATCTTAGCCAACATGGAACTGACATGGTGTTAAAATGGAAAGACATTAAGGATGATCGCTAAAGTTAGCACTATTTAGAAACTACAAACAAAACAGCTACTAGGAAATAGATTCAGAGTGTGGAAGTAACACAGTGCAATTAATGCCCTTACCTGCAAAGCATTACTTTTGTGGAGATGAAGTTATCAGCATTATAACTATTAGGTAACTTCAGTTGGAAACATCATTACAGGATTATTATTTTTTTAATGGTGTAATGGTAACACTTCCTCGTTAGTCATAAGATGTTGCTTTTGAGGGGATATTTAGGCTTTTTTTATTGTTTTCTTCAAAAAAATAGTTAAAGAAGAATAGTAAAGTAACAAGGCACTTCAAGTAACAAGCAATGTTTTTTTTTTGAATAAGATAATTTTAAATGAAATAATTTAAAATAAAATAATAAATAATTTTTTTCTGAGGATTTAAAGACTCTAACATCAGGTAAAGTAAATTCATTTGGCCTTAAATGATACACTTGTTTGTTCTATAGTCTAAAATTATCGCCATACCTAAACATTTAGAGACTTTCCTGAGAAGTTAAACGCATCCTTCCATCATAGGAATCTGTGGCTTCATACTGGATAGATGGAGAGTTGTGTGGGGAGGGCTGCTTTGTTACTTAAAATGGAGAAGCCAAAACTTTTTTGGCATCTTTTAATGCCTTTGTTTCTAGGCGGCGGGGGGGGGGCTGACTTGTCTACATACATTTCCTGTTATATTTTAATCTTTAGATTCTGTAACTACAACACTGTCACTTTCTTTCACCTATATACTATTTTATCATCTTTGATGAAGAAGCTTGTGAAGCTAGTATGATATATTCTGCAACTTTGACTTGGAACAATAAACATATCAATCTTTTTGAGGTTTTTTTTTGTTTTATTTTTCCCCTCTTTTCTTCTATATTACATCCATGTTTATTGCTTAGGTTGTATCACAGTGGAGATTAAATTATTCTTAATCATCCAATCAGTGCTTGTGTATCTTCTTCAATACGAAAAACATTGGAGGTTTCTTTTGTTATATAAGCAACTCAGCTATCCCTGAACCTTGGCATAATCGAACTACCACCAACCCACAGCAAGAACACTGCATGTATGTTAAACCTACCCACAGCATGGGGAAAGAAACAAGACCTACATCCATTTAAAACTCCACAATATACTGCAGATTTCCATCACATACTTGCAGGATCAACTACATTTGCACAATTCAAGGTGATCCTTACTTGTAAATCAATGGATCACTGATGAGAACATTCCTACATGGATATCACATTTGTGCAAGGCATGATCAGCTATGACTATAGCGTATCTCATGTGACCCATACTCAAATACAAAGGCTTAGAAGTTGTTTCATGATACACCATTCACATATACATTATACAACTCGTGCAGTTGTCACCTGTGCAGTTGAATCCTTTCTCTGTGATATTACATGCAGACATATTCCTACCATTGAAATCATATAAAAACCACTGAAAATATCTTAACCCTTATATCAGGTAAGACTACTTGTCCATCTAGCCTAGTGTGGTCTACTGAGAATGTGAGCAACATCTTAGAAGGTATTCCTTATGACTTGCCATCTACTTCTCATTACTGGAGATGCCACAGATAGAACTTAGGACCACATGAGAGGCATATGCTCTACCATTGGGTCCACCTACACTTACTTCTCTGTCAGGCCAGTTGAAGAGAGATGGTTGTTCTTATTTTCACAGCGTGTTGTGTCAGGTGTGTCCTGAAAATCTGAACTTGCAACTTGCTTTGAAAAACCACAAGGTGTCACTACAACTCTACATCATCAGTCAGAAACAGATCCCATTTGTGATTATGAGAACCATGCAGCCTGGTTAGATACAACGCTCCTCCCTCTAGGCTTTGGTGTTGGAAGTCACTGGTTGGGGACGATGGGTATTAATCAGCAATTAAGCTGTTCAGAACACCTCAAATGTTACCTTACCAAGCTAAGCTAGGATACCAGTTTTAACTAGCACTGTGTATAAAATGAAAGGCCAACAGAAGCAGATTACAATAATCTGGCAAAGAGAAAGGTTCAGTAATAGTGCTATTGAAAAGAGCAATACTTTAATGTGGTTGCTTCTGTAACTTCACAATGCTTGCTTAATTTGTACATAAGATACGGTGGGAAATGAGCCCTTGGAAACCAGAAGTATGAGGCAGTGCTTCTTTGCAAGGAAAAAATTACGCTGTAAACCAGAGGTGCAAAGTATACAGCCTTCTGATGTTGCCTACATGACCCATCAGCCCTAGCCAGTCTAACCACTGGTGAGGAAAGCTGGGAGATATATGCCAACAACATCTGGAGGGCCATATATGATAATTTCTACCTCTATTGTAGTGGCTGGCCAGGATTTCCTGCTAATTGAAGCAACACTTTTGTTTGATAGTTCAAAACTACCAAGAAGATTTCAAAAACATCAGGTATTTTGGTATGTGTCGACTCCAGTTCTGTCGAGCGATTGGATTCAATCCTTAAAATATAAATAGGAGGCAAAAATAGAAGCCCAGTGATTACAAAAGCAACACAAGACAGCCAAAATAGGATTAGAACAACCTGTAGAATGCTAGGGGGGGAAATGAAACCATCTTTCTTTGGTACTGAAGGGGAAATAAAGCAGTACACTAGAAGAAGGCCCTCACTATGGTACATACCCACTTCACCGAAGAAAGTATTAGCTGAGAATCCTTCTAGTGAAGATTGTAAAATGGATACACATAAAGGTAGATTATCCTTTCTTACATATCCCACTAAGGTTTCCACAAATACTGCACAAACAGCGAAACCCAGAGCAAAGCTAGGAATGTCTACATACTCTCCAAATGTCCCGACTGGGCAGGGACAGACCCAATTACCCATCCAACCCCGTCATCCCGCTTTTTTCGCTGCTTTTAAAATGTCTTGCTTTCCTTTCTCCTTCTCCTACTTCTCCCATTGTCCTCAGCTTATTTCTGTTACTGCAAGCTGAGTTCAAAGTACAAAAATAGCTTGCACTCAATTTCTTGCAGCAAGGGAAGAGAGGAGGGGATTGACTCTTGGCCGTCCTAGTAGCATCAAGCAAAAGCAAACGGCAGCAGCCTTTCGTAGATTGTAGGAGTTTGTTTGCTTGTTCTTCCTCAACAACTTTTGCCATCTTGACCACACACTGATCTTGCCTGGCTGCACATGTCTCATTTTCATCTGTAAAATGTCGGAGGGTATGTGTTTGTCAGAGTGAAGCCAATACATCTTGTAACAATTTTTCACACTGATTTCAACAGGATCTAAGTGTGACTAACATAGCTCTGGATCCCACATGTTCACTTTAGAAGGGAAATGTATGTTATTCCTACATTTTATAGAAATGCTTATCTACAAAATAAACTGTTTTAAGTGGACTTTGCAAGGTAAGACTAGTTCAGCCAAAAGTTACAATAACCCAGTCTTTCTATCCAGCCCCTGGAATTGAATTAAAACATTAGAAAGTACAGGAGGCCCTCTACGTTCACGACTTTAATTCATAAATTAAATTATTTGTTTAATGAATTTATTAAAAAAAGATTCATACTCGTATTTGCCTTTGCCACGGAAAAATATATTCTCTCTAGGTCCTCCAGCACGATTCCATGGTCCATTTTTGCCACAAGTTGATCACAGAATCTCACATGAGGGCCAAGTGATTTCTAGAAGTGTTCTCAGATTTTAAAAAAGGGTCCTGCTTGTGATTTTTAACCCCACAAAAGTGGAGGGCTCACTATATATGACAGACAGCTACTGTACTAATCTAGAAGAGGGGAAAAAACCATTGTAAATAGCCACAGTCTTTATTGTTGCTCCAGTATTTTTAATATTGTACTCTATTGTATATGTGATTTTTAGTCTTAATATTCTATAAATGTTTCTCAACCAAAAACAAACACCCCAGTTTCTGCAGAAAATATAAAAAAAAAAAACCTATAGAAGCACATCCATAAACTGAATGATGAAATAACTGACTGGAAATACTGTGTCAGTAATATTAATACTACTCCATTCTCTTCTATTTTATGGTTTAAGTCACATTCGTATAATCTCCTGGTAAAATCAATGTCTCACCTCTATAAAGTCCCTCCTAAGATTGCACACCTATGGTGATGGCAATCAAAAAAGACAACTGATATCATTGAGAAAATTCCAATGGTAGCCTCTCTTGGACATAATTTTATTTATCAACACTTCACCTTGAATAGAAACTATCTATACCTCTGTACCTCATGTTTAGCTTCTTACGTACTCACTTTTTCTAGGTGGAGACCTGATTTCCTGAAGAACATATCTTTTCCTAAATCTGTGTGACATAATAGGGCCATCTTGTGGCAAAGGAAAACCAACAAAATAATTAAAACCTAGTTTTACACTATGCATGTTGGGACCATAACTAAGTTGCAACACTCAGGAGTTTCTCATTTAGAAATGCAAGATATGTTTTTGTTTCACTCAAGAGAAAGCTATGGAATCTCAAAATAACTTGGTTATTGCTCCTAAAAAAAAATGTTTTTGCTCAGTTTAGCAACGCTTGTACCAACTGATAAGTAAACAATCTACTCATAAGCTAAACAGAAATAACAGAAGCAATCCAAAGAACAGACGCCTTAAAATCATTAAATCTTTATAACATTGCATAGTAGTAACAAATTTAGCAGTCAAAAATACCTCCATATGAAAACAAGAAAAATACTTTCAAAAAATAAGTGGACGAATTTTAACTAGTGCAAACAGCAAAGCATTTGTTAACTTTCACATGGATTTCACTAGCTTGTAAATCTTGGTTCCACTGTCTGGTGTCGGAGGGGGGGAATATCAAGAGTAAATTATAAATATTCACCACTGAAAGAGGTTCAGGGAAGATATTACTACACTGCTATGAACAAATGCATTACACACCAACAATTTCCAAATTGTTACTTTTGAGTAAGAAGAATATGGAGAATGTGTTAAGCTTGCTTTGTTTTATTAAGGAAATAAGGCCAGTGGCATTTACGTTAACTCAACCATTTATTGTGATCATTGTAGCAGCAAGGGATAAAATGATAGTTACAACCGTCTCTTTTACACAGGTAGACTTAGAAACTGGATTTTAATGGACACAGCCATCTATTTTCTTTCAAAGCATATAAAACCTTGCTAAGTGTTGTTATCAGCAGAAACTCCAAAGTGAATTTCATACCTTCCTCTCTCTTTATAAAATGCAAAGTAACAATAATGAAGGGCCAGGTGCGTACATGTGTTAGTTATTTTATACAAGACTAGCAAAACTGTCACTGTGGTCAGCAACCTGAGAAAAATGTAAACTAGAAAAAATTACAGTCCTGCACAGGAAAACCCCCTGAAGTAATTACTGGAGTTTATTTAGCAGCCTATGCAGGTTCTGTGCTCTTAAGATATTAGGGTTGTAATTTACACTGTGTGTAAGATATTAGGGTGATAATTTACACTGTGTGATTCCTTAGGCTAGAACGTTTTAAATAATCTAAGTTCTACATCATCAAAGACTGAAGCCATCAAGCTAATTTCCGTTTATGACCCTCATCAAACGCACAATGAAAGAAAAATGTCCAACCGTGGGGAAGGGTGGAGGACTTTGTAAAGCTGTGCCGAGCTCTTTATTACTTCTCACTGGTGTGACTTGTACACTCTTCAACAACAAGAACATCAATTTTAGGATCTCATTCTCCCACTTTAAAAAAAAATCTAATCTGCATTTTATGAGAAGGGGCAACATATGAAGAACAGGTTGACAATTCTATTGCGTCCTCTATGTTCCAAGTCAGTATTTCATTGACTCGGACACAGTATTTCATAGACTCATAGAATATTTAGAGCTGGAAGGGATCGCAAGAGTCAACTTGTTCAACCCTTTTGCATGCAGGAATACACAAGTAAAGTACTCCTAAAGGATGTCAATCCACTCTCTGCTTAACTATCTTGGAGAGCCCACCACCCTCAATTTCACTGTTGTAGGTCCATGAACATATAGCTTTCTTTCTTTCTGTGGTCAGGAGGAATCTCTTCTCTTGTAATTTGAATCCATTGATTTGTGTTCTAGTCTTTCCAGTGGCAGAAAACAAGCTGGCTCCATCTTCTACATGGAAAAAACCCTCTCATCAGAGCTTTACTTGTATCTTGCACTGTCTGAATTTTGGTTCCTTTATCTATATTATTTTCAAAGAAATTCTTTAACTCTATTTTTGCCTTTTCAACAATTTCTTCCTCTTTTAGTAAATTATCATTTAATCTCCAATTGAATTCTTTAGTTTTATTTTGAAGTGTAAGAAGCAAAGGATTATGATCAGAAAGTCCTCTTGGGAGTGCTTCTAGTTTTAAAACAATACATCTAAGTAAAGATTTGGAGGCAAAGAACTTACCTATTTTTGACCACAATTTAAGGTTGTTGGAGAAAAAGGTATAATCATTATTGTTCCATACTTTTGTCTCCAGACATCTATATAGGCAAAATTATCAAGTAAAGTAAAAAAAGACTTGGGAAGTTTCCCTCGATTTTTACTGTTTTTACTGAATCTATTATTGTTGGTTCTGTCCAACAATGGCTCAGGAACCCCATTCCAATCACCCATATTTCCTGATAATCAAAATCAAGTAATCCCTCTTACAATTTTTGATTAAATTTACCTTTATTTTCTAATGGACTACATACTGCCACCAACAATAATTTAGAATCCAACATTGCCACCTCAACTGTGATATACTGTTCCTGCTTAGCCATCCTTCATCTTCTACGTGACATCCATTCATATAATTGAAGATGGCTAATATGGCACGTCTCAGCCTCCTCTTTACCAAGGTAAACATACCTAGCTCCCTCAATAATTTTTTGTAAGGCTTGGTTTCCAGACCCTTCACCATTTTGATCACCCTCCTCTGGATATGTTCCAGCTTGTCAATATCCATCTTGAACTGTGGTGCCCAGAACTGAACACAGAATTCCAGATGAGGTCTGGCCAAAACAGAATAGAGTGACACTACTATTATTTGTTCACTCCTTTTCCAACATTCACTCCCATTCTCCCCGTCGCCTCCTGGTTTGCAACAATTCTGATAAGATATAATCTCTGAATCAGACAGACTCTAATCATAGCAAGCACAGTTTATTTATAAACCAGAACTGTGACCCACTATTTGAACCAAGCTTCTAATCCTGGCTTGTAGGCAAATCTACACAGTTTGTAACCACAGTTTGCCTAGGTCAGTCAGAAGATAGCTACAAAAAACATGAATTGTTTCAATTTCTGTTTTAAACTGCATAAATTAATTTTACTTGTAGAATACCATGAGACAACATGATATGGGGACATTAATTTGAATAATGAGGATAAGCCAAAAAGTGAAGATTGAGAAGTCATTATGATAAACATTTGAATGAACATAATTAAATATCTGAATGAATGAAATGACATGATAAATATCTTTAAACATCTGAATGGAAGATGAGGTGAGCTTGGTTTTATGTTTGCCTGTTTTGTTTTCTGCCAGCTACTACGACATGATCCAGTTGATTCTAATTGTGAGAAAAAAGATTCCACCTTAACATTAGGAAGAACTTCCTGGCTGTAAGAGCTATTTAACAGTAAAATAGACTGGCCCAAAGGCAAAGACTGACTCCTTCCTTCTCTGGAGATGTTTAAACAGAGATTGGATGACCCTCTCTCTGGAGTGTTTCAGTTGTACTTCTGCATGGCAGGGGTTGGACTAGATGGCCCTTGGGACTCCTTCCAACACTACGATTCTTTTATCCTCTAAGCATATACAACAAAGCAAAGTATGTTAGAGGGGAGGAAATGATCTGAAACATAATCAGATGGTATCACTAATATTCCATCCTGATCTTCTTCCTCTTGGAACAGAGGACGAAGTCCATACTCCATGCAGAAGCCTTATTAGGGATGAGGTTGTAACAGTACTCTGGAGAACATCTAAACAATCTTGAACAAAGTTCAGTCATTAGACAGTGTATCAAAATCATTGTTTCTAACAAGAAAGCTGTATGCCTCTTGAGTGTCAACCTATTTGCTGTGATCTTCCCTATGGTACAAGGAGTTAGGTACTCTATAATGTTAATGTCAAGTGGACAAAAGTTGGGGAAACTCCATTTTATTCTTCTTTTGGTCACTTGTTGGCTTTTGAATCCCAAACTTGTCACTAAACAGGAACCTAAAAAGTACTGCCTGTTTAAGGCAGAACTCTTCTAAACTTACCAAAGTAGTCTTTCCAAGACTACTATCACCATTTGAAAGAAGGGAGGAATTTAATCAGCTATGAATACTAGTCTAATGCAAAACAGATCCATGAAAAAAAATCTCAGGTACTGAGGAAGACATATATGGGAGGTGTGAGGAGTTTATTATTAAACACCTAAAAAGTCAATTTAGTCATTCAACCAAAAAAAAAAAATCTGCACAGAAATAACAGTCCAGAAGAGAAAGCATCTACATTGGCAATCCAATCTCACCACTATGCTGTACAGAAGTATTGCAGCAACGCGGGGTCTGCTGGTTTGTAATGAATGAATGAATGAATAAATAAATAAATAAATAAATAAATATAAACAGCTCATTCGCAAAGTCAGATTCACTGAGTTAAAAAATTAAGTTGTACAGATCAGAAATGTAATCATGGGAGACAAGCTTTGAGAGTTTTTCAATCACTGTGGGGCTGCATCAATTTAAAGTCATGTTACATTAAAAAGAAAAACGTCTGGGAACGTCTCCCACTTGTCACTTTGGATTAGATTTGTTGTTGTTATCAGACTGTGCACTTTTGCAGCCTTCTTTTACATTTTAAAGGTATTTCCTGATACAGCCACGTGGTACGTAGAGGAACCGGTAACATACGACTTTACATTCAATTGCCCAGAGACTAGGAGCAAATTAACCAAATCTCAGCGAGAATAAATATAATGTTCATCTTTTCTGGAAGCCTATTAATATATTAAGATGAACTAACTACCTTAGGGTAATGTACAGTGATGCAACTTAGAGGGGTTTTTTGTTCCTCCTTCCGAACACTGCATTTAATTTAAGAGTTATACAAAAATCAATTTGTGGTTTTATCTCACTTCGCCTCCATTTAATATGTCTTGAGTCTAAATCAAACTCTGCACCTATCTTAGCAGCAACATTAGTCTCACGCAGAATGCCATTTTGCCCCTGATTCTGCTCAAATAAAGGTGCATAAACAGGGCACTTAAACTATCTGAGGGGTACATTTGCACAATAACAGGGTCCAAACTCTGCCCATAAAAATATCCACTTGCATTTCAGAGCCTGTGGCTTATATTTAAATGCCTCAAATAAGAGAGCTGGATTGTCTCCCCAAACTTTCGGGAAACATTTCTAACAATAACTCAGTCTGAAAATGACACAAAGCTATGCATGCTGTTCTTGCCTCCCCATCACAGCGGACCTGTGTAAGCAAGAAAAAAAAGTTTTGCTGATACTTTGTTGATGTTATATTCCTTTGTTTTATTTTTACTATATTAAAACAAATTTTAAAAACATATTGACCAGGAGTGGGGAGATTCAAAAACGGCAAGTAGAAGGAGAAAATGGAGAACATGTATTAACCCTGTTACCTTTATTCTCTTGGAAGATCACTAACCACAGAAATATAACTTGTATCTGCAAATGAACCAGACAGTTAGACTCATTGGACCAGATTGTAGCACAGCACACAGCAAAGGAGAAGAGCCAACTCTTTCCTGCCTGCTTTACGCCTCCACTGACCAAGAATGAGCAGCCAAAGTATAGAGAAAAATTCTTTCAATGACAAGAGCATCCAAAATGTGGGTAGAAAAGAATAGCCCACAAAAAGCCATGCAGCAGGAACAGCTATTTTTGCTCAGATGTGCATTTGGCTACACAAAACTTACTCTATGTACCTGGTCCAGTAGCATGAACCTACTCTTTGAAATACAGCATCTGGATTCTCAGAAATGGCTGTAGATCCAACTTCCGTAGAACCTTTGCTTAACTCAAGAAGTGTCCTACCAACCTTTACCAAACGGAAGGGAGATTTGTCCTACGTGGAATTAGCTATGACAGAAGTCTCCACCTTGGTTAACCCTTTGCTCTGCCTGGGAGAGTTCCTGCAACAGTGGCAACTGTTCAGCCCCAAGAATGGTTTTGGGGATAAGAAGGTATGTTTGCCATGTCTTCCCCTTCAGCTCCATATTGACTGGCTGACTGATTGATTGACTGATTGTCTTTTATGGTTCCTTTTGCTTGGTGACAGACCCAATGCAGCTCACAAATAATAAATGTGGCTAAAATATAGTAATAAAATTAACACAGGCATACATGGAATTGCAAAGCCAACATCTCAGACGGAACAGAGCTTGGAAAATTACTTTTTGGACTCTTCTCCAAGAATAGTGTCTTGAAGTATAATCATTACAACTATTTTGTTTTTCTCAGGTATGAGTCCATGCAAATTATTCTAAGTACATTTGAACTACCAGTACCACAAATAAGCTATAGCTTACTCCACAATGGAGCAGTTTTGACTAGTATAAGCATGGTTCATCTCTTAATGCAACTGTTGCCTTAAGTCTCTTCAGGATCTAGAAATGGCTCTGACTGCTCCAATTTTATCATTAGCAAGAAAAATAGACCACCATTCAGTCCACATTTTTGTTCCAGAAGCCATGCTTAAATAATTTAGCTGTTCAAAGAAATCTTTAACTGTAAAAGTACTAGCATTTCACCAGTACAATAGATTAACTACAAAAAGAAATTAATGCTGCCTTAGGAAAAAAAAGATAACATTTTTCTAAAGCTTTTGATATGCTAGTTTTATTGTTATATCAGTGTGTGCTAATATTTTAAAAAGAGACTGTCAAAGCCAGTGAAGAATTTTATGATCTGGAATTCTTCAGATGAGCTGTACAAGAAAAAGAAAGTCGTTTCCAAAACTTTTCAGGGTAAAGAACATGCCCATTGATAAGCTTTCAGTGTTGGTGGGGGGAAAGCACTATGTTTAAGGCAAGGCATCTCTTTAAGCAACTTTGTCAGGATCCAACCACCATAAAGAAAGATCACATCCTTCCCTAACAATTCGAGAAGTTTCTCAAGCTTTATCTTCGCCATTTGCAAGTTGGCTGTTTGGATTTGCCAATACAAACTGACAACCTTGTGATACAGTGCGTTAAAAATTCTCCGTAGTATTGACTGCCTGGAGCTGAGCCTCCCTTGGCTAAATACAGTACAGTTCAATTAACAGCTCTTCAATATACAATTTAATTTTTCTTTCATCTTGATCCACAGCTCAGCTTGAAATGAGGAATGTTGAAATAGATGGCTGGCTTCAATATTCAAAGCACTTTATAAATAAACCCATCAAGCTAGTAATGATTTCTGTCGTAACGTGGCAGGACAGATGAATGGAGGATGCCTGTCCTCCAAGACGGGGGTGTCATTTATTTCAAGAAAGCCAGCAATGCCATAATATCAGCCTCACCCCCACCAAAAAAAAAAAGTCTCCTGGAATAAGACCCACTTCTTGCAAACTGAAATCAGAACATCAGAAATCAG
>CAOLHI010003406.1:0-179421 GCA_948474755.1 Ctenosaura bakeri
ATACAATCCTAACTCACCAAAATAGCTGACAGCTTGATGAGCTAACACTAGGTCAGTTGAGACTGTGTTGAATCCAAACTCCTCTGAACCAGAACTTTTGGAAATTACTTAGTACTACTCTGTCCCTGGTCTAATATCCTGATGCCACAGTGGTTATCTGTCCTATCTCAGTCCTGGCACAGCTGATAAATCAAACAAAACAAACTGAATATCTCCCAGCTTGTTACTTCCAGGCAGTAAGCAAGGAGTCATAAATAAAGTCCAGCATAAACAAAGTCTGGCAGCATTTCACAGCAAGGGAGCGTCCAAGGTCAATCCAAGCATTTGTCACGGCATGTAGCAAGGTAGCAGGTCAGATAAGCTCTGACAACTCCTGGAGGGGAAGGACGCCAGCTAAATAGACCCAAAGCCTAGCACAGCTATGCCTAGATTGATTGTTGCCGGTTATAAATTCTGAGAGAGCAACGCTGGGTCTCTCTTTGCTGCCTGTGCTGTGCGAAGCTGGGTATAGGTAAGTGTTCTTCTGTATCTGAGGAAGCAGGACCCTCTATTGGAGCTGGCACCATCCTCTGTTCTGTTTCTGGCACTGCAACCTCTCTGTATACAGCAGGTCCTGGCATGCCTTCTGTATCAGCCTCTGGCATGCCCTCTGCTTCAGACTCTGAGTCAGAGTCCATGCTCTGGAAGCAGGGAATGACACTCTCCCTTGTCTGGAGAGATTTGAATTTGGCTTAACTCTGTTCCTGTCTCTTGCTTTGCCCTTTGTCTACACTATATTTTGTGGTCATTCTGCTGGTTGATGTCAGCCAATTGTGACAAGCGACCCCTCTTCCAGTTGATCTCTGAGATTAACCATAGGACTGAGGCAGTTTATGCGGCAATTCATGTGGCACAAGAGGCTTCCTAACCCCCAATGGGAAGGTATATGGGGGTTGGGGGCCAATTCTCATCATCTCCCCCACAGGCCACCTCCCACCCTCAAAAGCCCAATTACCTCAACTTTCCTCCATAGCCCCTTTCAAAATAGCAACAGGATTTTGAGACTCTCTGCAGAGGAAAAATTGAGGTAGTACAATAGTATGAAGTTTTGGGGTAATTGTGGGGGTGGCAGCATGAGGTTATTTTAACATGTTTGTACACATTTAGGAGGCCTACTTTATGGTTTGGGAGCAAGAAGGAAGAGTTGCTCTGTAAATCCCAAAATTGAGACTGCAGGATTTTTTTTTAAATACCACAGAAAAGTAATATTTCTAAGCTGTGCCAAGGCCAATCAAGATATTTTGATATTTAAGGTAGAAAAATCCTACAAAAACCTCTTTGCATCACTCTGGCAGTAAAAATGCAGCAATAATAAACAATAGCTTTTTTCTTTCTTTCTTTCTTTCTTTCTTTCTTTCTTTCCTTCTTTCCTTCTTTCTTTCTTTCTTTTCTATTCATAATAAGCAAAATCTATTCCCTGAGGTGGTTACTTCACTCTGGCTAACAGGATGGAGCCAGGTATCTTTAAAATGGCACCAAATACTAGTAGCTATTTAAACAAAGGTACACTGAGCTGAGGGAAAACTAATCTTTAAACTCATTCCAGAAATGTTCTGCAGATAGCTCAGAGGTACACTGAAGTCCAAAAGGAAACACTGCTCATAGGCCTCATAGGCCACTGTAGAGCTAAAGGTGGCCAAACTCCCAGTCTCTCCATGTGTTTCAAGAAGAGGCCTGAGTATTGTAAGTATGAGGTTTACAAGAAAATGCTTGAGGACATAAATAACATTAACTCCCTGATTACTGCAAGAGAGTAACCAGTAGCACTTAACGATTTTCCAATAACATGTAAAAACAAAGTATTTTCTTGGAGTACAGCCAGACTTTCTATCTGTCTCTCATTCCCAAGTACTGGGAACACTTTCAGGAACTTGGAAGCCTATATTCATTGGGGACTTGCCATTTGTACAGTTTCTTCCTGCATTTGTAGCTGCTTGGCCCGTAGCCATTTTTAAGAGATTTGGGTCACTTAGAAGAACTATGCCCCAATTTACAAGCCATCCTGCTGCTGTGAAGCTGGTAGTCAAAGAGTATTCTGTGAAGATTTTGGCTTTGTTAATAAAAGAGTATTCTGAAAAATGAACAGCGTTTTTAAACAACCAAAACCTTCTGAAATACCTGCAGACAAAAATGTATGCTCATGAGGCCCTTTCAAAATTACACAGTTATAGCACTGTGGCTGAAATCGTGTATGGGAGTTACATCTTCATAAATGGAGTTACATGTGTAGGAATTAGATATGGTCAGTTTGTAATGTCCATGTCCAGCAAATGGCTACTGTTATGTTACTATGCAGAAGAGCTGGCAAAGTGCCCAGTGCACATTATGCACCAATGCATATTGGGCATTCTTGCCACTGTCCTGATATGCATCTTTGCAATTCACTAAGAGGGTTTTGTAGTGCTTCTGCTACTTAGCTAAGTACAGTGCACCCTCCATACATGCAGCAGTTCCGTTCTAGGAACCCTTGCGCAAAACAAAAAAATGCAAATACTCCATTTCATTACCATCAGTGAAAACAATGTGCATGCACCTGCACTGGTATGTGCATGTGCCCAGTGCATCTGTTGATAACAATGGGATACAAGGCTTTGTGAGACCTTGTATTCATGTGTGCAGAGGTCAGGTCAGCAGAGGGCACACTGTATGCATAAAGTTATGTTAAGTAAAAGGTGATATAAAATTCCAGCATGTGATTCCACTTTAGCTGCCATGGCAACATCCTATGGAATCCTGAGATTTGTGCTTTAGGATGGAGTATTGAGAATTCTGAGCCAGAAAGCTCCACTATGCTATAAACTCCAGGATTATATAGGATTCAGTCATAGCAGTTAAAGTGGAATCATAGTGCTATAATTGTGTTGTGTGAAAGGGCTCTTGATCAAAATGGAGCTAAACATATCAATTCTGGATTTCGAATAAAGGCACAAGCCAGTTGCAGCCAAGTATTTTTTGCTTCCACTGATTTCAGTGGGATAGAATGGTTAGCTTGCTTTATACTCTCATTGAAATGAATGAAATGGCAAAAGGCTTGGCTAAGTTGTGCCCAAGTTACTTATGGCCTTGATCCAGAGGTCTTCATATTCTATTACATCACTTGTGAAGAAGTATGACCCACAGGTTGCATGCATCTCCCAGCACCTAGGACACCCCAGAAATCCGAGACCTTTCCATGTCTAAAACTTTAGTATAATTTTTAAGCCCTCAAACAGCTTCAAATCATGGAAGCACTCACCTCTAAAAATAGGCCAAAACCATCACTTCCAGTTCCAGAAAAAGTCTCCTGCACAGGCCAAAAGATGATGATGGCAAACATTGGCCCCCTGCCTCAGTTGTGTGTTAGAGTTAGCAACCTTCGCATGCCTGCATTCACTGACTTCTAGTTTTCATGTTTGCAGACATTCTATTTCTTTGCTATACTCATTCTCTTCCCGCATCACCTTAATCTACAGCCATATTAATTTTCTTTCATTAGACCATGTGTTTTACTATACACTGCCATTTATATTTTTTGCTGGCCCTTGTGTATATGTAAGTGGAGGTGGGACTGGTTGTTGTCCAGCATCTGTTTTGCTTATGTGAGAACTCTGCCTGAGAGAGCAACTCCTATCTATCATGTTTCCTAACACTGTCCTTCCCTGTAATATATGTACATGGACTTCTCCACTGTATAATTGCGGGGGGGGGTACGTCAGTTTTAAAACTAATGGGTTACCTTGATGGTAGAAGAGTAAGGGAGTAACAGGATTTTCTTTCCCCTGCATTCCCCTTCCCTATTTACTGTTGATTAAAGCTAATGACTAGTGACTAATGGCACTGCCCACTTGGGACTATGCATGAGCCTAACCAATGGAAAGACACTATTTATGGTGCTCTGGGTACTGGACATGGGGGTATTACTTCTTGAGGAGGTATTTTACTTTACTGTATGTTTGCATCTCCAGAAGATTGCCTCTATGTTTACGTTACTCTGACTGGGTCAGAAACTTGCTTTCAAACATACTTACATTCCTGGAACCACTTTTCCTGTTCTTCGCTTTGAAAATTACATTCTTCTTTGCTTTTTATTTTCAGAGGATACTGCTGTTGTTACTTTGCAGAGTAAGGTCTAAATGTCTTCATATTGATATTTGTCTTTTATAACCAATGTATTTTACACAATTTAGTAATGCATCATTCATGAAGACCTTCACTTAAAGGTTTCCTTCTATTGTTAATGCAACTTAGTTATGAACATATTTTAATAAATGTTCTTGTAAACAAATATTTTTTTATTTAAAAAGATGCATTCATAGTCAAGAACACAAGAAGCTGCCTCCTACCAAGTAAGTCCATAGTCTTATCTAGTTCAGTATTACCTTACTGCACTGGCTGCTAGTAATTCTCTGGGATTTTATTCAGAAATCTTTCCTGTCCAGGAAATGAACCTGGGACCTTCTGTATGTTGTCACCTCCCCCACACACCCACACACCCCAGCAGGTGAAGACCTTTTTACTTTGGCAGGCCTTTTAGAGATCGTGTATAATGTTCTGGATTTTTATTTGTTCTTATTATTCAATGATTCCATTTTTAAAAAACTGGTTTTAGTTTTTTTTTTTTACCAGTACAATTGCTTTTTAACTTTTGCATGCTGTGAATTTTTTTAACCATATCTAGCTATTGTAAGCCACCTTGAGTCCCAAACTGAGAAAAAGGCAGTATATAAATATTGATTATGGCTGGCATTCTGCACTGCAGTTACAAATCTATAACTCCTCCATGTTTCAGTAAGACAACATCTTTGTGATCATAACATTATTGCTGTGATTATAAATGGCAGTGATGTAGACTTGAGTTAATAGACTTGGACTCAAGTCAGACTTAAGTCACTTCAGCGACTCGACTCGGCCATAAATGATGCACTGACTTGACTCGACTTGTATATTTTTAATGACTGACTTGATGCCCTTGGTTCAGTAACATAACACATTCCTCCAGAAATCTTACGATTTTGAACAACGCCTCCATCTCTTTTTGCCTACTAGTCAAATGACAATTTCTTTCAAGCCCAAAGTGTGGGAGCATTTCTCAGAGGGGAACAGCAAACAGGTTAGGCAATGGGCTTGAGGCAGGCTTGAGGTTTGCTCAACAGTCTGTCCCTGCTGCATATCAGAGGAACCTTCTAAAAAGTTCCTAAGAGCAAAAAGACAAGACTCGTCCCCAGAGTGCAGGGTGCATTTCTCAGATGGGAACAGCAAATAGGCTTGAGGAAGAAAGATCCTTCCTTCTAAATCTTTTGAATATTCAGTAATGGGGAGTAAGATAGGATCTTATTCCCCACTTCCAAAGCTGCAGATGGCACAATTGCAAATGTAGAGAGTCGACTCTGCTTAAATTGTTAAAACTGAATTTATTTCACTCTGTCCAATAATTCTGGAATTTGGATTGGGGTATAAAGTTGGCTTCCAGACTTGAGACTTGACTTGAGACTTGGGGTAAAAGACTTAAATACATCACTGGTAAATGGCCCCTTTAAATCTACCTTAATAGTAAGCAGCTGCATCAAAAACAGAAGGTTCCTTCAGCTCACAATTGGGCACAGGAGGCTGATATCTCCAGCTCCCTCCTGCCAGCTAGCAAGGCTATGGCAATGAGGAGCAGGACCCCTGTTGCAATTCATCATCACAGCCTTGCTTGATGTGGCTGCTGGTTTTTAAGATATGTTTGAGGGAGTCTGCCCAGGAAACATTACTTATTACACATTTGTAACGAAGTAGACAATGCAGAGTATTGGTGAATAACAATAACAATGGTGTGTTATTTATTATCAACCTACTGTCTTTTGCTAAATGGTATCAAGTTTCCCCATGCAAAGGTAAATCACCCTGGTCTAATAATATAGGAAGCTGCCATGGACAGAATGAGACCATTGGTCCATTGAGCTGAATATTGTCTACAGTAGAAGTGGGCAAGATGCAAGCTGCCTGTGATCCCTATACATTTCTACTGACTTCAGACCTGTATCCCCCCTGCAGACATGTTTTTAGTTAGAAATCAGTAGAATAATGCTCTTAAAACCCTCCAGTGATTCCTATCTAAAACAAAATGCAAGGACTTGAGTTAGCAAAAGGGTGCCATTTTCATAACTGGAAGTAAATTTCCAGTCATTTCTGCATACTAGGAAAGTAGCAGCTATCCTTCTCCAACATGAAAACAATATAATGGCCATGCACAAAAGAGACAGATTCACCTTCTACCTTGTAAGTTCCAGAAGCATTCATGAAAATGTAAAAAATACCAGAACAAACACCAGGACTACAGCAACATTAAAGATAATGTAGGGTTTATTCTAGTTTAATAAAAATTGCAATTGTTGGAAAAAGTAAATTTGGTTGAGCCAATGAGCAGGTACTTCCAAAATAGCATATAACACAAAAAGTGTTTGCAGCCTGCTTCTCTGCAGGTACAAATCTGGAGCAATGCTTACAAAGTGATCTGTTATTGATGAAGACTGCTGTGTGACTCTGGGCTTTCACATTGCACCATTACAACACTACAATCCCACTTTTAGCTGTCAGGGCAACATCCTGTGGAATCCTGGGGTTTGTAGTTTGGTGAGGCAGTAGACCTCTCTGGCTGAGAATTGTTAACTGATGTTGTTGTATGCCTTCAAATAATTTCTGACTTATGCAAACCCCAAAGAAAATATATCACGGGGTTCTCTAGGGCTGAGTGTTTGTGACATGACCAAGGTCACCCAGTGGGTTTCCATGGCTGAGCAGGGAATTGAATCATGGTCTCTAGAGTTGTAGTCCAATGCTCAAACTGCTACATCATGCTTCTAAGTTCTCCTCCCTAAGTTGCAAATCCAAGATTCCACAGGATGGAAAAACAGCAGTTGAAGCAGAATAATAGTGCTGGTAATTGTGTAGGGTGAAAAGAACCTCTGCGTGTGGATGTGCCCACGTTGTGCATCAACCATAGAGTCCTTCAGGCAGTATTTTTGATCAACATAGGTGAATAAAAAAGGGATGCAGTAGTGAATAATCTATGAAAATACATAACAGAGAGATGTCTCTAAGAAAAACACATATATTGACATAGATAAATACAAGAATAAAGATTTGCTGTTCTAAAATGTCTTGCCACACAGTTAAGGTGATGAGATTATTATTCAGTGCTTAGTGAGCCAAGTATTAGTCACTGAGGTTCTCTGGTGAGGGAAGCCTGAGTTTAGCAGTTCTTTCCTGTTTTCCGTGGAAGAGAAGTCTGAGCACCCACCTACACATTTCTTTTTAAAAACTGAACTATACAATGCAGGAAGCCACTCTGCAGCTTGCAGGCATATGGCTTGGGTACATGTGCCCTTCAAAGACAGACACGAGCTTTCTTGGACTGCAGTGCCTTCCTTATGCGTTGTTCTGTATTTATAACCCACCTAGAGAACAATCTAAGAAAAATCCATACAAAAATTATAGTGCATTCTCAGTTTAAAACCCTCCTATATGGTTCGTACATACAATGGCTGGGTGGTGGGAGGTATTTACTGCTTCCAAATCATCAGGCGGAAATTTAAGGCACTGTAGAAGTCAGTGCATGCATTTTTCGATACTGTTAGGCAAAGCTCCTCTATGGTGAGATGGTTCCAATCACATAGCACTCTGATTTTGTCCTTTCCCTTCTTGTAGGACTCTCCTTCCTACATTCATCCTGATGTATAATGAATAAGGATGGCTGAGAAGTGTCTGGTTATGTTACAATAATTGAATGCAAGAATAGAGGCATTCTAAAAGACCCTTAAAAAAATTCTCTAGAGGTTGTTGTAGTATGTATGGCTTTTGGAATATAGCTGGGCTCTGGCTGGATATCTCCTGTTCTCCCCAAGATACTGTGTGGCCAAAATATAGGGTCTCTGCAGAAGGAAAGCGAGTTGTGAGGGGTGGAGATTGTTACATGAAAGAAGTAGTGGATTCTTCCCTCCTTAGTGGCCATAAAAAAAGACATATACCAGCATTATGCCAACACATGTTATGAAGAGGATGCCAGCTAATGTAACATCTGAAAGAGGTTTCTTGCTTCTTGCATTTTATGTGTCCTTCTAGACACTTAACAAAAATGGAGGGTGAAACTCTCTCCACAGTTACAATGAAGCTCCATGCCAGGAATTGTGTGTCTGTGTTGCCAACTGGTGTTTTCTTCCCAGATGCCTTTAATATTCCCACTGGCCTAACCTGATTCATCTGCTAAGCTGGAACCTCAGTATAACAGTTCAGCCTACAGCACCAAGAATTTGTGTTTATAGCTGTCTCTTCTTCCAGCACAGTCAACAAAGCAAGTCTTTCTCAGAACTTTATATTCTCTTATTCATATTCTTTACTGCTGCTTAGTCTAGCTTCTGTGTACAAGGAGCAGGCCTATAGAATGCCCCCTTTCAAGTGCTTGACATCCATCAAATTTCATATTTTCCCAACTTAAGATTCATTTTACATTTGGTGGCTTATTTCCATTCACAGTTTAACTTGAGACATGTATAACCAACAACTACATCAACATGTATAACCTTTGTGATATGTCTATACTTTGGGAGAGCTCCTCAGCCATTAAGAATTATGTACAACAACTGTGTAATTTTCCAGTCCTGTCTATGGACTTGAACCTGAACACTTAGGGACAAGTGATATGATTCCATTTTAACTGCCATGGCTCCATTCTATGGAATCCTGGGATTTGCAGTTTAGTTTAGAGTACTGGCTGAACAGGTATTCAAACCCTGGGCTCCAGAAGTCAAATGAGAAATTAGTGGTTTTGCTCTAAGTTACCACTGCTCTAGCATTGCTCTAAGTTACCACTGCTCATGCAAAAGGATGGCCAATTTTTGTCTAGGGTAAGCCACCATACTGGGCATACTGAGTTGCTATTATAACAAGTCCATTTAGCTCACTACTGTCTACTCTGGCAATAGTAATTCTCTAAGGCTGCAGGCAATGGACTGTGTCAGCTTTCATGGCACCCACTGGCTAGACTTGCTTAGCTGTCACAACAGAATTGCTTTATGTGTCTCATAAAGGGTTGTTTGAACATTCTTTCAGTGCTTACAGCCATGTCTTCTGAAAGAACTCCTGATGCCTTAGTTTCCACCTGAGAAGAGGATAGAAGAACAGTATTTTTAAAAAGTACAATAGGCATCAGATCCATACCAGCCTGAGATTTTGGTTTTCTGATTCCCATTTCTTTCTCAAAAATGCTTTATGGCAAGTAGTTGCTAACTGGTAAAGGGAAAATATTGTTTCCTCTTAGACTGCTAATGATATCCTTTTGGTCAAATACTTCAGCAAAGTGACAGGAGCCATAAACTAGGGCAAAATGTAAATCCTAAATGTGCACAGATATAATGAGATTGATTGTTGTTATCTTAATGTACAAATATGTATACATGTTTCTACAACAACTCTGTACAAATTCTTTCCTCTCACATAAGTTTCCATTAGACCACAAGCTGCTGTTTTAAAAACACACGCATATAAAATCTACAAAACAGAATAAGTGCAGCAGTCTTTTTTTGGTATAAGAATATATTATTTAAAAGACAACTTCAAAAATAAAAATAAAAATATTGTACAACAGCAGAGGTTCCTTATCACTTGCATCCCTAAGGATAAATACTAGTCTTTAGAAAAGGAACGTGGAAAAAGTGCTTGTGGTAGCATCAACTGTTCATTTCCATCCTCTGTCAATGCTGTGATATCCCATGATGGGTTGCAGGACTTGGCAAACCTCTACGGGATCTTTATGTCTGTCATAATGCTGGAATTAAAATACAAATATCATTAGACCCAGAGAATGAGTTGTCATTCACCCAGAACTTTTGGCAGGGATTCGATGTGTTGATTCAGCACACCTTGTAAGTCACACACACACCAAAGATGCTAATCCCTATTGATCTACACAGCAGACCAGGAAAACGGTAATTGGAACAGGTAGAAGCATGGTTCAGTTCTCTCTAAACAGCTGGGAAAAACTGTGACCCTCTCCTTGCATCTGTTCTTTGGAGCACTTCTGGGGGGTTTTTCTACTAAAGTCCTGTGCTGACAGTGGAAGAAGTTATCCCTGTGTCCCTATGCAATGGAAGCAAAGCAGGGTCTTTAACTTGATGAAGATAGAGTGGTTTTCTACCTGACAATAGTGTAGTATAGATTGTAGGATCTTGCATATGCTTACCAATACCGTACCCACTAACTGGGCCTAATGAACAGTATTGGTCAGGAGGAAATGATGCTTTCAGGGGTTACCTCACTAAGATTTGAAGCCTTTGTAAAGAAATCTTTTCATGGTTTCTGAAGAGGATTATTGGGTGGAAGCCACATTCTAGTCACATAGCTAACTCCCATTCAAATCAGTACAACTAAGGCCATTTCTGCCCTAGACTGTTATAGTGCTGTTATTTCACTTTCAATATCCTATGGAATCCTGGGATTTGCAGTTTAGGGAAGGACCTTCATGACTTTCATGAGTTCCAGCAATACCCGTAAGACCTGGAAATGTCTAATATTTACTAAATGTATGTCTTTATTCTTGCAGTTGTTTCGCACTGCCATTCATTGTTGATTTCATGTTCTATAAATAGTTGGCCAAAAATGCAATCTAATTCTTTTCCCCCATATGTGCTTTTTTGGGACAAAAATAATTGTATGTGCTGGATTTTCTTTTTCTGCTTAGACCAGTGCTACCCAAAGTGGTGATCCATGTACCAGTGCCAGTCTGTGAACTAATGGCAGCTAGGCCACAATGAATTTCCAGAAAAGAAAGAAAGTTGTAGTTCATGGGCACAAATATGGTGCCAATCACTTGCACATTGAAGACAAAAGCTCCTGCCAGCCTACCACATCAAATAGCTAAAGAAGCACTGCACTAGACGCTAAAATTATATTTTCTATTTTAATACTTTAAATATTTAAGTAAGAAATATCTCTTCAGATAATGCCCTATGATTCCTGATGTGAAAAATCCTTTAAAAAGATAATTACCTTAATGTGTCCCATCTTTCATTTGCTTTTCATTTCTCCCTGTCTCCACTTGTCAGATTTTCATTCTTCCTCTTCTGCAACTATTTAAGAATAAAATGGAATAAATTACTCTTTGACAGATGTTTGTGGTTGGATTTGTCAACATGGCAACATGGCAGTCATTGGGCATCACTAGTACACCACTATGACCCACCATGGGCTCAGAGGAGCCCATGGTCCTAGGAACATGGCTACTTCTATGCTAAAACCAAAGCAGAGCATGTAGCACGAGTGCCTGGTCCAATAATTATATTCCTTTCTTGAATTTGCCAACCAGAGAGATAGGACTAAAGTACTGCACTGCTATTTAAAGTGCCTTAACATTTGTTTCACATGATCCAGTGCTCTCACAGTTCAAGATGGAACCCAACATTGCATAAACTATGTTGGTTCCAATTAAGTTGGCAATGGCTGTTGTATATCAACTGACAAAAATTATATAGGCATATAGTCTATGTAGCTCAGTATCCTGTTTGCTACTGTTTGCTTCTGCAAACACACCAACAGGACATAAAGACAATTGCTCACTTCAGTTGCTTTACAGCAGTTGACACTCAGTGATATACCACCCTTGACTCTGAAGTCTCCATGTAATCATGACTAACAGCCCCTAATAGATCAACCTTCCATGAATCGCCTTGGAAAGTCATCTGTTTGTAAACCTCAGAGTACATAATAGAGGAATTGAAATGTATAAAACTATGCTTGCTTTTTTAAAAATAGGAATGACTTAATATGAATTCATACACACACAGATATGAATAGAAAAATACAAACATGGAGAAAATGCATATGAAATACTTATGAATGTCCCTGTGAGAAGGAAAAGTAAACTCTTTCAAACTGTATTAATAGAACTAAGTATGAACTTTATCCTTCAGTAGACTGGTTTTGCTTGGTGTGATTTTTCTTTTTAGCACAGGAGTTGGGTTTTTACTCATCATGATCACTGCTGCGGAAGATGTTCATTATTACTGTTATGATATTGGCTATTTCCGCACAAAACCTTTATAGCACTATTATTCCACTTTCAACATCCTATGGAATCCCGGAGTTTGCAGCTTTGGGAGGGGCTGGCTGGCTATAATAGGAATAATAGGGCTATAACTGTCTCATGCAGAAATGGCCATTGTTTTTCTTCAAATTTATGTCACTTCCCTGATGAGGCAATGGAAGTTCTAGGAATGACCCAGTGCAAGGAGAACACATGAGACACCTCTTTCCTGAAGGGAAGAGTGTCCCAGAAGGGATTGAAGGCAGCAGCTGGAAGGCTCAGGGCCAATCTACATATCCAACACAAGCTTTGATGATTGGCATATGCTTCAATAAGTAAACCTGACACACACACCCCAGCTTTGCTTAGTGCTTGGGCTGAGGTCTGCCAAATGACTGGTCAGCAGGTGTGGCCTGTTTTTACCCATAATTAGATCATTGTGTGGAAATTTTCTAATTTCTGCAGTTGCAAATCAAATCAAAACAAGTTGATATATACTTTTTACTAGCCCTTAGCAGGTTCATTAAGAAAAGAGGCTTTTAAAAAGCCAGCTCCCAGAGGAAGGACGGACAACTGTGCTCCGTATTTTCCAACCCAGTGGTTCTCATCATTTGGTCCTGCAGGTGTTCTGAGCATCAGCTTCTAGAACATCCAGACAGTATGTACATTGGTCAGGGATTCTGTGACTGAAAGTTCAAAGCTCCTTCAGGGTACAAAAGTTGAGACAAATTGTTCTAGTTCATCTAGATTTACCTTTCTCTAATATATAAATGGTAGCAGGGAGTGGATCATTTTGTCCATTCTCTATCAGTTAACTTGGTTTCCCTGCTGGCTGCAGAGAAAGCTTTGTTCCCAATCACAGATGCATAATGGGCTGGCAGAGAAGAAACTGGATCACTCTTTTCCTTCCCAGACAATCCATGCACTGAGCTGAATGAAAAGTCATAAATCCCACTCATGGAATTTGCAGTTGCCTACAGCAACTATGTGGGTGGCCATATGCAAGGCTAAGTCAGTAAGTCTGTTTATTGGTGAATTCATAACTCAGTCTAGCTTTATGCTCCCACCCCCCAAAAAGGCCATTACATGGGAATGAGCACAGAACATTCAGCTAGTTTTGGACCATAACTTCCATAATCCCTTACCACTGGCAATTCTGGGTAAGGCTGATGGAAATTTTGGTTGAAAACTTCTATTGGGCCAAAGGTCCACTCAACTGGATCTATTCCTACACTTATAATTAAGGCTGCAATCCTATGTAGACTTATTTGGAAGCAAACCCTACAGAGCACATTATGACTCTTCCAGACTGGTCTAAAGAAGCTTGGGGTCTCATGATATACCTCTTTTTGTCAGTTGTTGTTGCCTCAACATCTATGCATCCTATTCTTCTTTGGAGTTGTTTGTAGCTTAGATCTGCACTAGCTCTCTTCCAAAGGTTTTTATTAAACTAAGACATAGTTGCTGAGGTGGCCCTATAGCTTGAAGGGCAAATTCTCTCTGATTTTTTTAAAATTTCTGTTTTAGAATCACAGAGTTAAAATGCAACAGTGCCATGTCACTTGATACACTATAGCTTTATAACTCTCAAAAATTTTAAAAAAAGAAAGAGAAGAGAAGCAAGCATACTGTTGTGATACGTTTTGAAATTTAGAAGAAACCCACATGAAGGCAGAAATAAACTGTTGCAGCAGGTTCTGGAAATTTCCAGAAAATAGTCCAAGACAATAGAAACACTGGATTTTTTTTAAAAAAAAAAATCCCTGAGAACTACAGCAACAAACACTGCAACCTTCCCACATATTTGGAGTTATTGTAAATGCGTGGTATATCTTCATTGATCATCACAGAAACTTTGTTTTTTAAAGATCAGATTTCCTGTTGTTATGCAATTTCAGACAGAAACTTTAGAAAGCTTCAGCAGCCACTAAAAGAGAGCGTTCCCAACTTTCCATGTTGGTGACACACTTTTGAGACATTCATTCTGCAACACATTCAGTAAGTAATTCAGTAAGTGGAGGCAGCCCCTCCACCAGAGCCTGGCCTGCTACTGCCCTTGCTGGGGTCTTCCTCAGCCCAGGGTGGTGGCAGTGGCAGCAGAGGCAGCCCCTTCACACAGGCCTGGCTTGCCACAATGGCAAGAGAGGCACCCTCTCCACCCATTACATTTGTGCAACACACCTACACACTGCAGCTGACACACTAACACGAAGCAACACACAGTTTGGAAAGCTCTGCACTAAAACCATTTTTAAGCTACTGGAAAGGAACACGGAGTATTCTCATAAGAAAATACATATTTATGTTGGCTGTGCAGCAAAATACAACAAAATCAAAAAGCAGTATACCTTTATTGGGCTGACTCCAAAGCATTAAATATATTACGCAAGCTTACAGAGCTTAACTGACCTCTCCATAAGGCAAAGATGTTAAAAATCATACAGAAATAAAATGATGATGCTGTTAAGAGTTACAGGCCTACATTTCATCTGAGATGTTTTCAGTTAAGATGGTACTGAGTTATATCCATGTAGGCTGAGAAAAGTTGCTAATGGAGATGAAATTTTACCACCTGTCTTTTATTGTTCTTTGTCTCTGGTTCTAACACAGCCAATAGGGAGAGTGGTCTCTGCTTGTATTGAAATCTCTCAATACCATCTTAATTGACAACAACTGACAACTGAAAATTTCCTGAAGTGGCCTTATTTTTTTTGAGATGAAAGAAGAGAGACAGATTAGAAATGGAAGACATCTTCTGAGAAACTTTAGCTTAGTCTTAGAAGTTGAGGGGAGTTGGAAGGATCCAGTGAAAGTCCATAAAGGATATAATGAAGGAATGACAAGAGGCATGAGAAAGAACTCCTCTTACCTCTTTCGTCATAGCATCATCTATTTGCTTCAACTCCTCATAGCGATCCCTGGATTCCCAAAGTGGTTGCAACATGACTTCTTCAACTTCTGGAAAAAGCTGAAATAAAGTAAGAAGTATAAAGTAAACCTCCTCATCCATAAATGAGCAAAAAAGTCATCTGGATACAGTAAGAAAATAGCTGAGTGGAAATATTTGGTTTCAGGACTTCTTTGGTTATTAAAATAAAAACAAATACTCTGCCTCCCACTTTAGGAGGCATCTTAGAATGTTAAGAACTTGGGGGGGGCTGTCACTTAGGGTCTTAATAAATCATATGCATTTTATTCATTCAATCAATCAAATCATGACTGTATACATATTTACTTAAGAGACACTCTTGTTGAAAATCATATTTATTCCCTAGTAAATACGGGTACTGGTCTACAAGTCAGCACAAACTGCATATAAATCAAGCCACCTTTCTGAAGAAAAGATAAGGGAGTGGGGTGTGTGTGCTTCTTCTATGACAAAACCTGTCACCTGCATGTTATAAATGTTTTTATTTTAGCTGATGAAAAGATTTTTGACTACATGATTTCCTTTGACCTTACCTTTGTTACAGTTTGAAACATTGGAATTAGAACAAATTTTAAGAAGCCAATCTGTGCCGTAGGTTTGGTCACTTTGTCCCGATCCATAAAAGGTGCCACTGGAAGCCCTTCAGACTTTTCTCGGTCACTCTAGGATGATGCAGTAATGTGTCATTGTAAACGTAAGCAATTCATCTGTCCATCCATTCATCCATATAATAATTTAAACAATTTATTTATTCTTTGAAATATTTGTAGCCCATCTTTTGGTCCAAAAATGATACCAATGCAGTATATACAAAGAACATTTAAACACATTCAGAAGAATAAGCAAATTAACAACATAGTCATAATTAAAAAGGCATGAATCAATCATATTATCAGGTCGATAAGGTATTAAAAACAGTACCAAAAAGTTTTTACTGGCCATCCAAAATTCAGCAGAAATGGTGCAGTCTCATCTTTCTAGGCAGGAATTTCTACAATTTCCCCTGTCCAGTATTCCCACCACCAAGGTCATTTCTGCACTAGACTGTTATAGCGCTATTATTTCACTTGCAACACCCTATGGAATCCTGGGGTTTGCAGTTTCGGGAGGGGCCAGACCACCCCTCCCTAAACTGCAAACCTCAGGATTCCATAAGATGTTGCAAGTGGAATAATAGCGCTATAACAGTCTAGTGTGGAAATGGCCCAAGTCTCTCTTGGTGGCAGAACACACAACAAGGTCTCCAGAGATCATAAATTAAAGGCAAGAAGGTTGGGAGGGTGACATCTGTGTTGTGCTTGGGGAGGAAAGAGACAAGGGGGATATTCTTCTTTAGTAAGAAAGATAAATTCTGTAACAAGAGATGTTAAAGTCCTGCCATTTCTATAACCTTGTCTATCTTGAACATTCCGTGTCAGTTTGTCAGAGAAGAAGATACAATCATGGAGACAACTGGGTGGTTCCTTATTTCAAAAACATGTCCCCACTCAGCAGTTTCTTATGTTTTTAGAGTCCTCATTCTTTAAGGAAGGAAGGAAGGAAGGAAAAGAAAGATAGATTTTCAAATTGGATGAGGGCATTTCCTGAGCTTTAGAGCTGCCTCAGCCTCTAATCCATAGACTACCTTCCTGCAATATTTTTCATACTCCAGACTTGTCACCTATTTCTACCACTTTCCACATAAAAACAACAAAATACTCCAATTTTCTCTTAGGAAAATCTGGCACTGCCAGTGGAAAATACTTCCCTACACAAGAGGACTTCTTCAGGAGATGACCTGGTTACAGCATCAGCAGCTTGAATGAATAACAGTCGCTATGAAGAAGTACTTGTGAACCCATACCTCTGCAATTATGATACATAAAATTGCTGTCAATGTTTATAGCCTTATTCCAGCCTGTGTGTGTGTGTGTGTGTGTGTGTGTATGTACCTTCAAGTTGCCTGTCGACCCCATGAATTGTTCACAGAGTTTTCTTAGGCAAGGAATACTCAGAAATGGTTTTGCCAGTTCCTTCCTCTGAAGTATAGCCAACAGCACCTGGCTTTCATTGGCAGTCTCCCATCCAAGTACTAACTAGGACTGACCCTGCTTAACTTCCAAGGTCAAACAGGATCTGGTGTCTTTATGGTATTTAGGCTGTGCTTACACATCAACAAACCCCACTGATTTCACTGAGATTCAAGAGGACGTCACTTGTTCCTGTGAAGCACACTTTAAAAAAAAAAGCTAAAAGCTGGCCATTTCCTTTCTTCATAAAAAGCATCCCTGTGGGGCTCTTAGACTAGAGCTGGACTAGAACTGTGTCAAGGGGTATGTGTGCGTACTAACCCTTTTATTTCCATGCTGCTTCCCCCCTTGGAAATCATGTCTTCTCCAGTTGCTATTTATCCCAGTGTGCTATTGATTGTAAAAAGCTTATTTGGGGATAAAGATTAGATGGGGAGGATTTTTAGCAGAAAACCAGGAGGGGGGCATCCAGATCAGGAACATGTTCCATTCTGGTGTCTGGCTATCATTTTTCCTTCAGAATAAAAGTGGTTAGTTCAAGCATTCTCTCCACCCACCCCCACCAACATGCATATAATATTAACAAACAGTTCTACCCTGAGAAAGGCAAATATACCAGCTAAATGAATGATGGGTAGTTACAGCACTTTCTTTTGTGTTTCATTGTTTTGTCTCATCTTGCACCATGAATTTTTTGTGTGTATTTTTAGAAAATGTCTGTTATTGGTCAAGGTGATTTTCCAGCACTGGAAACATGGTAAAATAAGAAATAACAGAACTGCCCCTTTTAAATGCTTCCTATCATAACCAAGGCTTACTTGGTGCAGTGCCAACTCTCTGCCACAGCTTGGATATGCACACTTTTGTTAGCACACAGATGGGCCAGATGGCTCTTACTCTGATTTTTTATTGCTTCCATTCTCCAATGGAAACCCAGGAAGAAATGATCATTATGGTCTTTCCCCCTTAAATGTGCCCTTTTCAGTGCTAATGAGATTTTCCTTTTGAAATGATCTTAGAACTTTCCTCTCCTTTCCTTTCCTTAAAACAACAATAAAAACAACTCAAACACTATTTCAGTGCTGAGCGGTTGTCATGTGAATATTTCAAAGTCATCCACCAAGACAAACTTGACTCATTACTGCTGCTTGTTTTCTCTAACCATAGAGGCTGCCTTCCCCTTCCTTTCAGAACTATTTGCAAGTGGGGTTAACCTGCAAAAAACAGCCTGGTTAGGGAAAATGAGCAGTCATCCAAAGACATGCTATTCCTAGTTTATGTTTGTTACTTCAGTATTTCAGATTAAAAATTACAGTCAATTACAGTCACTTTCATCTGGAGCGCATCATCAGGATACCACAAATCCATGGTCGAACAAAGAAAGTTCCTTTCTTTTTGGTATATCTCAGATATTGTTCCGGATGGCTTTGAGCTGTTGCATTGAAACAGGAACCATTAGACTAATATATCTGGAGGTACTCTTACCTGCATAAAATACTCCTCTAATAAGCAATCTACCCATGGCTCTGCCACTTCCATTGGGCGAACTTCATTGGAGATATCACAGCATTTGATTAGTACCATCTTCAACTGAAAGATGAAAATGCATTTTACAGTGCTTGAAAGTATGCTGTTCATTTGTATATGTTTTACTATGTACAGTTTCCTTCATTTCACAGTGGACTGCCAGCAATGAAAGTAGTTGGGAATTAATGGTAGACACATTGGTTTGTGGAATGTAGCCTATACTAAAATTGCCTTTGTCTAGAATCCCAAATGGGCTCCAAGTGGTTCAGCTATAACACTCCTGTGAACACGGGAAGATGTCATATAATATGTTGTTTGTCCATTGACTGGATGCAGCTTCCAGTGTTTTTGGCAGGATCATTGTCATCATTTGTTACTTGCTTTTTTCAGCTGAAACTGCCTGGGATTGAATTGGAGACTTTTTACATGCACATCATATTCCCAATGAGCTATAGTCCTTCCATTGCTTCTCCTTCTACTGCAAACGGGTCAGCCCTACACGCAGGTAACCTTCTTTCTCCACACAAGAACCACTATGCTGACAGCAAATCTCTGGAGCTACGTTGAGTATAATTATCCATCCTTTATTTCTACCTTGCTCTCCATTATAACTGTGCCATTTTAAGGTCTTATATTAGACATGGAGAGCCAGCATGGTTTGAGTGTTGGACGAGAACACCAGGAGAACAGGGTTCAAATCCTCATCTGAACATGCAAAACCACTGGAAAAACTTGGGCAAATCACATTCTCTCAACCTCGGAGGAAGGCAAAGGCAAATCCCCTCTGAACAAATTCTGTCAAGAAAACCCCATGAGAGGTTTCTCTAAGAGTTGCCATAAGTCAGAAAAGACTTGAAGGCTCATAACAATAACATGTTAGGCATGCCTTATTTCTGTACTCTCTGAGAGTTCATAAACTCATAGAAAACAAAACAAAACAAAACAAGGTCCAAAGCCATCATATTTAATAATATAAAAAGCCCATATATAATAACCATCCTCTGTCCTTAAGTGTCCTCATTCCACACACACATTTTTCAAAATGAGAATGTAATGAGAACTATCAAGGTTAAAGTGTCTTTGCCTTATTGTGGGTTCCTCCATAGGCAGAACACAGCTGGGAACTGCTACTTCCAAACTTCCTGTTCATGAACACCTGCTTTGAAGGAATTCCTCTCTTCACATTTCATTTTTTCTAATGGGATATTCCATTCCACCTGAATGGCCAGATCTTATAAAAACTGAAGTTGGGCTGGCCTGTTTTCCCAGCCCTTAAATAGCAGAGTTGGATGGGGTCAGGGAGGAGGAAAACCATCATTTTACAATTTTTGTGATATAGGAATCTGGTGCTCATTAAACAGTGAAAGCCTTCACAGTTTAAAGCCATGTTGAAAATCCCAGAAAAAATTATTCAGGGGTAGCCATGTTGTTCATGCAGCAAAATACAACAAAATCCAAAATGCACATGCAGCAATACCTTTATTGGGCCAACTCCAAAACATAAAATACATTATGCAAGCTTTTCATGCTTCACTGGCTTCTTCATCAGGCAAAGATTTAAAAAATCATATAGGAGAAAAATAATGATGTTACAGTTGCAGGCCTGGATGGGTCTGGATCTCAAGAGAAGTTACTTTTCTGTTGCTAATGGGGTTTGAAATTGTATTACCTGTTTTTTATTGCTCTTTGTCTCTAGTTTTCACATGGCCAATAACAGAAACGACCTCTGCCTTCATTGCTATGCCTCAACACTGTCGTAAGTGTCAACATCGCAAACAGAATGTAGGCCTGTGACTATAACATCATCACCATTTTTCTCCTGTATGATTTTTAACATCTTTGACTGATGAAGAACGCAGTGAAGGATCAAAAGCTTACATAATATATTTTAAACTTTGGAATAGGCCTAAAATGGTATTGCTCCTTGTGGATTTTGTTGTATTTTTAAAAATACCAGTGACTACATCTGTATCTATCTGCTTGGATGGGAGACCTCCCATTAATACCAGGTGCTGTATACTATATTTCGAGGGAAGGAAATGACAAAACCACTTGTGAGTATTCCTTGTCTAAGAAAATGCTATGAAATTCATGAGTTCTGCCAGAAATCAACAGGTGGCATGAAGGCACACTCACATCTGAGAGCACTCATAGAATTAGACCTCAGGATTATAGCCCAAATCTCATCTATTGCCACACTTCCCATCCCCTCCTCTGCTCAATGAACTATGGCTATGAAAGTAATGATGGGAACAAGTTGGTGGCTGGCGCCAGGAAAGAATTAGGTGGACTTGTCCCTTCCCTGCTTTGGATTGCTGTTGCTCCATTTGCAGGAGTTGGGAACATCTGGCTGAGAAATGTGGTTTTTATATGCCCAATGAGCCAAAGTGCCTAGTCTAGAACTAGACTGCAACCTCACCATCAGTTTTCAAATGTAGCTAACACTGTGAAACAATCCCTATAGGCTCAAATTTAAAAATGAAGGTGGGCTGGCATTTCAGCCAACACATGTTTGGTGGTCATTCTGAAAAGGAAAGACACTTCTGAAGCAGCCTTGTCCCTCAGCTTCTCTCAACTCATTATGAAAGAGGTCAGAGCTAGAGGTTGAATGTATGTCACAATGTCCAGTGACACTTAGAGAAAACAAATGAAGTGAGGTCAAGAATGTGTCACTCTTGTCCTATAGCTCCTTCCTCTAACTTTTCTGCCATCATTTGCTTAAAAAGAAAACAAAATTTTCTTACCCGGGTCACATGCTCCTCATTTGAGTAGTCAAAATTATCCAGTATTTCTTTGAATGAGTCCAATATTTCAGCATGCCTTGCCATGTCTGTTGCTAGGATTAATGTAATTATCCCCTTTGAAAAATAAACATGGTGAAATGTGTATGCTTTTAAAAACGAAACACATAGCCATTTCACATCTATCCCCCTTCTCGAAGAATTCATGCTTTCAAAAGTTTTACACAAAATCCCCACCCACCCCCTTGTGTGTGTGTGTGTGTGTGTGTGTGTATGTGTGTGTGTGTGTGCGTATATGGGAGATACACTGGAACGATTCTGGGGATGAGGGATGCTTTCTATGAAAAAAAATGTAATGATAAAAGTTGAACTGTGCATTAGGCTGAAGCTCTGTGTTTGGATTTCCAGCAAAATTTTCTTTTTCTGAGGGTCCATGGGGTGTGTAGAAGAAATTTAGAACGGGTTCATCCACCTCAACCATTGATCCAGATATTCTAATCCTAGAACTATCATTAGCCACAGAGGGAAAACTGCTGCAAGTCGTCTTCTCTGTAGCAAATGTTATTGTTGCTGTTGTTATTGAAATATGTATATCCCACCTTCCATCTGACAAATTTGTAAATGAAAATAAAAATAAAAATGATTTTAAAAGGCAAAACCTCCCATATTAAATAATTTAACAAGTTAAAAAGACAGATTAAAACATGTTAACAATTTAAAACCATATATACACACACAAATACATACACAAAGTTTTGTCTATGACAAATTATATCCCAGATTTCTTAGTGGGTAAACATGCTTTTACCTCGTGTCAAAATAACTAGTATTGACACCAATTGGGCCTCCAAAGGGAAGGTATTCCATAACTGGGGTGCCACAACAGAAAAGGCCCTCACCCACCTCCTCCCACATCGGATTGCCTTGGCTGATAGGACACAGAGGAGAGCTCCTCCAGCAGACTTTAAACCTTGGGCTGGTCTATATATGGAGAGGTGTTCCATCACTTATCAAGGTCCCAAGCCATTCAGGGTTTAAATGCCATTTCCAGGACTTTGAATCCCAACTGGAAGTGTATCAACAGCCAGTGAAATTTCTTTAAAACCAATGTTAAATTATTTTTGTATGATGTTCCTCTTCAGCAACTTAGCTGCTGCATTTTGCCCTAGCTGCAATTTCTGAGCCATCTTCAAGAGCAGCCCCACACAGAGTACATTGTAGTTGTCTAATAAGAAAGTTATCAGTGCATCAACTGCTGTGTCTAAGGCCCTTTCCGCACCTTACTTCTTCTGGCGCTGGGGTGTGGGGATCACACGAGCAGGCTCCGGTGAGAGGCTCTCACGTCCCTGCTGCTTCAGCTCCGCACAAGCTGCCTGCTCGCACAAGAGTCCCACCTCTTCCTTCTGCAGTGCAGCCTGGGAGTTTCCCAGGCTGCACTGGGGCAGGAAGTGTGACCGGCGCGGCTCCAGAGGCTCCGCACACCAGGTAAGTGCACATGGGGCCCGGGAGCAATGCACAATCACACACCATTTTCGGCTTCCAGCCGAAAATAAAAGGTGCGCGATTGGCACCTGCCAGCCCATGTGAGTGCGTCAATTGTGAGTATGTCATGCAGATTGCTCCTCACAATCGCGTGACGCTCCAGGCGCCCTTTTGCATGGTAAATGCTGTGTGGAAAGGGCTTAAGATATCCCTTCCAGGAAAAGCCATAGCTGGTGGACTGTGATAGCAGCTATTATGTTATCTGAGTCAAGGCCATGGTGCATGGGGAAAGAGGTAAGATTTGCTTCTCTCCCTAACCATGGTCCTGATCCAAAGCTGGTTTGGAGTTCCCAGCATGCTTCATAATTAGATGTCCTGGCTGATGGAATTTAGGTTCAACAATCTCTGGAGAGCCACATGTTCCTCACCTCTGAAATAGAAACATCTAATTCAGTTGTAGTAGGGATGTAAATCTTTGCTAATTTTATTCTCACATATTAAAATGGAAAACTCCAGAAGTTTTCTCCTACACAGTAAGATTTTTGCAGTGATTTTGTGTTAAAAAGCTAAGGTAGTTTTTTGCATGAAATACATTTTTACTATTGTTTCACTAGCCTTCTGCTCTCTTGCTATTTGGAAAAATCCTGTGGCTGTTGACAACTTGTTCAGTGGGTTATCTCACCATGTTGGGACACCCTTTCTTCCTCTGGATGATAAAACTTGTGTATATCCTTGGCTCTAGTTATATGAGACATGAAAAGAACATGAAAGAAATCTTTACCACAGCCTTCTAACCCATACCTGCCTTATCTGTTTGAACTGTTCCTTATCAACATTGGAGAATATATTGCATTCTGGCTGTGCCAGGATCTGAAAAGCCACTGCACAGTGATGGTTCTCGAGTGGCGAAATGTCATTGTAGCGCACAGCAAGCTCTGTTCGTGCATTAATCTGGTACCTAATGTGAAGGAAAGAGATAAAAGGGAATGCAGAAGCTGTCCCATGGAGTCATGCTCATTTATTCTGCAAGGGCAATATGGATCTCTTCGTGGCAAGAGAAACTACTTTTAGAAACATGACCTGTGAGATATCACTAGTACTTTTGGAGACAACAAGGACACAATGTTGGTATGTTTATAAGTAAAGTATTGACTGTTAATGATATATTCTTCCACCATGGTTCCTCATTACTTCTTCTAATTGCTTTTTCGGCCAAAAAATGCTGTTTTGGACCATCTGCCAGTGACCCCTCCCCCAAAACAGGTAATTTTCTTACTGTTTAATATCGATTTTCCCCTAAAAAGGAACTAAAAAGTAACAGACTACACAATGAGTTACTAAGGGTGTGGGATGGGGAAAGCAAGTTATTCTGAAGGTTTTTGCAGTTGCTTAACAGTAACTATGGTGAGCACATGGAAGAGAGCCTTCTCAGTGGCTGCTCCCAGGCTGTGAAATTCTTTCCCATGGTAGACTCAGTTGGTCCCTTCTCTGCTTTCTTTTTGTCAGCAGGGAGAGACCTTCTGATTTAGACAGGCTTTCGGCAGTTATGGCAGAAAGATCTTTTAATGAAGTGTGATGTACTTTCATCTTCTTTACTATGGCCCTTTCTGCAGCTTACCTGTTTTTGGCGTTGGGGTGTGGGGATCACACGAGCAGCCTCTAGCAAGAGGATCTCACATCCCGATCCCTTCAGCTCCGCAGCTGCTGCCTGCTCACATGAGAGCCCCTCCTCTTCCTTCCACAGTGCACCCTGGGAGTTTCCCAGGCTGCGCTGGGGCAGGAAGTGCGAGCGCCGTGGCTCCAGAGCTCCGCACACATGGCAAGTGCATGCGGGGCCCTGGAGTGATGCATGATCACACACCATTTTCGGCTTACAGCTGAAAATGAAATAGTGCATGATTGGCGCCTGCCAGGTCCAGGAGCATCATACGATTGTGAGTGCATCATGTGGACTGCTCCTCACAGTTGTGTGACGCTCAAGGGGCCTTTTCGCATGGCAAATGCTGTGCGAAAAGGGCCTATGTTTTACATTGTTTTAGATTAATGTTTTAATAGGTCTGTTTCTTTAACGTTTTTTAAAAAATATTATTAGGTGCTTAAGCTGTACTTTGTTTTATCTGTTCATTGTAAGCCACCCATATCAGGATAAAGGTTGGATATAAATTGAATAAATGAATACAACAGCTTTTTTCAAAATAAAAGATATCTTTTGAAAATATATCTTCTTAAGCTGTGCTTAGGGGAGAAGTTTCAAAGCCCTTCTTCAACTTCTCTTATATGCAAGCCTTGTACAGAAACAAAATTCTGAGTAGAATCTCAAGAACAAACACATTTCTTGTGTAATAAGCATTCATGAGCCAGCATGGTATAGTGGTTTGAGAGTTGGGCTATAACCCTGGAGACCAGGGTTTGATTCCCTGCTCAGCCATGCAAATCCACTTGGTGTCCTTGGCACATTACATACTCTCAGCACCAGAAACCCCATGGCAGGTTCACCTTAGGGTTGCCATAAGTCAGGCCATTTCTGCACTAGACTATTAATAGCACTATGATTCCACTTTCAATATCCTATGGAATCCTGGGGTTTGCAGTTTCGGGAGGGGCCAGCTGGTCCCTCCCAAAACTGCAAACCCCAGGATTCCATAGGATGTTGAAAGTGAAATCAAAGTGCTATAACAGTCTTGTGCAGAAATGGCCCAAGCCAGCATGCTACTGACTACTGACTGCTGTGGCATCCTTTAAAACATTTCTTCTGGAACCCTCAAGAAAGGCCAAATAAGACATCAGTGGAAGGAGGATGCTGAGGAGAGTTGGTAGAGAGATATGTGCATGTTCTATGTAGCATCTGAATATCTTATATTAATGAAATAACAGGTATGGAGTCTGACAAAGGGACAGGCATGTGTTGAAAAAAGAGATACATATACTGTTGCTCAGTCTTATGGTTTTGTCATGGCAGTTTTAACCACCAGATTGGCAAACTGCTTGTTAAACTGGGAACTCAATAGTGAATGCAGCAAACAAGTTTCCTTCTCCTTCTCATTACCTGTCTTACTGCCTATGGGTACAGACCCTTTCCTTGGAACCAGGTCTATGCCATTAAAAAAAAATCTTTTTTTCCCTTTTCTTTCATGTGTTACTTCTGGATTTAACAGTCTATGTTTTCTAATAAGATTTCTGTTTCTTACTATAGGGTATCTTACTACTGCTGTAAAATATGGTTAATATATAACAAAAAAAGGGGTAATATAGAAAGGGGGGGAATTAGGATTGGAAGCAGTGACAGTGGGCTGTAGTGACATAGTCACTGAAATTCTTTGTGAACTGTGTTTTCTTTTAAAATTAAAAAAAATGTTTAAAAGGTGGCTGGCATCCTATTGATGAACTACAAAGGTACAGACTGGACTTACACAATTGCAACCTCCCTTTCTGGTTGTTGCAGAAGTCAGAATTCTGTTCCAACCACGGAACAACCAGCTACTTTTGTGTACTTGGATATACTGTCTCTCAAGTCTCTGCAGATGTTTGTTGCATTGCACCCACTAAAGAAAGTAGTTGGACCCATTTTATCTGATCCACTGACTCATAGAAATGTCTGTGTTGTGGGTGGGTAGGGGGAAGCTGTGCTATTTACAAGGTGGGTTTGGGAAAGCATAGGGAAAGGTAGCCATGGAGATGTAGCTATGTGATATATGTATGCATCTCAATGCAGGATCTTGTTCACAAATAATAATTTTAATTAACAGATCATTCAAAATGCCAAGTCAGTCCTAAGCAACGAATATTTCTCCTGGCTGCTAGGAGGATGTATGGATCCCACAATAAATATAAACCTGGTTTTGCACTTCCCAGTTCTCACCATTTGGGGCACTTTCTCTGTGGCCTTAAAACTGCTAAACTGTTTTGTAAACATGGCTTTGCTCCATTCTCCGTGTTTGAGCCCTTCTGCTAAACCAAGTATGAGGGAAATAGGAAAGTTTATAGAAAATTTTCAAATGCTCTCAGTTGTTTAAACTGAGTTGTTTAAACATTTTGATAAGATCTATTTCAGTTTTTAAATACTTCAGTACCTTTACATGTCTCAATACTTTTGCACATTGTTTTCAATACCACTGCTTGTATACATTTTACACTTACAACAGTGACATTTTCATGATGTTGCATCACAAAATCTTTGTTTAGTGTGAGTACAATATCTGCACTCTAGCTTTGCTACTGCAAACCAATTATTTTACTTGTATTATGGTGCTATCTTCTATTTGTCAGGAGTTTTTATGCTTTAGCCTAAGAGACATCTCACACCTCACATATTAGCAGCAATGGGTAGAAAACAGTTTTGATATTTATTTCACAGAATGTGCACACAACAGGAGGACACAACTAGGCTATGGCTTCTCAGGAATGTGTGTGTGTGTCTGTGTATATGGATGTTCAAGTCGCCTCTTGACTTATGGCACCCCTATGACTTTCATAGGGCTTTCTTAGGCAAGGACTACTTAGAGGGAGTTTTGTCAGTTCTTTCCTCTGAAATATAGCCTACAGCATGTATTTGTTGGTAGTCTCCCATCCAAGTATTAACCAGGGCTGACTCTACTTAATTTTCAAAATCAGAGTGGATCTGGCACCTTTAGGGTATTTAGGCCATCTCAGGAGTATACATACAGAAAAATAAAGGTGGATATCTTTCATGTGCTGTAAAAAAGTAAAAATTGGTCTGATCTACTTTATTTGCTGCAGGATGGAAATGTGCTATACTTTAGAGAGGACAATCCTCAGCCTGAAGGGCTATTCAGTCTGAATCTAGGCTACAAAACTATAAAAAGGGCGAACAGTAATCTTGAAAACTGTCATGTCTGTCTGTCTGTCTGTCTGTCTGTCTGTCTGTCTGTCTGTCTGTCTGCCTACCTACCTGTCTTTTAATCAGGAAAGCAGATTAAAAAGGCCTTACTGCCTTGCTGAATATAGTGGAATCTACTTTTGAGTAATACGCACATGAGTGTCCTCTTAGATATGCCATGTCCAAAATCTAGGTTTGCATTTGTACAAATGGAACTTATACATCTAATCATCCTCTTCAAAAAGGATACATACGTGTTGTTATATCCTGGGTGATCCAGATCATGACAGACTGATGCCGTCATTAGTATTAAAATATCCATTTGGGAAATCTTTACCTAAGTAGGAGGGGAAGAAAAAAGGTAGACTTAGAAGAACATATAACTTTTGTACTGTAGGAGAAATACTTGTATGTTTTGCAACAGTGGATTATATATAGGATTCAGTAATTCATTTAAAGGCTATGTGTACTGTAGGCAAGATGGAAGATGCTGTCCTTTTCCTCTCCTCTCCTCTCCTCTCTTTTCCTTTGTAGAAGCAGCAAGTCTACCTTTGTTGCATACTTGACAACAGGATGGAAAAGAGAAGCTGGACTTCACATGATAGAGGAGGGGGTTTATTTAAAGCAATTTTTTTTCTGTGCGTAAGACACTGTGCCAGGGTTTGCATTATTAATGTGAGGAAAGCATTCTTTAGTCATTTCGTACGATGGCCAGCTGAAGACATGTTGATACCTCAGGCAAAGGACAGGAACTCCCACCTCCCCATGCATCTGTACTTATTCCATGTACAAAAGCCAAATGGTCTGGCAGTTCACTCTTACTTCAGTGCTAGCAACAGAACAGACTCTTCCATCACATCAAAGGACAGTAGGATGGGCTTTGAGGGGAGACAGGCAAAGCAAGCTGCATGAAAGACAATTCCTTCCTCCAACTTCTACCTTTACTTCCCACCTCCTAGCATCTGCTACCTGAATTGTAGGTTTGCCACTGTTTCATGTATTACTTGAGCTCAAAAGACAAATGTGAAAAAGCCTGACCCAGGGTTTATTTGTGGTTTTCTGTTATTTGCTTGAAATAACAACCTTGGCCTACCCAAACAATTCCAGTCCAATGTTTCCCACAGCCTAATGATGCCAAAAGGATGCATGGATCCCATAGGATGTCTGACCCTCTAGTCCATCTGCCAACAACACCATCATTGATCTGTTTGTCTTGGTGATTTATAAGCCAGTATGGCTACAATCCTGAATAGCTTTACCTGAGACTTAGCTCCATTAGAAATATTTCTGAGTAGTCAAAAAGAGGCTTATACTGTTGGCCTCCCTAGTTCAGGACTGGACCATCGTAGGCTTGACATTGTTGCCAGGCTAGCTGTAAAGGGGAGGAGGATATAGGGGCAGAAGTGCTAGTTTTTCCCACCAGCTTCAGCAAGGACAGAAATACCTGTATAGCACTCTTCCCTTCGCCTTTATGCTGAGCAAGTCTTATTCAGACAGAGTAGATTATGTAAGAGGAAGCTGAAGCACTTTTGTCCACACTACAGCTGACTGAATGAGAAAGCCAAGACACTTTTCTTTCTATGTTGGCTTTCTTTGTAACCCAGAGTATCTATGTGAAATATATTGTGGCATTTGTACATGTCAAAACAACAACAACAACCATAGCCACAAGAACATCCTTGGGCCAGATTGGGATTATGGCACAGAAGATGAGAGATAATTATGTCTGTTTGCATTGGAAGAGAAACTGTAGGGGCACATAGCAGTTGAGACAGGGGAAAAGGCCTTCATTGGAAAAACGGCATTGGGGAGGGACAGAGCTCAGCATCAACATGTTATAAGTGAACATTGTTATCAGCATTCTTTACTTTCCTGAGAAACAAAAAGAAGCAACATTATTCTTCAAAAAGAATGGTCCACCAAAATCTTATTCTACATGCACCTAGGAGCATTATCATTGTGTCATTGTTACTGCTAACTTTCAGTTTTGTAAGATATGCAGCAAAATATAACAAAATATAAAACTCACAAAACAGCAATACCTTTTATTGGTCAATCAAAATGCAGAAAATATATCATGCACGCTTTCAAAGCTTTACTGTCTTCTTCATCAGGCAAAGGATTTTCTTGTGTTTTGCTGCATGGCCAATATGGCTACCCCTGAATAAGTTTCATAAGATAAGCAAGGGTCTATGTTTCTGTTTTACTTACACTTGAAAATTAGGATCCTATATTGTTCAGCACAGCATGAAATCCTGTCTCTTCCTTTTCAACAATTGTGTGGTCCAGGAAGTATGGGAAGAAGTCGTGCACACTTTCTGGCATGCATAGAGCATCCCTTTGTTCCATTAATGGAATGCTCTAGGAAGACATGGGTGGCTACCTCCCACATTTCCTGGACTGTGCTAAAATTACTGGAGAAGGAAGGTGCAGTGTCCCCTGCTACTGTGAACAGTGTGTGTGGGACCCTTCGTTTCATATTTGGAATAGAACAAAACATACATACCATGCCCACCTTAAATAGTCAAAGTCAAATGATAGTAATAACAATGTGGAATGGAAGAACTTCTGAAATACAATAGGGAACAATAATTTGATGCTTGGCATTGTGGGCTGTGAAGAATCACTGAATGACTTTTGAAAAGCAAAGCTCTTGGAGGAAAAAGCTCAGTATTAAAATAGCACTGAACTATTAATGCTATTAAAACAATTTAAAAGTTCCAAGCTCTGGGAAGAAAAAGGTTAATTCCATCTCTTCTGAGTCATAGTCTTAATTCATATTGAAGTCTCTCAAAACTGCTGTTCTAGAGCTTGAAGATACACACAATGCAGCTGGGCACTGAATGCACAATCTCATCTGCCTTACACTTTGAACTTGGTGAAGGCATCAGTAATGTGTTGCAGAGCCCAGACAAAAACACTTTGTTGCACTCCTAATTCTCATGGGCTGCTCCTGACCTATGTGATCAGAAGCCTTTGAACTTGTGAAATATGTTGAATGTCTTTAATCTTTGATCTTTCCCTCCTGAACTTTGACAAACTACAGTGACTTCTGGAGTAATTTGCCTGGTATAATTGCATGTGTGAAGGAAGGTATGCTCCACATTATGTCTTTCAGTACTACATGAGCAAACACCATGGCTGGAAAAAGCGTTATTGTAGGCATGAGGTCATGTAGTTCATGATGCTTGATGAATGCAGGCCCATTTTTCTAGTGACAGGAGAACTAGAAAGACCTAAAGTGGCCAGAAAAAGACACACCTGGAGGTTGCAGAGTGAAATCATGCTGTACATCATCTGGGTAACACAGAAGCAATGTCGGAAGTTATGGAATGGATTGTTTCTGTAATTGTCATGAATACACAGCTATGAAAACAAAGAAAGAGAAACTGATAAGGAAATCAAGGATTTGACATGAAATCTCAGTTACCAATAGTTTGATTCTGTAATGTCTGCCCTTTGAATTTTGGAGGCAACAAACCCATTGCTACTAATCTATACCTTTGCACCAAAGGGGAAAAAAGGTTGAGTTTTCCCCTCATAGTTTTTGTTTTCCTTTGTCTTGTTTTGGTTCCATATTGAAAGACAAGTAGGCAAATAACTAACTAAATAAATAAATGTTACCACTGCCTGCTTGTTCATTTCTTAAGTAGTCTCACTCCACTTCTATTCCTTTGTGTCAGTGTGACCTCCCTCATTTGAGCATGAACTGCTTTGCATATTTAAATAGAAAGCAAAACACGGTCAAAATGACCGACTTCTGCACTTCAGTGATGTGGGAAGTAAGAATTATAACAACACTTTGCAAACGCTGTGTTTGCATAGTTCCTGTACAAGCCATTTCTCACAGTGTCTCTGAACATGCAAAACCACTCAGACAATAGCTAATCAGCAACGAAGAATTCTGAGGCTGCAGGAAGGAGGATGGCTTGATTCACCAAAGAGATTTGCACTGAAGGTTTCCCAGAACCAGGATAATTACTTAGCTCAAAGCATGTATTAAGGCCATTGTGATTGTCCTGTTGCCAGGTTTTCATTTTTAAATACTTGTTCATGAGACAAATGGAAGCTAAAACATGGTTCTAAGGAGTTTAATTTGGGCACTCTGGAATGTATGGAGTATATGTTACTCTTCAAGACACTAAAGACCTCTTCTTTTGCTTAATTGTTGTTGCTGTTGTTGTGTGCCTTCAAGTCATTTCCGACTTATGGCAACCCTACAGTGAATTTATCATGGGATTTTCTGGGGTCTAACAGCCACCCAGTGGGTTTCCACGGCCAAGTGAGGAATCAAACCTTGGTCTCCAGGGTCATAATCCAGTGCTCAAACCAACACACCATGCTGGCTCTAAGGGACATTACCATAGAAACTATTTTTCACATTCAAAACTGTTGTGTCCCAGCAACTGCAAGTAATAGAAATAACCTTAAAAAAAGAAATAAAATCTAACGCTTATCTTCTGTTTTCTGTCTGGTGCTCCTGGAGTTCTCTGGTTTGGGAGGGTTAGCTGTTCCTTCCCACCTTAATTGTTCAGTTTTGATACCTTCTGAAGTTTATGCAAAAAGCTGTAAAGTTGTGATCCTTACCTATTTTCATATTTAGAAATTTATTCAGTAACATGATACAACTGCTGCAGGATTTTTGGCCCATTTAGATGGTGTTGTGAGCACAAACCATGATTCATTGATAGAGACATCTCAAAGTAAAAAAAATTATGCAGTTTTATGAAGCACACGAAATGGCCCATGAAGCAACTTACAAAAAGAACCTTAATTTTGAAAACAAGCAAATGTTGTCACTTGCTACCACATCTTGCAATATGGGTACACCCACAAGTTGATTGGTTTATTTAAGTTTTTCATTTAAAGAACTGATTAAAATGTCTGGGATCAGTTCTAGGTGATGCCGGTATGGCAGTTCTTATATTCAAAAAAACATGCACAGATTTTATTTTGAGTATTATAATAAGGGGATTATTTTTTATTTGGCTAACACATTAGTACATGAGTCAGTATCTGTCCACTTTGGTAATTTTAAAAAAAATCACAAATATTTTAAAGCTTCATTCAAAAATCATTTCAAGTCTTACCAGCCACCTTTTCAGTGTGATAGGGTTGATGTTAAAATCTTTCACTAATGCTAAATCGTGATACATATGTTCTAAGCAACTCAGCATCTGGGGGTAGAAAAGAATTTTAAGGTTATTTTTATATTATTCCTACTGTTACACTTTGAAAACACATCACACAGTCTCATTTAAAAAAATTGCTGAATGCACCTAGCATAAAGCTTAGAAAATTCATTTTCTTTAGACTATAGCTCCCAGAACTAGATTCTGAGAGTTGTAATCTCCAAAAGTAACATATCCAAGCTATGAATCGTAGCAAATATGAGAATAGGTTTAAATTTTTAATTCCTAAAATTGATTCAACAGCCTCGGGCAATTCACTGTCTGAACACAAGAGTATCAGGCTTAAATAATCTTGCACAGAGCAGGCACACAAGACTTTGGTCACAATCTCTGCCTCCAAAAAATCCTCACTTTTAAAAACAACAACACAATGCTTTTGCTATTGAATGGTTCCTAGACTCTATCAAATCTTTGAAAAATGTTCTCGGTATGGCTGCTACATAGCCATTCTGGTAAACTCCAGAGTCCTTCCAGGAAGAAAATCATTTCCACATTTTTTTTTAAAAAAAGTTCTCCCCTAAGACAGGGGAATCATACTTTGGGGTGGGATGGGGAATTCTTCTGTAAAATAAAATCCCTCCCCCCCAGAATTAAGCATCTTCCCAGAACAAAAAATCTTGTTTTGCTTTTTAAAATTGTGATGTTTAAAAGACACACAGAAAAGATATTTTAGGAAAAAAACAACGCAAAACAAAACAAAACAACAACCCACAAATAAAAAGAAGGGGCTATTAATACTTTGAATTGTTGAGGGAACTTATGCCTTCACAAGAGAACTTACATCTAAGGAAAACAGAATTGGGTTGCTGTGTAATGTCTGCACCCAGTAAGGGGCTACTGTTATGCTGCTACATAGGGAAGCTGCAAAAGTGACCAATGTGCGTGGTGACTGATGTACAATCGGAACAATTTACATCAGTCTGTTGTGCCTTGGAACACCAGCTAGAGACTGCCAATGCACATCAGTAGAGCCCAATGCACTTTGGAACACTCTTTCTGGTGTCTTATTATGCATCTTTGTGACTCACTAACCAAAGGATGCTCACCAATGGCTCCTCTTCATCCTGGAAAGAAGGAACTAGTGGGGTGCCACAGGGTTTTGTCCTGGGCCCAGTGCTATTCAACATCTTTATACATGATTTGGACGAGGGAATAGAAGGCATTCTTCTCAAAATTGCAGATGACACCAAATAAGAAGGGGTAGCTAACACCCCAGAAGACAGGATCAGAATTCAAAACGACCTTAACAGATTACATTGATGGGCAAAAACTAACAAAATGAATTTCAACAGGGAGAAGTATAAGGTACTACACTTGGGCAGAAAAAAAATGTAATGCACAGATATAAGATTGGTGACTCCTGGCTTGATCACAGTATATGTGAAAAGGATCTAGGAGTCTTAGAGACCACAAGCAGTGATGCGGCAGCTAAAAAATCCAATGAGATTCTGGGCTACATCAACAGGAGTGTAGTTTCAAGGTCAAGAAAAATGATAGTACCACTTTATTCTGCTTTGGTCAGACCCCACCTGGAATACTGTGGCCAGTTCTGGGCACTGCAGTTCAGGTGAGATATTGACAAGCTGGAACACATCAGAGGAGGATGATCAGAAGGGTAGAAGGCCTGGAAACCATGCCCTATGAGGAGCAGCTTAGGGAGCTGGGTATGTTTAGCCTGGGGAAGAGAAGTTTAAAAGGCAACATGATAGTTATGCTTAAATATTTGAAGGAATATCATATGGAGGATGGAGCAAGACTGTTTTCTGCTGCTCAGAGACTAGGCTACAGAGCAATAGCTTCCAAACTTCAGGAAAAGAGATTCCATCTAAACATTAGGAATGATTTCCTGACAGTAAGAGCAGTTTGAAAATGGAATACACTGCCTTGGAGTGTGGTGGAGTCTCCTTCTTTGGAGGTTTTTAAACAGAGGTTGGATGGCCCTCTGTTAGGAATGCTCTGATGGTGCATTCCTGTATGGCAGAGGTTGGATTTGGTGTCCCTTGTGGTATCTTCCAACTGTATGATTTTATGATTCTAGTGTTTCTCAGTGCCTCTCCTATGACAGAAGATTCCAGCCATTATTATAACCCCACCTTTCCCCAAACCTGGGACTCAAGAGGGGCTTACAAATTAAAATGATTCCAATATATTTAAAAAGATAGAAAAGGTCAATTTTAAAATAGCACTAAACTATTAATGGTATTAAAATAATTTAGAACACACACTTAAAAAGGATAAAAAGCAGTTTGAAAAACAGTAGAATTGAAAACAACAAAGCAAACTCTTCAAAGCCCCTTTCTTAAAAACATTCAGTGCCAAAAGCTGTCAGAATTAAAGTCTCTGCCTGCCAATGGAAGTACAGCAAGGAAGGCTTCATTATTACTCTCCCTAGCAAGGGAGTTCAGAGTCTGGGGCAACCACAAAGAAGGCACCATCTTGTGTCCCCAAGAACTGCACCTGTGAAGGTAATGGGACTGAAAGGAGGGCCTCTCCTGAGGATCTTAGGGCCCAAGCAAACTCATATGGGGAGATACAGTCTGTCTGCTTGGACCTAAGCCATGTAAGGCTTTATAGGTCAATGTACTTTGAATTGAGTCAGGGAACAGAATGACAGCTAGTGGAGCAGGGGAGCTGTATGAGACCTGTAACTCACCCAGTCAACACTGGTTAACACTATTACTACCAGTTCCATCAGGGGGGATGGTATCATTCACGAGAGGGTCCTAGGGCCAGAGAAATGACCCCAAACCTACAAATCTTTCCTGATTCTGCTCTGAGAGCACAGAAGAACAATGCTGGAATATAGCAGTAGTTAAAACAAATATATGCTTAGTGAAAGCAAACGCACGCACACACATTTGGCCTTCTACATTTGCAGGTTTGACTTTCATGGAATGGATTAAATATGAGTTTCTCTGACTTCTCTCCCACAAGTGCTTCTTCTCCAGGGGAACTTTCTCTCTGGGTGGCTGTGATCAGGACACACAGCCCTTTAACCTCCCCGCCCCAGCCCTCCTCTTCCACCAGCCACTGCCTGGCTAGCTAAGGAAGGATTGCTGCTTGATTTCTCAGCACCACAAATTCTCTCTCAGTGTCCCCCACATACCTAAAGAAGGTGATGGGAGAGAGAAGAAGTATAGGGCCACTATACCAACTCACTCCTTTTCTCTCTCCTTTCCCTCACTTGATTTGGACCCTGGGTGCCTGTTCTCCCACCATGCCTCGGCCTCCCTCCCACAAATACACACACCAACATTCTGATATTTGTGTTTTTTCCACTTGTGTGAGGGTCCTGTGCCCCTAATACTAGCAAATGTGGAGGGTCAAGTGTACTAGTTACATATACATCTTGCCTTTCCTCCAAGGAGCTGGTGTTCCTTCCTTTTTTTTAAATCTCACAATAACAAGAACCCTGTAAAGTAGACTGAGAGATATTGACTACCGCAGGGTCAGCCCAGGTAAGTTTTCATGGCTGAGTGAGGATTTGAACCCAGATTTCCCCAGGCAGCCTATCTTCACACTGATACCACATGTCAGTGTTTTCTTCTATTTATTTTTATCTTTTATTCACCATACAGAAAATAAAACTGTGCATTTGAACATCCCAGCTGTTGAAACACACAGAGAAAATCTAATTTTAAGGCGGCAATAGACCATGTATTTTTCTTTTATCAGTGCTGAATGTTGAACTTTCAGTTCTTTAGCTCTTGAAAGCATCTCTCCACACTATGACCCATGGCAGGTAACACTCTTATTTCTTTGCCATTTAAAATGCCACATTATGGATGTTAGAAATAGAAAGTATGGAATAGTCTAATTCTTGAAACACTTTAAGGATGGCTGTTATCTTACAGTTGCAATAGTGCTTTGATTTATATTGTCATTTAAAACACACTGTTCAAAACTCCTGTTGAAAACCTCCTGAGTTAAGTACTAACATTTTGGAAGCATCTCCTATAAGCTTCATTCAGGAGAGTGAACTTAGCTAGGTGATGCCATGACACTGTGTTTATACTGGGTTATGTAACTGCTTTTGAACACAAAGGGGACATATAATGGTGTGTTATAGAACAAAACTGCTATGTATTCAATTATTGCTTTGGTTTTTGTTTTGTTTTTTTTGCAGGAGGGAGGATTACATCTTCCAGAATCCCAACAGCCAGCATTGTTGACGGATTCTGGCATTCTAGGAGATTCTGGGATCTGTAGTCCCCTCCCCGCCAAAAAAATGCCATTTCCAAGCCCTGGCTATTTGTATCAGATACAAAGGGTTCTTCCACACTAACTTAGTTATAATCCTGTGATTCCACTTTAACTTCCATGGTTCCAGCCTATGGAAACCTGGGATTTGACGTTTAGGCAGGGGCCAGAGAGCTCTAGGACCTCACCAAACATACATTTCAGGATTCTGTAGGTTGCAGCCATGCAGTTAAAGTGGAATCATAGTACCACAAGTGGGTAATGAAAAAGAGTCTTTAACATTGCATTGAAATACATTTTTCCTTATTCTCCTTTTTTCCTGAATTTGTATCCAGTCAATGTTTATCAACTTGTTGTTGAGTGGCTTCGAGTCATTTCTGACTTATGGCAACCCTAAGGTTAAGCTAGGCCATTTCTGCACTAGCCTGTTATAGTGCTCTTATTCCACTTTCAACATCCTATGGAATCTTGGGGTTTCCAGTTTAGGGAGGGGCCACCTGGCCCCTCCCTAAACTGCTAACCCCAGGATTCCAAAGGATGTTGAAAGTGGAATAAGAGCACTATAACAGGCTAGTGCAGAAATGGCCCTATTATGGGGTTTTCTGAGGTTTAGTGTGTATGTGTGTGTGTGTGTGTGTGGCACACCCAAGGTTACCCAGTTTCCAGAGCTGAGTGGTTTCCAGGGCTGTGTTTCATTTCTTTGAAGGAGATCTTTAATTTATCTAAACATTTTCAATCTTCAGATGAAGGATGCAAAGAATATTCTTTCCTATTTGTTTCCTGGGTGAAAAAAAAAAGGGATTCCTGAGAGTTTGGAAACCCTATCAGGAAAAATGATAGAGCAGTGAGACTTTTGTTCAGCTGTTTCCCAGTACCTGAGTGTCCCAAAGTGCCCAAAGGTATTTTTCTATGTAGGAAGACATAATAGAGTTTGATGGGGGGAAAAAGCTTCCGTGTAGAATTTTTTTTTCTGTGCAGAAAACACATTTTATGCTCAGGAATTGTGGTTTTTGTTGTGCAGAAACTCCACATGTACAGAAAAATCAATTGGAACACTTTGGGATGATTAAATAAGGTATAGGATTATGCATTGTCCCCTGCAGCAGAGAGAAAACTACAATAATAATGGGATTTACATCCTAGTTTAAGCAATATGCACACTTCCTATGGCATCCAAATGAAGGTTCCAGTGCCCAAGCACTCATGAGCAGACTGACAGAACAACATCTATATAATATGGGAGGTCAAAAGTTACCTCATTGGGCTCCCATAGCCAGACATCAAAGGTTGGTTTCCTAAGAGCTTCTATTGTCTCTTGAGAGAGCATGTACTGAAGAGAAAGATTTTAAAAAAACCCACATTATTATGTATAACTGTAGGCAGCCACATCAGCTTTATTTTTAAGCCAGCCTCCCAAATGGCTCAGCTGTTATCTTTTGTCTAGGATTTCATGTGAATCAGAGGTGTAAGTGTAATTCAAGTGTTTGCCTTCAAATGACAGGTATCAGCCCCAGAATATTAAAACACATCAAAAGAAGATCTTTGTTATGCCTTCACCATTAAATAACGTGGAATGCTAAATGCATTTTTTATCAATTACATCAGGTTCCCCTGCAAAAAAAATAAGATATACAAATCACAGGCATGTGGACCCCCAGTTTTGGTATACATGGAGGGAAAGGTTAACTCCTATTTTGATAACTCCCCCTCCAAAAATGCAGTTACTCCCCAGATGAAACTCCATTGGCATCAGTTGGAACCTCCCTCTCAGGGCTATTAGCTGAAGATGATCTTTAGTAGAGGTCACAGTGTTGTGAACAAAGTGTGAAATCCCCCTTCCTTACAAGCTGTAGTTTCTCCACAGTGATGGAGTGGGGAAGCTGTGTCTGTTCACTTTTTTTTCATATGGATGAAAAAATGCTTTCAGCATCATATCTGGTTTGGTCTCTCAAGGAAGGGCCCTCTGCTAGAATATGTGATTTATTCCCATCACCTATTGTTTTAGAAACACATTAAACATTTTTTTTAAATCAGAAGTATCACAATATGTCATAGACAGAGTAATCCTCAAAGGGTCTTGGAGGGACAGAGCAGTCAATCTACTGCCCCCCTCCACCTCTGCTGTTCATACTGACAAAGGCAGAAGGTGTATGTATTGGGGGAGGGGTTAACAATGCTTTTCAGCCTGGTGGACTTTGCATTTAAAATACCCTCTTAAAAGCAATTGACTGTATGTGGAAAAACAGCTTTGACATGAAGCAGAATGTAAAATTTCTATATATTTTTATTGTTAACTGAGGTATCATAGGTCACAAAAGGATTAAACATCACAGGCAGTGGCATTTGGTGTCTCCCATGTTGGTGGGACCATGAATCTATGTCAGGTTTTAATTCAGTCTTGAATGCAGCTCTCCAAGGCACTAAACCCATTTTGGAATAGAGTTCAGCATCTTGGAGAGCTCTTTCAACACCTCAGTTAAAACCTGCCGTTTTAAAGAGATTATTTTGAGTCCAGGTTTGTTTCTAGAGTGGCGTGGAAAGCATGTGGACCACCAAACATTGTTGTAGTGCAACTCCCAGCATTCTTCACCACTGTCTATGCTGAATAGGGCTGTTGAGACTTTCAGTTCAACTGGGGTGCCTGTTGGATCTACCAGTATGGGAGCAGTCACTCCGCTCTTGTTTTACCATTGTTTCTCTTGCAGCTGCTCTGAGATGTACAAGAGCTCTCCTATTGCCAGACCCTAGCCTTTCAGAAGATACCAACAGAGCTCTAGAAAAGCTTGTGGCAGCTTTGGGAGAAGCAGTGGTACTGAGATACCAAAACAGAATTTGCTGCTATTATAGTGGTGGATCCACTGGCTTTCCCTGAGTTCATCAACATCAAGAAGCCCATCTCTAGACTAGGAATACACTGTTAAGAAGGGAGTGGCTGTTTTGTCAGTCAATGGGTTTTATCACCAAAGAAGTGAGGGCATGACAGACAGCTGTGGGAGCAGATCTGAACTTATTGAACAAAGTAAGGCTGAGAAGCCACTGCATCAGAGGGACAGAGAGACAGATTCTGTGGTTGGTAACTTTCAGGAGAGCTGAGACCCTGATGGCGAGAGAAGAACTGGATCCAGGATTTCACACCCAGACCTGAGTGAAGACTTTCTAGGAGAAGCTCAACAGCAGAGTTGGCAAACACATACAGACTTGCCCCAAACCTGGGAGTTAAATGGGGTGGATTCTTGCAGAGGAACTAGTTATGGATCAACACCTTCATCATATCTTCTACTTCAGAAGCAGGGAACTGGAGATGGGGTCATGATTGCACTATAAATTGTTTTTGAAATATTACAATCTGAGGAAGTATCCAAGGGCAATTAGGGGGATTTATATCAGAGTCAGAGCTGAGAGGTATATCCAGTCCAAACTTCATGCAGTTCCAGTTGGGTCCCACTGTGGCTGTTATTTAAAAACTACCAATGTCAAACGTACATTTGATGAAATACAGCAAATATCATGCCTTTAGTTCCATGTTCAGAATGCTGCTGTTGTTCTGAAGACTGACCGTAGAAAAAAGGTGGGCAGTTGTGGACCTCCAGAGTTGTTTTGGGCATACCACTCACATCACTTCTGGCTAATGTGGCTAATGATGGGGGATCATGGGAGCTAGCCAAAAAACTTCCGAAGGTTTACAGTTGCCCATTGCTCCCATAGAAAGATTTTCTTTTAACAGTGCAGTGCTTATTGACTTTGTAGAATATTATGAAGCTGCCTCTATTACAGCAGGGGTGGGGAATGTGTAGCCATCCAGATGTGGCTTGACCTCGACTTCTGTCAGCCCTTCCCAGCACACCCATATGATGTGAGCTATAGATGGTGCCATGAAATCTGGAGGGCCAGACATTCCTCACCCCTGAGTGTAGTGCTGGTTCTGGGACTGTCTTAGATGTTAGTCCACATTTCTTACCCGCACTCACCAGCTTTTGATTGTTGCTAACTCTATGGATTTCTCACCTTATGAGAAGAACTTCCCTTCTGAAAATGTGTCCCACAAAAAGAAACAGGGCACCCTAGGTGACTTCCCTCAGGAAAGATCCAAAAGCTATTATGCCTAATCATCCCAAATTATTTCTAAATTTGTTTGAAACTGATTTATAAAGATCTGCGGACATTCGTTACTGACAAGAATTTATGGATCTTGCATGAATCCAGTTTTCAGGATCCTTTAACACAATCCTTCTGAGACTATTTGATGTGGGGGACCTGCAACTATTTTTTTTTTTTCATTGTATTGGGGACTGGTGATATATTTGTGCCCATTGAGGACAATTGTTTCTTTTTTCCCTAGAAACTTGCAAGAGCTCAGGGACCAGCACTGGTCAAAGGACCACCACTTTCAGTAGCACTGCATTAATTGATGCCATAACAATTCGATCAGTTTTTTATCAGTTTAAAATTTTATTGGGTCACATATGCATTCTATATATCTCCTCCCTGATGACTGATTAGTTATTCCAGAAGCTCACTAATGGTAATGGAAGCACACAGCTGAAACAGAAGTATATGTAATATAAGGCAAGGGTCTTCATTTGTGTTAACATTTTTTATTATTATTAACAGCTGGGGTGTTCTGTTCTGTGAAATGAAGTTTAATTTTTTGTGTCTCATTGTACCTTGGGATAGGATGGCACATCTCTTCGGGGTATCAGCTTCTTGTTATCATCCAGAAAACTGTATTTACACGGGCAGTTGGTCCTGTATACAAAATAAAAGCCAGCCCTTAGCCCTGACACAAAACTTTATATTTGTGCAAGTAAACTTTCATGCGATATGATGAAATGCTAGATTTATTTTTGAGACCAGCCAACAGAACTATTCTCACCAATGGAACTATATATCAAAACAAGAAGTTCCTGCAGCTGTTCAAACAACTATTATATGTTGAGCTTTGAGACACAATCTAAAAAGTTGGCTGTACTTGAGATGACCTCATTCAAAATTCTGGTCCCCATATTTCTCTGTGGGTCAATCAATTGTTCTTTCTGTAGTTTTGGAACAATATGTCCATATTTCCACGTGAAGAAGGAACTGTAGCTCTTAGAAAAGTAATTATCAGGTGTTTCTAGACACAAAAATAGCCTTAAAATGTTACAAAGACATTTTGTTATAAATGTTACTGAATCAAAAAGTTATAGTTACTTCCATGTTTCATATTTAATACAATTTGACCCTTAGCCTTTCCTTTTCTAAGTGGGGCCCTTAACCTGCACATGTTCTGGTTAAGGAGGGAAATCTCCATCCCAAAATTGCAAGATGATGTCAGCCATGTAACAGGACAATTACTGAACTCATCAGAAGAAAAGAAAGAGACCTCTCTATTGAACTGTCTGCAACTGATGGTGTAAAAGAGACATAACTATTATTTGATTTGGGATTTCATACAGGTTGTGGTTAGAGGGATAACTACTGCAACAATAGTAGCTACTTAAATACTTTGTTGTCAACTGTTGTTAAGTTGATTTCAACCGCAGCAACTCTATGAATGAGATATCTCCATGTCACCTCTCACTAACAGCCCTGCTCAGGTCTTGCAGACTCAGGGTTGTGGCTATTTTGATTGAATCTATCCATCTGTAATGCAGTCTTCTGCTTTTCCTATTGCCTCCTACTTAACCAAGCATTCTTGTCTTTTCTAGTGAGTCATGTCTTTTCATGATATGGCTAAAGTATGTCCTTACTTCAGTCATCTTGGCTTCTAGAGAGAGTTCAGGCTTGATTTGTTCTAGCACACATTTATTTTGTTTTTCTAGCAGTCCATGGTATCTGTAGAAGTCTTCTCCAGCACCACGTTTCACATGAGTTGATTTTGTTCCTGTCAGTTTTCTTCACTGACCACTTTCACAAACATATATAGAAACTGGAAATACAATGACATGGACACTCCTAACTTTTGTATTCAATGATGTACTTCAGGATCTTGTCTTCACACCTGCCCTTGCAAGTCCTACTCTTCTTTTGATTTCTTGATTGCAATCTTCATTCTAATTAACCACTGAGCCAAGGTATGGAAAATCTTTATCTATTTCAATGTCTTCATCAACTAATTTAAAGTTCTGTAAATCATCTGCGGTGGTCATTATTTTTATTTTCCTAACACTCATCTGCAAATCTGCATTTGCACTTTCTTCCTTGACTTTCTTTGTTCCAAGTTTTTGCCATTTTCTACTAGAAGGATACCATCATCTCTATATCTTAAACTATTGATATTCTTTCCCCCAATTTTCACACCTTCTCTCACCATGTCTAATCTTGCTTTGTTCTCAGCACAAAATTTAAACACATAAGGTGATAAAATGAAGCCTTTCCTGACCCCCTTGCCAATTGGAAATCATTACATTTCTCTGTCTTCTGTCCTGATGGTAGCCTTTGGCATTGAGTACAGCTTAAACATCAGGAAAAACAAAGGTTGTGACACACTCATTTCTACAACAGCGATCCATAGTTTTTCATTACACACAATCAACTTGCTATAATTTATAAAGCACAGGCTGATTTTCTTCTGAAATTCTTTGGCATGCTCCATTATCCAACATATGTTTGCAATATGATCCCTCATGCCTGTTCCTTTCTTGAACCCAGCTTGGACATTTCACATTTCTTTCTTCATATACGGTAGAAGGCTTTGTTGTAGAATTTTGAGCATGACTATGCTTGCATGAGAAATTAATTCAATGTTCCTGCAGTTACTGCAATGCCTGGTATCCTTATTCTTGAGGCCTGGAATGTATATTAAGTGTTTCCAATCTGAGGTACATTTTTTTGCTTTTCATATTTGTTGACAGATTTTAATTAGTACAAGAGTAGATTCTGTCTCTGTAGATTAAACCTACTCTATGGTATGCCATCTGTTCCTGGTGATTTATTTCTCCCAAGTGCTCTGAGTAGAGCTTTCACTTCCACTTCACTTTCTAAAATTGTAGGTTCATCTTCTAATGGTTCTTCCTTGAATGTATCTTTCAGCCTTTCATCTCTTTTATGCAGTTCTTTGGTATGTTGTTTCTATCATCTTTTTTCCACTTGATCATGCAATTTATTCTCCTGCTGATCATATAGCACCTTCACTCTTGGTTTAAATTTCTCTTTGATTTCTCAGATCTTGTGGGGAAAAAATCACTTGTTCTTTCTTTTTTGTTGCCATCTTCTATTTGTCTGCATTGATTACTATAGTAGTTCTCTTTGTTCCAGCACACAAGTCACTGAATAGTTGCATTCAGGAGTCTGTCCCTATTTCTGTCACCTTTTACTTTTGCTTCTTATTTGTCCTTAACAGCTAGAAGAGTTTCATCTGTCATCTAGTGAGGCTTCTCTTTCATTTTGGCTGCAAGTAGGATTTTTTGTGTTGCTCCCTGTCAATGTCCTGGAGAACTTCTATCCAGAGTTCTTCTGGCTCCCCATCAGATGTAAATGTAATAGTGCAAATCTATTTTCCATATATTATCTTTAAATTCTATATGGATGTTCTTCAGGTTGCATTTTGGTGTGATGGATGATTTAATGTTTTTCTTCATTTTTGATATTAGCAGTTCATGGTCTGTGCCACAATTGTTCCTAGGCTTGATTTGCAGAGAGAGTGGAATTTCTCCATCCTCTGCTTCCAGTTATGCAGTCTATTTGATTTCTATATTGGCCATCACGTCATGTCCATCTATACAGTCACCCCCAGGTTTCTTGAAGAATGTATTTGTGATGAACAAAGTGTTGGCCTCACTAAATTCAATCAGTCACTCTCTTTCTACACTTCTTGATCCTAGGCCAAATTTCCCTACACTCTTTTATTCTTCTTTATTTCCTGCTTTTATATTCCAATCACTTATGATTAGCAGTAAGTCCTGTTTTGACAGGTGATTAATTTCCTCCTAGATTCCAGCATAGAATCTTTCAATTTCTTCTTCTGCCTCTGTAGCTTGAGCAGAAACTTGAACTATGGTTGTAAGGATAGGTTTTCTCTGAAATCTTATTGATATGGTTCGGTCTCACTTTGCATTACATCCTTTGACTGCTTTTCCTACATCTCTTCTCACTATTTATGCCACCCCATTTCTTCTTAGATTTTAATTTCCTGACTAAAACATTGTGTAATTATATGATGCAAAATGTCCCATTCTCGTCCACTTTATCTCACTCACTGTGAGGGCCTAGAATTCAGAGTCTGAGGAGGAGAGCGATCTTCCAGCTCAACTGGAGGAATGGCAGTCTCAGGACTCACCCATAACTATGCACACAGCAGCACCGGCTGCACAACTGCACCCATAACTATGCACACAGCAGCACCGGCTGCACAACTGGAACAAGATGATGATGAGGCACTGGTCCCTAACTCTCAGGCTCAAAGGGCAGAAAAGAGACAAGAGCAAAGATATTTGCTGAGGCTTCTTGCCAAACAAGGAAAGGAGGTCTCTTAATTAAGGACTACTGGCTGCAGTCAATTTAAGAAACAGTTCAGACTCATCTTTACTGGAAAAAACTGTCTGTTTTTCTGGTGTGTGTTCCTGTGTTCCTGTGACTCTGCTTCTGATACCAAGACTCTGACCTTGGACTGGCTGATGACCTTGTTTGGATCTTGGACTGGCTGACAACCCTGCTTGACTTTTGGACCTTTGGACTGATTCTCGTCAAACAAACTTTAACACAAGTTGCTTTACAGAGATTCTGTGTATTTTGCTGAGCTTGTCTTAGTCAGTCTTGTTGGCAAGAACATGGACTAAACTGGTTCTTAATTACTGCTCATGTGGGTGTGTCAAAGGACACTCACCTGAAATATTGCAATGTTTGTATGTTCCATTTCTTGTTTCACTATAGCTAGCTTCCTCTGATTTATACTGGGCAGGAATGTTTTTGCAAACAGTCTTGCAAGGAAGATTAAGAGGTCTTTAAACTAAGATCCGCTGGGGAGGGAGACAATATTATTCAGGGCAAGGACTCAGAGAACACAGGGGGAAAAGGCCCAAATGATACTGGACAAGTAGTACAAGCGGCCAATGGCGGGAGGAGTAGAAACAATAGTACAGGACTTGCAGGAAGGGCCTGGGGACTTAAGTGTCTCTACACTAATGCAAGGAGTATGGGAAACAAGCAGGATGAGCTTGTACTCCTAGTACAAGAAAATAAATACGATTTGATAGGCATCACTGAGACCTGGTGGGATGAGTCTCATGATTGGAATATAGGAATAGAGGGGTATAGCCTATTTTGTAAAAATAGACCAAACAAGAAAGGAGGAGGAGTAGCCTTGTATGTCAAGGATGTTTTCACCTGTGAAGAGATCCTGGGCTTAAACCCAGAAAGCCAGGTAGAGAGCATTTGGGTAAGAATTAAGGCAGCGAGAAACAACAGGGATATTCTGGTGGGGGTTTACTACAGACCTCCAACCCAGGCTGAGGACTTGGATGACGCCTTCCTCAACCAAATGACTGAACATTCAAAGAGGAGAGATACAGTAATAATAGGAGATTTCAATTACCCGGATATATGCTGGCAGTCAAACTCTGCCAAGACAGCAAGGTCCAGCAAGTTTCTTGCTTGTCTTGCAGACAACTTCATGGTCCAGAAGGTGGAAGAGGCCACAAGGGGATCAAATATTCTAGATCTGGTCTTGACCAACAGGGATGACCTTGTGAATGAGGTAGAAGTGGTTGGATCTTTAGGGGGGAGTGACCATGCCCTGTTGGAATTTAGCATTCAGTGGGAAGGGGGAAGATAAGGGTAGCCAGACACTCGTCTTAGATTTTAAAAAAGCGGACTTCTGTAAACTTAGGGAGCTGCTGGCTGGAATTCCGTGGTCAGGAATAGTGAAAGGGAAAGGAGTTCAGGAGGCATGGGAGTTCCTTAAAAAGGAGATACTGACGGCACAGTCTAAAACTGTGCCAATAAGGAGGAAAAATGGAAGGCATCTGAAGAAACCAGAATGGTTGACTAAAGAACTCTCAGCTGAGCTAAGAGTAAGAGAAACACGTATAGGAAATGGAAGAAGGGGGAAACCACCAAAGAAGAATTTAAGCAAGTAGCCAGGAGATGTAGGGAGGAGGTCAGAAAGGCTAAAGCACAGAACGAACTTAGGCTGGCCAGAGACATTAAAAACAAAAAAAAGGGTTTTTTTAAATATGTCCGCAGCAAAAGGAAAAAGAAGGAGACAGTAGGGTCGCTACGCAGAGAAGATGGCGAATTACTCACAGGGGGGAGAGAAAAGGCAGAGCTACTTAACACCTTCTTTGCCTCCGTATTTTCCAGAAGGATACAAGCACTCAACCTGGCGGTAGGGGAGCAGGGGAGGAAGCAGAGGAAATGAGGCACTTAATAAGTAGAGAGGTGGTACAGGAATACCTGGCCGCATTGGATGAATTCAAGTCTCCAGGGCCAGATGAATTGCATCCTAGGATATTAAAAGAGCTGGCAGAGGTCATTTCGGAACCGCTTGCTATAATTTTTGAGAAATCTTGGAGGACAGGAGAAGTTCCAGCAGATTGGAAGAGAGCAAATGTTATCCCCATCTTCAAGAAGGGAAAAAAAGAGGACCCAAATAATTATCGCCCAGTCAGCCTGACATCGGTACCCGGAAAGATCCTGGAGCAGATCATTAAGCGTTCAGTTTCTAATCATTTAGAAAACAACGCAATAATCACGAGAAGTCAACATGGATTTCTCAAAAATAAGTCATGCCAGACTAATCTGATCTCTTTTTATGATAGAGTTACTAGCTTGATAGATGAAGGGAATGCTGTGGATGTAGCATATCTCGATTTCAGTAAGGCCTTTGACAAAGTTCCCCATGACATTCTTGCATCGAAGCTAGTAAAATGTGGGCTAGACAGGGCTACTGTTAATTGGATATGTAATTGGTTGACCGACCGAACCCAAAGGGTGATCACGGATGGCTGCTTTCATCCTGGAGAGAAGTGACTAGTGGGGTGCCACAAGGTTCTGTCCTGGGCCCAGTGCTGTTCAATATTTTTATCAATGACTTAGATGAAGGAATAGAGGGCATGCTCATCAAATTTGCAGATGACACCAAATTGGGAGGGGTTGCTAATACGCAGAGGACAGGATCAAAATTCAAAATGACCTGGATAGATTGGAGAGCTGGGCCAGGGCGAACAAAATGAAATTCAACAGAGAGAAATGTAAGGTCCTACACTTAGGCAGAAATAATGGAATACAGAAATATAGGATGGGGGACACGTGGCTGGATAGCAGTACGTGTGAAAGGGATCTAGGAGTCTTCATAGACCACAAGCTGAACATGAGTCAGCAGTGTGATGCGGCAGCCAAGAAAGCCAATGCAATTCTCGGCTGCATCAACAGGAGTATGGTGTCTAGATCGAGGGAGGTACTGGTACCACTCTACTCTGCTTTGGTTAGACCCCATCTTGAATACTGTGTCCAGTTCTGGGCACCCCAATTCAAGAAGGATATTGACAAGCTGGAGCAAGTCCAGAGGAGGGTGACCAAAATGGTGAGAGGCCTGGAAAACATGCCCTATGAGGATAGACTGAGAGAGCTGGGTATGTTTAGTCTGCAGAAAAGGAGGTTAAGAGGGGACATGATAGCCATGTTTAAATATTTGAAGGGATGCCACGTAGAGGAAGGAGGGGGCTTGTTTTCTGCTGCTCCAGAAACCAGGACAAGGAGCAATGGATTCAAGCTGCAGGAAAGGAGATTCCACCTGAACCTCAGGAAGAACTTCCTGACAGTCAGGGCTGTCCGGCAGTGGAATCTGCTGCCTCGGAGAGTAGTGGAGTCTCCTACCTTGGAGGTTTTTAAGCAGAGGCTTGATGGCCATCTGTCGGGAGTGCTTTGAGGGTGTTCCTGCATGACAGGGAGTTGGACTGGATGGCCCGTGTGGTCTCTTCCAACTCTACATTTCTATGATTCTATGATTCTATACTTCTCACATTCCATGTTCCTATAATATGCATTGTGCAGCTTTGGACTTTCCTTTCACCTCTGAGAAATTAACAGCAAAACATCCCTTCAGCTGGAGCTGAGTTGCATCATTAGCCACAGCGCTGCTCATAGTTGTCCTCTGCTGTATCTCAGTAGCTCCTTAACTGTCTTCTACCTAGGAGTCTCATCTTATGGCACTATCACTTGTTTCATTTGGCGTGGTCCCATTACAGGGTTTTCATGGTAAAAGACATTCTTCTGCACAGTACTAACTTATCTATCACTGTCATTGTCTCTGAGAGATCATCTGCTAGAGTCACTCCCCACTGCTGCTGCTGCTCAGTAGCTGTTTGGCACATTTAGTCCGGCTCCTTAGGAAAAGTCTGCCTGATAAGGGAGACCCACCAGCAGGATTGTTACCATCAGCATAGCCTCTTGCCTCACAGGAGCATGCAGTTCCACCACTGTGAAAAGGTAGTGCTATGGTGAATAAATATTTTGAACATCATCAGATTGCTTAGGTGGGCCTGGCTTCATGCTATACGTTGGAAGATGTGGGGCAATTAAATTTTGGAAGATTCATGAATTTGAGTTATTAAAGAACATTATCCACAAAAATTTCTTAGATTTGACTGGTCTATAATATTCTGCCAGAGCTCTTATTAGCTGAAATGTTTAATTTGATACTTAAGGATAAAAGTGCAATTATGAAGGTACTAGAGAGGATCCTCAAGTGTGAAGATACATAGTTGAATAACAAATTCAGAATCATCCATGCCATAGTATTTCCACTTTCTGCATATTGTTGTGAAGGCTGAACAGTGAAGTAAGCTGACTGGAAAAGAATTAACTCATTTGAAATGAGGTGCTGGAGAACCGTTCTACCTAAAAAACAAATCAAGTTATCCAAAGGCAAATCAAGCCTGAAATTCCACCAGAAACCAAAATGACTAAAATTTCACCATTATACTTTGGGCATATCATAAAAATGGAAAAGATGACAATACTTCATGATGTTGACAGCAGTAGGAAAGGAGGAAGACCATGTTATCAATGGATTGATTCAATCAAGGAAGCCACAGCCCTGCATTTGCCAAACATGAGCTAGGCTACGGATGACTGGGACTCATTTATAGAGTCACAATTAGTTGAAGCTGACATGATGGCATGTAATAAAAACAAGAACAAGCAGAGCATTATTGCTAAGAAAATATGTTGGGGAAAGGGATTTTTTTCCCTTTCATTTAAAATGAGGCCATTCCCCATTCTCTCAAGTATTTACAAAATACATCTGGAAGTGGAATTCTAACCATTTTCAATAAGGTGTGTGCTTATTGTAGTGAATCTTGGAGAAAAGGTCCCCGTTCATCTGCAGCTATTCACCCCTGACAGAATGCTTTTCAGAGATAAATTGAGGTAATGGGGAAATTATCACTTTTTTCATTGACACTGGCCTAAACCCAATTGTTAGTCACAGCTGGAGGAGACCGATTTAACCAATGACAGCTTGACTGGAATTGTGCTGGGGATCAACCCCAGTGTGTAAAAAATAATTGCACAAATGCTTGTGCTTTCTCAGAGGTTGCCTATGTGTGGTTTACAGTTCATCCAATCATTTTGTAAGCACAAAGCCTGACACTTTTGACTAATTAACTGGGGAAGAGAACTAACTGAGCACTGCATAATGAGTGGGCTCAGGGCCACGATGCCCCTTGAACAATCGATTGTGCAGCTGTGGCATCCAGTGTAACTATGCTGGTGTAATTTGTGCTACATTAAAAGTGTACATGACTCACTGGAAAAAGATGATAGGGCTCAGTACAGTGGAAAGCGGCAGGAAAAGAAAGAAAGAGAGAACGAGAGAGAGAGAGATTACAGATGGAATAACTCAATCAGGGATACCACAGCATTCAGTTTTCAGGACCTGAGCTATGCAGCTGATGAGGTCTCTCATGTCATATCATTTCAAGTTGCCATTTTGAGAAGGACTGGAGAGGAAAATGGAGATGCTTGGATTTGCTGGGAAGATACCACCTGTGCCATATAGGGAGAGGGGGAATTGGCCCCTGGCCTCCATGTTGCTTACCCACACATTAAAGGCATAGGAGTCCTACTGATCAGACCTATAGCATAGTGGCAGCTGACAACTCTGCTTTCTTCATCTATTAGAGCATGGATGCTTTTCAATATACTAAGCATGAGTATGCTAGGCTTTTCTGAGAGAGAAAGACTGAAAAAACAAACAGTTTAGGTTGTGTCTTGGAAGCATATCAATCTACCTCTTGGGTACGTTTTTGTAGTGGCTGAAGGATGAAACTACTTTTGTGTCAACTCACAATGGCTAATGCCATTGCTGGAAGCTGTTGAGCCATGTTGCCTGGGAAACTCAGAGCTACTTGCTATTTTGCTCAGTCTGTGGAGGTACATATTTAGGACAACCCCCACCCCCCATACCACAATTTTCCTTTTCATATGAGGAAATAAATGAGTAATTCACAGCAAAAGAAAACTCTTGCTGTGAATGTCTCAGGCCCACCTGCTAATGCAAATGTAGATAGAAGTGGGCACATTATGGAAGTCTAAGAACCTGCCTTGTTTGAACAGCCTGCTCTTTCCTTGAACTAACAGAGTAGAAGAACACAGATAATGTTTTCCATTATCTTTGTGAAAAAGAAGGAAGAAATGAATGCTGTGAATGTGAAGGTTGCAGAGAAGACCCTGTCAGGGGCATCAGTTCAAGTTGTTTCCCAGGAAACAAACTGAAAGCAAAATTGCCACCAGAAAATGGGTAAAGTCGAACTGCTGTCACACACAACATTTGTATATGTGTTTTTAAGCTACATCTGTAGCGGATTACATGTTTGTGGACATACCTAGGCAATCTTAATTTGACAAGATGTTATATACAACATATCATCAAATCAATACCTGTGGAATTTCCATATAAATATCACAGAAACAGGCTTAACTTCTGGGCTGTGAAAGTGCAAATCTGGTTTTTCACTCTGAGTGGGATTTAATAGTTTTCAAAGGAGCAATCTTGGATATTCCCAAATTGGTCTAAAGAAGCATGACTTCTTGCAGTACAGCTTCTTGGGTTTTGCTGGTTGTTTTCATTTCTGCATCCAGTCATTCTGTTCTTTTCTGGGAACTGTTTGTTGCAGTTTCTTGGATTTGTACCAAGCAGCTTCAACTTTTTTTAAAAAGCAGAGTGTACTTTGCTCAGGTGGTCTCGTAGTTCAAAGGGCAAATTTTGTCTTCACTGAATTTATTGACTTTTTAAAAGAGTTATTAGTGCTATAATACAAAGGGACTATTTCAGTGATATACTTATGCACTATAATGCTAAAAAAAAGAGAGAAAAGATTCACACACACCCCAGTCTGTCTTGGAGCTAAATTGAATCCCACTTGGTGGTGGGAAGAAAGGGTTGCAGCTGGTGGGGAAGTGCCAGCAAATAGTCCAGGACAATAGAAACATCATTTGGATATTTAAAAAATGAAATGAATGCTACAAATACTGCACCCTCCTGATATATTTGCCCCATTTGGAGGAGCTCTCTGTAATGTTTTGCAAGAAAAAAACATCAAGGAGTCCTGTGGCATCTTAAAGATTTAAGAGATAATTTGTGCTATAATACATTTTATAATATTTATGGTACCATACGACTCCTTGTTGGAATTTAGCAGTCAATGCAAAATCTAAAGACATGTTAAATATACTGATAAGTTATTCTCTGAGGTTATGAAAATGCTCTCCAATGCATTTCTACACTACAGTTTATTCACCCTCTAAGTGGTAATAACAGAGTTGCAAAGTGGTTAGTGAGGTATAAGTTCAGTCAACAGAATTTGAACCACAATGAAATCCTCTTAGAATCTGAACAGGTAATTAAGAGGTGGAGGAACATCAGCTGTAGCAAGTGCATTGTTGGAAAGAAAGACTTCTCCCAGCTATTTAGAATAACCAGCTTGATAGATGGTAAACTACTCAATCCAATGTTGAGTCTGAGTTTTTTGATTCAACATTAAGTGTAAAGGGGGAAAAGACGATCTTCACTACCCTTAAATGACTCTTGTTGTTGTGTGCTGTCAAGCTGTTTCCAACTTATGGTAGCCCTAAAGTGAACCTATCATGGGCTGAGAATGTATGAAGTGCCCAAGATCACTCACTGGGGCCATTTCTGCACGTGACTGTTATAGTGCTATGATGCCACTTTCAACATCCTATGGAACCTGGGGTTTGCAGTTTTGGGAGGGGCCAGGCAGCCCCTCCCGAAACTGCAAACCCCAGGATTCCATAGGATGTTGAAAGTGGAATCATAGCACTATAACAGTCTCGTGCAGAAATGGCCTGGGTTTCCATGGCTGAGCAGGGAATCGAACCCTGGTCTCCAGGATTGTAGTCCAGTGCTCAAACCATTGCACCCTTCTGGCTCATAGCTTTCCCTTATTTGTTCCTCCAGTAGAATGAGGCTTTTATTCCATAGCCATTTCTTACTTTCCCTGTCTTATCCTTCAAATATCAGTTGATATTGTGGACCTATGCCAGCACCAGAGATTGGAATAATTACTTTTTTGAACTATAACACCAGAATCCTCCAGCCAGGATGCAAAACACAGCTCAAGTCTGCACAAGATATTTAAAGTTTCAGTATCTTAAATACCCTCTTTTTTTAAATTAATGATTAGAAGTAATAATGAAAAAAGCTTTCAGATAATGACTCTTCATAGACCCTATCTGGTGCATGGTCCAGAGGTTTCCCACTGTTGCTATAAATAATAAGGAACACTATGTGTTTTCTTTACGATCTAGTCAAATGGTAAATGCAAATGCAGAGTGTTATAGTTGTGAGAAAAGCAGGAAGAGTGTGGAAGCTCTGGGCATTGCTAACATATGCCATGAGCCGTAGCATAATGCTGCAACTATGGGAGAAGCAGCACACTGCACACATATCTCCAGAGCTATGCAGAAATGCCAATTTATGCTTCATTTATTCAGAGATGCACTGCTCTGTAGGTGTGCAGTAAAAAGTTGCTTCCAAAAAGAAGCAGAGCATGTCCTCCAACATTCCACAGATGAAAACTGGGACACACATGGCTGAGCAGCATCAGAATATGGTCAAAAAAGTGTCGGCAAGCAACAAGAGAGCAAAAGTTATTAAGGAGGAAAAGCTACAAACATAGTATTTTAAGTAGAGAAACTCTAGAATTTACATACTGAGATTAAGAAAGCCTGATAAAAACAAACAAACAGATATATGCAGTATTTGTGTATGGTCCTGTGTGTGTACAGCATGGTTAACAATAAATAGTTACACTATTCTAAAATCAAAATGCCTTTATCAGACCTGGTCAGAAGTATATCTATCTCTCAGATCCACTTTTAAGAACTCTGTGTTCATAGCCAGCTTCTCTGCCCAAAACACACTATTGTTGTTGTGTGCCTTCAAGTAGCTTCTGACCTATGGCAACCCTAAGGTAAAACTATCATGGGTTTTCTGGGGCTGAAAGGGTGCAATGCATCCAAGGTCATCCAGTGGCTTTCCATGGCCGAGCAGAGAATCGAACTCTGGTCTCCAAGGTTATAGCCCAACAGTCCAGCCATGACACCAAGCTGGTTCAATACATAGTTCAAATCCCTGCTTCCCCATAACATAGCACACATGTGGTCACCTTGAACCAAGCATAGTTTCTAATCCTAAACTACTTCACAGCACTGTAAATTGAAGGATTCCATGACCAGTTACCTCAGTTTAGCTTTGCAGTACAAACATACCTTTGTCCAGGCATCAAATTAGCTATCAAGCTTTGGAACTATTTTTTACTCTCTACTTTTAATAACAGCTTTCAATATGCCAGAGCTGGTGACGTGCTTGTATTAATGAGGTATGTTAGCAACAGTGAAGATCTGGCATTCCAGGCTGATGCAGCTGACCATAATGAGCTATGATTGCTTCTGTTGTTGTTTTAGTTATAAATCCAAACTTGGTAATATATCAGATTAGTAGACTGGTTTCTTCTGTTGAAAAGGAAATACCTCACTTTATGGTTAGACTGTAACATGCATAATCTCTGTTAGTACCAAGATCCTAACAAGAGGAGCTGCTGTGTATATATTGTGATATTTTCTCAGATTACATTTCATATCTGAGGAGGTCCATTTAATAAGAACCTCTTACCAAAGAAATGTTTTTCTTGGCAGAAGAATTTTTTGTTCTGTGCACACAACAAGGGCCAGAATTCCTTATTACCGGATGGGTAAACATAGGGAAACCAAGATGTTAATCTCTCTGAGAGTTATTTTCCCACTCATCTGGAACAAGCGTCTTTAACTATTAAATTGCCACACACTCTTCAACAAAACAAGTGTGTGTGTGTCATCTTGATACCAATGCTAGTCAACCACACGGCCTTTTGGCATTGCTTTTTAAATGACCCAGACCACCATCAATTACAAATGAACTAAGTTTATTCAGCTACAATCCTATGCACATTTATCCCAGGAAAGAAATAAACCCAGTGGGATTTGATTCCAAGTACATATTTATGCTAATACTGGAAGAGGATTGTTAAAGTAGAAGTTAAGGCCATCTTCCTCAAGGATATGCCCTCCCCTCTTAAAAAAACCTTACCTGTTGCTTCTTGCTGCCATTTCATCTCTCATCTTTTTAATGTCACTCTTACACTTTTCAATTTCCACTACTTTCAGTCCTTCCACTGTCAACAAAGTGAAACAACAGGAGGGTTACCATGGAAAAAGTTGAAGGCTCTCATTTCAGTAATTGCACAGAATTTCAAAAGACATGGAACAGTGGATTTCACTGCTGACTCAATGGTACTTTTGTATGAAACCTGTTCCTTTTCTTTTGCTTTACAGGCAGGTGCTGCCTGCATTGTAAATCATTAAAAGCAACATGATTTTGAGAAATCATAAAAGCACTTACAATATCTATTGTGAGTAGCACACAGCAATACACCAAAGAGGAGAGCTGTTCTGGTTGCTCTCGCAGAAAATACGAATATATGAAAGCACTAGACCAAACCACTGCAATGATATGCTAATACAAAGCACTACACATTGTATATGTTTTGCTGGGCTTAAAACATCCTATTAAATGGGGAAAAAAGGGATAAGACAGCTCCTTAGCATGGAAGAAGAAGCTGTGAGAATTATACCCTAGATAAAAAATTGACCTCACATTCTAACTCTTATTGATGAATTTAAAATGGGATGTTGTAGGTTACAAAATAGCAAATCCTGCTCTCTTATAAAAATAGCATTAGGAGAAAAGTTTGCTTTTCTTCTCAGGTTCAAATTGTGACAACTCCCCCTGCCAAGAGTTTCAGAGTGCCTTGGAAATACAGGGCAGCTGAAATGTATAAGTACCCCTCCTCTTCTTTCTGCACTTAATTAAGAGCCATTTCTAATGTATACATCATTCTCAGTAGGATAATTTCACAGCCTACCTGTTTGCTATGCTCACTGCTTGTGCACACAGGCCAATGTTAAGACAATTCAAGGGAACATGTAATTGTTTAATTGGTATTCATTGGTTCATAATATAACATAACATCCTCCTCTCACATAATGTGATATGGAGGTCAGGCAGAACTGATCCAGAGATGGTGTTAACAAGTCATTTTAGGAGAAAAAGGAGAGCTGCAGTCACTGCTGTGTTTGTGTGGGTGGAAGAAGGAAGGAAAGTAAAAGTTGGAGTGTAGCAATGAAGACAGATGATTCAAATTTGGTTGTAAAACAGAATGATATCATGTTAAGTTATGGTTGCTGATGGGATCTCAATATTTGTTTTTCATCAGACCTCTAACTTACAGGAGTCACAACCCTTCAGTGACATATAAATATTCTACGTTGCCCCTCTTTCTTTCTCAATCAGTCTCTCAAACATCAAAGAGGAGTGCTAAAGAAAAACAACCTATGAAGGTGACCATCTGGCATGGACTATGCCCCTTGACATACACTGTTCCCTAACAGCCGTTGATTGCATGAAAAAATCAGTGATCATTAGGCTTGCATTAGATTTCTATTTGTGACGCTGCAATGAATGAAATGAATATTGAGTCATTCTTAGTACAGCGTTTCCTCTATTTCAGAAGATCAGTTTGGGGACCAATGTTCATTTCTTGGCCTCTACATGAAACCCACTGGAAATATTTCAGCATTGGTGGGAACTCAAGAGACAGATCTCAGATGCAGCTGACTGTTCTGTTTTCAGAAATGGAGAACAAGTCTTGTTATCTCTTTGTATGCACGGATCCACTGCTCATGCAGAACTTGAAAAAATTTGTTGAGACCTGGTGATCTTGGAGGGGGCCTGGTGCCCAGCTGTGCTGCATATATTTATCTTTCTTTCTTGATGTTTTTTGACAGCCCTTGTAAACTTGGGGATTTTTAAGATCCTCCTCCTCCTCCAAAATTTCAAATCCTGTGTAAAGACTGTTAACCATTCTGTTAGTGGCCCAAAGCTGCCATTGAATGGGCCATGAAAAGAAGCTGGACTCCTTGGGAGTTGTTCCCACAGCTGACAATAAAGTAGCTTGGTGATGGGAGCAAAGGTGTAAAGTCCTTCTGTTTCCAGCTGTCCCAAGTTCCAGGTGCTAAAGACCCTCCCCTCTTCCCCCACCTGCCATACCAGATGGCTGCTTTGCTCTCCCCCTGCCCCAGCCACTTTTCTTGCAGCTGAGAATGCTGTGGCTGCACCCACTAAGAGTTCTCTCCCTGTAGCAGGTCTTGGTCATCTCACTCCAACTCAAAGGGAGTGAAGGAGGGAAGGAAGCAGGAGAAAAGCCCCTTCCTCGGATCCCTTCATGCATAGCTTGGAGCCTGTTTCCTGCTAAATTCAAAACAACCACCTTGCCCTACAGAAGCTGTCATCCACTGGAGTCTCTCATCTGTTAAGTATGACTGTTCCTGTCCAGCTGGCTGAAAAGTTCTTTCATTGGAACCTGAACCCTCTCTCAGTGGCAGAAAATCCACTCTTGATTTTACCACTGCTTCTCCCACACTCTATATTTATAGCATTATGATTCCACTTTAACTGCCATGGCTGCATCCTATGGAATCCTGGGGTTTGTAGTTTAGTATTACAGCCCTCTAGCTGAGAATGCTAAATTGTTGTTGTTGTGTGCCTTCAAGTCATTTCTTTTTTATGATGGCTCTCAGGTGAACCTATCGTGGGGTTTTCTGGTTTAAGAGTGTGTGACGAACCCAAGGTCACCCAGTGGATTCCAAGGCCAAGCAGGGAATTGAACCCTGGTCTCAAGGGTCATAGTCCAATGCTTAGACCACCACACCACACCACACCACACTATACCAGCTCTTGCATTCTAAATACCCCTCCCTAAACTATAAACCTCAGGACTCCATACAATGTGGTTAAAGTGGAACCACAGCACAATAACTCTGTACCATGCAAGGGGCCCTGGTATACCTACTGGTGACTAATTCTTTCAGTCTACAAATCTCCATCTTGAGACTGAATCTAAAATGCAGACATCACACCCACAGCATAATGTTTAGACGCGTCTGTTTATGTTCCTATCCACTGATTTTAGTACTAACTGTTGTGAAAAGATCCATAAACTTGAAAGCTTTATTTCAAGCATTGTTTGGTTGATCTTATGAAAACCATGGGTTCACCATAAATCAACAGTTGCCTTGAAAGCATGCACACACACACACACACACACACACTTCTATGACAGCCATCTCTCAACTGCTGCCTCTGTATATTTTGAGTGGCTTTCAAATGTTATTTAGCAGTTCCTGACTACTCTTGCAATGGCCTCCTCCTTTGTGTATCATAGAGATACATGCATGCCTTAAAGGCTATTCTACTACCTGGACTTGGAATACGTGTAATCAGCACTTGATGTACACAAGCTAATCAACTCTGTGAAAGTGCCAAACATGTCTAATGTGGCACAAAAGTTAAGTAAACAAAAACAAACCAGCACTCGCTGGTTGCATAAGTATCCACCTCCTTGAAGTTAACACTCAGCACCTTTGGCAGCAATTACAGATGTGTGTCATTTTTGGACAAATTTTTATCAATGTTACACATCTAGATCTTGCAATTTTTGCCCATTCCTCTTGGAAAAATTGCTCCAGCTATATGCCAGTGAAGTCAGACTACTGCCCACACTCCCCTCAGTGTATATGTATGATATCTTGCAAAATATACTGAAGTAGTGCTAGCTCAGCAACAGTGCTTGACAAATTCCTCCTCATTTTATTCTACTCTTTTATCACAGAGGACATCTGTAGTAAGTCAGTTGGTACTCCATTTAAAAAAGAAAGCCCTCTTATCATCTTCTCTTTGATAAAAGTGTGATTATTTACAAGATGGCAACTCTTCTGTCTGTGTGGGTAAGCAAATGCTTTTAAGGGTTTATATTGTAGGTGTTGACAAGGTAGGGATGGAATGAATATGCAAAAATATTTTCAAAATGGTCAAAAACCATATTTTTGAAGAGTTGAGAAATCTTTATGAGAAAAATCTTGGACTGATAATAATCTTCACAGTTCGGGATTTATTCTATGCAAAATGTACACATGGTTGTTCTGCACAGAAAACAGTATTTTCTGCACAGGAAGCAGCATTTTCTGTGCAGAAAACAATATTTCCATGCAGAAAATTCTGTTTCCTCTGCAAAACAACCATGTGCAAATTTTGTATAAAACAAATACCAAACTGAAATCTGGCTTCACAAATTGGCATATCTTTTGAAGACTTCCTTGCAGCAAGAACAAAATTGCTAAAATACCCATTGCTTCCTACCAGAAAAATTAGTGAAGAATTACATCCCTGTGCCAAGGTGTACCCATTGCTTCCTACCAGAAAATTAGTGAAGAATTACATCCCTATGCCAAGGTGATAAGATCTCACCAATCATAATTTTCATTTTAACTATAAAAAGTTTCCCCCTGTTTTGACACTCTTCAATCCTTGTTATATATAACAGTTCCAATAAAATTACCATTTTTGACCTAAGGATATAAAATAAACAGTATTCCTACTGCAGCTCTTAGCTCATGACACATGTAAGTCTCTTAGACATGCATGAGTTCTTCTTCTTCATAACTTCTATTAGTATAACTTCTATTAGCATATTTTTCAGATAGATATTTAAGCTGTTTCAGAAAACAACAAAGCATCTCTCAAATATACCTCTATTTTCTGTGCAGATGAAATTCATTTTCAAAACATGGCTGAAGTTCATGGGTCATGAGCTAATGAATTTGTTAATGCTGCTTCCTGACCTTAACCCTCCATGTCAGGAATTTGACTGTCCCTTATTGCTGTTTTGAAAACATGTCAACACTACTCCTTCACTCTTAGTGTTCGGGTGCTGGTGGCAGGAGAGAAAGAGATACATGTCAGGGGCATCTCAAGGACCTGATGGAGGAGGCCTTGAATTTTCTGTATAGGGGAGGCTGAAGCCTCCCCTTTATCCAATATAATCCCCCCAAAAGGGGTGGCAGAACATGTCAGCCCTGAAACTGGAACACTTATTCCCCCTCCCCCAATTGGTGTTAATGGAAAGGAAAATCTTGAAAGGAGAGGATGGAAGGAGGGGCTGTGCTGTAACTGCAGGTCCCCTTCTTTAGCCCTGGCTATTGCAAACTAGGAAGTGCCCAGGAAGTCATGGTTGCTCTGTCACAGATGCTCCCTTCCCCAGACTGCTGGATGTGCTCTGTAAATTATGTGATGCTGTTCTGACAAGACTGGCTTTGTTCTATTGTGCCAAAGTAATTACTAACAATCCTTTGGCTGTCATTCTACTTTTGAACAAATAAGGAAGAACGGGAACATCTATGCAATCCATAATGAGGAAGCAGGGAATGGAAGAGTGGGCGTCCTGTGTTTACAATAAGAGTTTCATCCAAGTTCATTATCAAAGAGAAACAGACCTGTTCTTTGTTAACTAAATTACATAGAGACACACATCACTTGTGTTTCACGTAGACCACACTACTGCATGAGGGCAACTGTGTAAACAGCTCCCCACACAGTTTTTGCAACTTGCACCATATCAACGCAAAGCACAAAAAGGAGGGGTAATAGAGCATAGTGAAAATTGCTAAAGCTAAACCAGTTCATGCACAATGCATTATTGTTTACTACTTATCTACAGTCAGCCCTCCACATTTGTGGGTTTCACTTTTGGGGATTTGATTATTCACAGATTATTTGCTGTCACCTCTGCTGCCTCCCTATGCCATTTTTAATAAGGATTGTAAGCCTCATGAGACTGAGAAACTGTGAATGAGGCTTGTAAGTCTCTATTAAAAATGGTACGGGGTAGCAGTGGAGGTGGCAGTAAGCCCCACCAGATATCCACTTCTGCCTTGTGAAGGAACCCTGATGCCTCAAAGGAATCCATGCTGGATTGAATATGGTGATCATACTTGTGCGTGTGTGTTAAATATGGTTTGGGAGGGTCTAGGGTTACTCACAGTTTTTTCACTTTTATGGGGGTCCTGTGCCCCTAACCCTAGTGAACGTGGAGGGACAGCTGTATTTATGATATTTGTATGCCACTGCATGAGGAAGGTCTCTTTGGTTTATAATAACCTTGGGGTCTAAATGAGCATGACTTCTCATTTGGGTTTTGCTAGGTCCTTGGATTTTGCTGGGGTTTAGTAGTTCTTGTTGTCTCCATGTTCATTACCCATTCTTTTTGTGGGGCTCTTCAATTTCTTCAATCTGCACTAGGGCTTTTCTAAGTTTTTTCTTCCCCTTGAGGTGGTACAATGATTTAAAGGGCAAATTTTATTCTCACTGTTTTTTAAACTTTTTTTTAGTTATAGTGCAAAAGGACCATTTCACTGGTGCACTGATGCATTGTAACTATAAAATAATTCCAAAAAAGAGATAAAGGATGAAGGATACCTTTTTGTTCTCATCTGTCTTGAAGTTAAAAAGACCATATGAGGGAGGGAATAAAATGTTGCAACTGGTTCCAGGAAGTAGGCTGGGACAACAAAAGTACCCTTTAAATATTTTTTTAAAATGAGAACTAAATCAACAAATACCACAATTTCCCAACACATTTGCTCAAAACTCATAGTGCCCCAAATGGAAACACACAGTTTAAGCATGAGAGGCCCAGCCTACATGAATTACTTAAAGGTGTGAATGAACAAAAAGATATCACCTGGCACTTAAAAGACCATATTGATGGTGCTGGGCCCTGGGAAGTGGGGTGCCACTACCAAAAAGCTTCTTTCCTTGGCTAATTCTTCCCTTCATTTGGCAAAGGCAGTCAGATTAAAGTTTATAAAAAAGAGCTTAAGATTTGGCAAAGTATATTTGGAAGAAGGTTGTTCTTCAAGCAACCTGGTCAAAAGTCATTTGAACCGTGTTTTCAGTGGCTTTTGCACTAACAAGTGCCTATGTGAATTTAGCATCATGTTCTTTCAGAAACCCATAAGCTTAAGATTCAGGTAACTGGCACAGGTTGTGGAGAGAGATCAGCCTGTTATAAGAATAAAACAGGGTAATCTTCGTACTTGATGTCTCTAGTACAAATGTGATTAATAAATATGGCTAGATTTCTTTTCCAAACAATATGGGAACACCTGTCCCACACTAACCATTGCATCTTGTAATACAATATCCTCTAACTACATCACTCTAGCATGGGATGAAATGACTTTGAGAATCTTCCCACGGACTGGATTTATTGATGAATTGGAAGCAATTCATGAAAATGATTTTTTTTTCAAATATTAATTCTAACCAAACAACGTAGGATGCAAAATTGGAATTTGACTTTCAAAAGTAAGACTATATTTTTTGTTATTTTCTTCAGAGTTACACAGTAGCATGTTACAGATAATGATTTTATCTGTAATTTAGCACTTTCCCTGTTAACAAGGGTCCAGTGTTGTTACTTTTGACATAAAATGTAAGAAGATGGAACCCCACTAGTCTTTTGCTGCAATGAGTAATAATTACTTGTTATAAAATATCACTGAAGGACATCTTCAGGTGATTTGGGAGAATTTGGAACCACTCTATCGATTTAAAGTGTTTTTTTTTTTTTTTTTAGAGGAAGCAAAATTGTAGTATGAAATACATTATACAACATAACAACCAACCAACTTAACAACCAATAATCAAAACTGGAACAAACTTAACATCAGCAAATCATTTTTTTCATATGTAAAGAAGTAATGAGTAAAAGAGTAATGGTCAAAGATCTGTTTTTGTTTTCTTTGGAGGGAGGAAGAAAGGTCCTGAAAATTATATTTTTCAGATCTTCTCAAATTGATACAGAACAGTTCTAGATTTCAGTTTTTTAAAAAGTCACTCACATTCAACTTTTTTCTCCAGCATTGCCAAGTGATTCGTTACTTCAGTTTTCAGTTCATCAATTTTAAATACCCTAGATGGTGGGGGAAAAACACTTTAAAAGGAATGCATGCACATGGTTTTAGCAGTAAAAATTGAGCAACTTGATGCAAAGCATAAGTTTCATTGGTGAGTAAAATTAAAATAAAAGGAAGTGTTTTGAAATATTTAATGATATACTTTATATGAATAAGTATATATATGTAAAACATTTTAATAAATAATTTTTTAAAAATGACAATACTCCAGTAACAGGTTATTGTCATAATCCAGTGACCTGTGGATCCCAATGTGCAGACAAACAGACCTTTCCTCATCCTCAACCTTTTCCTATTCATTTCAGTGGAAGTAGAAGTTTTGTGCCTATTTAATAGAGTGCAGCTTTTCCTGATGCATATAAATAAGTGGGGTAGTCAACATATATGTTTGGAGAACTATATATGTTGAATTTTATATATGAGGCTCTGAATTGGGGCAGACATTCTCTCCAGTTCTGGAATTGCTAATTAATGTCTTCTCCCTTAGCATAATCATCTGAGTTTGAGATCAGAAAATTATAATCTTAAATAAATTCAATTTTCCCCTCTTGATCAATATGCACAAACTTTTACATGCTCATACATGTCACATTCAGTATGCAGAACACCGGAACAAATGCTGATGAACTTATTCCAGAATAGGATATCTGAGGACCACAGTGCATGAATACATGTGGAGAAAAATGTAACATTTCTAAAGCTGTAGTACAAAGATTTTACCTTGAGAACTGCTCGATCACCTGTACCAGCAAATTCTGGAACAATTCCTCTTTTTCTGTTAACAACATTAAAAAAAATAATAGGAAAACGTCAAGAAAATGATCATAGCATAAAGGACCCTAGAAGTAGGATATTCCAAATTCTACACTAACAATAAGAGTTCAGGGGGTGGGGGTTGGAATCCACATCTTTAGGAAAGATAATGAGGTTGGCCATCCTCATCCAATTAATATTTGAGAGCAGGTGCCTCAGTGGAAAATATCAAGAATTCTTTTAATCTGGAATCCATTTTGTCCTTAACTGGGGTGTAACTATTGTGCTTTGTAATACTGTGGAAAAAGAGAAACATAAACACACACGCACAAATTCTGTGAAGCGTAAGGACTGATAGCCTTTACAAACAGTACTGTGTCTCTGCAGGTGTTACTTTTACTCGCACTTTTACACTTAGGATGGGGGGGGGTGAGGAACCCTTTGCTTCTGCTACTGTATTTGACTCTGAAAAACTAAACTTTGCATTGAACTCCCAAAGAACCCCCTTTTTTCTTCCAACAGACTTTTCAAACTGAAGGTTTTTAAAGAAAGATTTTGTATTATTTTTACTGAAATGTATTGTTTCAACCGTTCTGAAGTGGGCCTGTGTGGCACAGTGGGATAAGCACTGAACTAGGTCTCTGTGAAACTAGTGTTTGAATCCCTGCCATGGAAACCCAGTGGGTGTTCTTGGGCCAGTCAAACTCCCCCCAGGTTCAAAGGAAGGCAATGGCAAACCCCTTCTGAACAAGTCTTGTCAAGAAAAACTCATGATAGAGTCACTATAAATTAATTCTGCTGAAAGGGGGCCTAGGTTTTGCCCTCAAGTCCTGACCTGAGGGCAGCACTGCACCCTCGCTGGACCCTACTTGTGTCAAACATACAGTTATCCCAAATTCACCATGTTTTTCCAAAGCATCCCTTCTCTTTTCTGAAATTCTATGTACAACTGCATTCTAGGTTAAGAAGATTTTTCTAGCAACGACATATATTTTGCCTCCAAGTAAAGGAGACAGTATTGTATTAGTATGCTATGAGGGTATTTTAGAAAGTAATAGCAGTTTTCAATATGTGGTGTAGGAGAAGCTCTTTTTGCTGTTTTCTTTCAAAACATCCTTATAATGTGCTTTTAAGCAGTCCTGAAACACACTTTCCATTATCAAGATAATCCATGGGTCATATTCATTATTGGCTATATACACTTCTTTTTGCTTTTATCTGGGAAAAAGGAGAGAAGGGAGAGAGAAAAAATACATCAAGAGAATTGTAAAAAATTACTAAACTAATGAATAACTAAGGCCCTTACTGCGCAATGCCTCAATAGCGCATTATAGAATCATAGAATCATAGAAATCTAGAGTTGGAAGAGACCACACAAGCCATCCAGTCCAACCACCTGCCATGCAGGAACATCCTCGAAGCACTCCCAACAGATGGCCATCTAGCCTCTGCTTAAAAACCTCCAAGGAAGGAGACTCCATTACACTCCGAGGCAGCACATTCGACTGCCGGACAGCCCTGGCTGTCAGGAAGTTCTTCCTGAGGTTCAGGTGGAATCTCCTTTCCTGCAGCTTGAATCCATTGCTCCTTGTCTTGGTCTCTGGAGCAGCAGAGAACAAGCCCTCTCCTTCCTCTACATAGCATCCTTTCAAATATTTAAACATGGCTATCATGTTCCCTCTTGACCTTCTCTTCTGCAGACTAAACATACCCAGCTCTCTAAGTCTATCCTCATAGGGCATGGCTGCCAGGCCTCTCACCAATTTGGTTGCCCTCCTCTGGACTTGCTTGAGCTTGACCATGTCCTTCTTGAATTGGGGTGCCCAGAACTGGACACAGTATTCAAGATGAGGTCTAACCAAAGCAGAGTAGAGTGGTACCAGTACCTCCCTCGATCTAGACACCATACTCCTATTGATGCAGCCGAGAATTGCATTGGCTTTCTTGGCTGCCGCATCACACTGCTGACTCATGTTCAGCTTGTGGTCTATGAAGACTCCTAGATCCCTTTCACACTACTGCTATCCAGCCACGTGTCCCCCATCCTATATTTCTGTATTCCATTTTTTCTACCTAAGTGTAGGACCTTACACTTCTCTCTGTTGAATTTCATTTTGTTCGCCTCGGCCCAGCTCTCCAATCTATCCAGGTCATTTTGAATTTTGATCCTGTCCTCTGGCGTATTAGCAACCCCTCCCAATTTGGTGTCATCTGCAAATTTGATGAGCATGCCCTCTATTCCTTCATCCAAGTCATTGATAAAAATATTGAACAGCACTGGGCCTAGGACAGAACCCTGTGGCACCCCGCTAGTCACTTCTCTCCAGAATGAAAAGCAGCCATTCGTGATCACTCTTTGGGTTTGGTCGGTCAACCAATTACAAATCCAACTAACAGTAGCCCTGTCCAGCCCACATTTTACTAGCTTCGTTGCAAGAATGTCATGGGGAACTTTGTCAAAGGCCTTACTGAAATCAAGATATGCTACATCCACAGCATTCCCTTCATCTATCAAGCTAGTAACTCTATCATAAAAAGAGATAAGATTAGTCTGGCACGACTTATTTTTGAGAAATCCATGTTGACTTCTCGTGATTACCGCGTTGCTTTCTAAGTGTCCCAGTGGGATACCAACATTGCCATTGCTGGCATGGGATTGGGGTACGAATGCCCTCCACCACACCCGGTTGGCTGGGTGGATGGGTCCCTTTCTCTGAGTCTTTCTGTGCTGTACTGCAGAAGGAAGTACTGTTGAGCGCTGTTCCATTTCAAATTCCAGCAGTGTATCTGCAGCAAACAATGCAATATACAAAGCTGGAACTGGAAAAGAGAGGAATTCTACTCAAGCTGATCCTACCACAGCCATGTGTGCCTGCTTACAATAAGCAAGGTACACAAGCAGCTACAAAGAGACAGAAAAGGGAAGTACAGATAAACCTGCCTCATCAACTACCCCCAGCATGTTAAAAAAAACATAGACCTATATGTTTGGCAACAAAAATGGAAATCATAAGATAAGTGGAGACTGGTGGGAGGAAAGTCATCCCTGGATGCATTTTGGAAGAAATCTTCAAGTGATCTCTCTAATGTTCAAAATGTTTTTGTTTATTTATGCAATTTGACCTGGTTGTTTCATTTTATATGCACATATTGCTTGTTTTGGATTAAATGTTTGCTGAAACATGTCAAGCTACTCTTCTTTTCATGGTATAGGAACCTATTGGGTCCGAGATCCTGTTGGGGAGTTATGAATGCATAAGCACCATAGTTACAGTGCTGCACAGTGACTTCCATCCCAATCCAACCAATCCCCACTACCTACATAGCAGTCACTGCAATCAATGGGGTTCTGTTCCTCTGTCTATTGGAAAGTGGCTGACTGTCTTACCTTCTCCTGTGAGCAATTTCTGCTTTGACCTGCAGAAGTAGGACCCCTGTGGTGATTCCCCCACATGCAGAGAGTACTTGCACTGGGGCAGTAAGACCTTCAGCCATGCTGCTTCCCAACTGGCAGGAGAACAAACCCCCAATGATTGCAATGGCTGCTACCCAGTAAGTGGGGATTGAGGGACGGTCTTCAGGGGCTATATAGGGATTATGAATATGAAACAGTCACAAGTATGTGATTCTAGGTAACACCTTTGTAACTGCCCAACAGAATTTGACCCTGATTCTTTCCACATTATTCCATGTCTGGAATGTGTCCAGAGGAGGGCAACCAAAATGATGGAGCGTCTAGAAGCCATGCCCTATGAGGAGCGTCTTAGGGAGCTGGGTATGTTTAGTCTGCAGAAGAGGTTAAGAGGGGATATGATAGCCATATTTAAATATTTGAAGGGATGTTATATTGAAGATGGAATGGGATTATTTTCCACTGCTTCAAAGACTAGGACAAGGAGCAATGGATTCAAACTACAGGAAAAAAGGTTCCCCTTGAACCTCTGGAAGAACTTCCTGACAGTCAGAGCTATCTAGCAGTGGAATATGCTGCCTCCGAGTGTGGTAGAGTCTACTTCTTTGGAAGTTTTTAAACAGAGGCTGGATGGCCATCTGCTGGGGATGCTTTGAGTGTGTGTTCCTGCATAGGAGGCAGGAGACTGGACTGAATGGCCCCTATGATCTCTTCCAACTCTTTTATTCTATGATTTCTGTCTCCAATGGTACCAAAGAAGCAATGCCCAGGAACACATCTACTTCATTAACTGAGTTAAACTTCTTTTCTAAAACAAAGTTTCCACTGCCTGAACTTTTTGTTTTAGAACCTGACTTTGATGTGTGTTGGTATTATGCCATTGCAATCCAGTAGCAGCAATAGCAGTTCATATCCTATATTTAGCACCTACCCTAACCTTCAAAAATACTCAGGGAGCCACATGTAGCCTATGGACCACATGTTGCCCAACCCTGTTTAATTACTTGAGGACAAGGACACCCAAAGTATTGTCTGTCTGCACCCTTGTTTAGTTAAATAGATGTCTTTCTTAGGTACTCCCACTATCTGGATGCAGCAAATGATTACCAGGTAAAGTGAACTTGATGATGGCACCCTGACTGTGCAGGCTGTGTCTGCTTTAAAGTCATGTTGTGGCCAAGCAAAGACATCTGTTTTTCAAAGGCCTTTACCTTTGTTGTTAGATCAGCTGATAATTTGTTGCTATTTCAATATTTTGGGATAGTGTATTATTTTTTGTTGTTTTCCATTTCTTCCAATGTATTTTTATATAATATTGCATATAATAGAATCATACCATACATATTATTCATTTCATGTTTTCTTACATATACAGTTATTTACATATTTACATATTTTCACGGAAATGTATTTCTTATTTTCACTTCAACATACGTATATCATGTTATTTTATTACATTTCCTTGACCTCCTTGCCCTCTCTCCCAGAACCTTTTCAACGCTACTTTACTTTCTTGAAACTCCCCAATATCTTATTATGCACAAAACCAAAAATTACCCATAACTTTTCTCTCAATTTACTCAGTTTTGGCTTTACCTTTTCAAAATGTCCTTTCTTCATTATACATAGTTTTAATAATATGTTTTAGTAATATATATAAGCACTTCCCCTGTCAAATACTTTTGGTAATATATATATATATATATATATATATATATATATATATCTTATATCATCCTCTCTCATAGTAACCTCTATCATAATATCTACTTAACAGTATCTAAATCAGTCCCAATATCCTTTTGTCTTCATGAATTGTGCAACTTATTGCCATTCATTCTCAATTGAGTCAGTGTGCTTCCCTTTTAAATGTAAAGAGAAGATATAAAATTGTTTTAACTCAGTTATTTTTTGGATCCATTGATCTATTTCCAGAATTGTCGGTAGTTTCCATGATCTAGCAAATACCATTCTCGCCGCCGTCACCAAATAAAGTATTACTCTGTTATTTCTCTTTTGGAAGGTCTTATCAAACATGAATGTCATGTTTAGAAGATATAATTCGGGCATCATGGGGAAAGATATTTTAAATATTTCTTTTATTGTCTCATGTACTTCAATCAATATTTTTTTGTATTAGGACATGTCCATCAGGCATGGTAAAATGTACCTAAATTTTCTTTGCATTTCCAGCATCTATTGTTTTCAACTTTGTATATTTTATTTATCCTTTCCGGTGTTAAATAACATCTATACATCATTTTTATAAAATTTTCTTTTAAATCCTGTGAGCTGGTAAATTCTGATGTGTTCTTCCATGCCATTTCCCAGTTTTCTAAAGATATTTCATGTTGAAGATTTCTCGCCCAGGTTATCATTACATCTTTTATATTTTCATCTTCCATATTTCTAGCAAGAAGGTATTTGTAAAAATGTGAAATCTTTTGTTTGGTTTTCAGAACTATAATAGATTCTAATTCATTGTATGATTTTTGTGTTGAGATTCCTTCTAATTTTTGGTCCATTATAAATCTCTCTTTTAATTGTAGGTACGGGAACCAATTCAATTTACATTGTTTTCCATTTTTAATTTTCCTAGGTAAAACAATCCAGGCAATTCATTTTGAAGCACACGGTAAAAAAACAAACAAACCAAATACCTAGAATGAAATGAATGTATTCAAGGGCTATATACTGATAGTGCATCCAAATCCACATTTATTCAGAAGAAAATCGCACTGGGTTCATAGGTGCTTACCTTAGTGACTGCTCTTACTAAACACTGTTACTAAGGCCATTTCTGCACTACACTGTTATAGCGCTAATATTCCATTTTCAACATCCTGCAGAATCCTGGGGTTTGTAGTTTCCTGAGGCCAAAGAGCTCTCTGGCTGAGAATTCTAAAGGCCCCTCCCTAAAAGGCAAACCTGAGGATTCCATAGGATGTTGAAAGTGGAATAATAGAACTATAACAGTGAGGTGCAGAAATGGCCTAAATAGTAAGTTCTACTGAAATCAGAGGAACTTGTTTATGGGTAATCCTGTCTAGGTTTGCACTGCTAGAGAGCAGTAATTGCTGGAAAATTGCTCCAATCAAACATTCTGTTCGCACCCGCTCTCATATTTGCTGTTAGAGCAATAAGCACTTTAGGTAGTATAAGGTTGTCTTGATGCCTCCATTCTGTTTCACTCTGTCTCTCCAGTTTTCCCCATGTGCTCAACTACAGATTTGCAGCATGTGGTCATCAATAACCAATGTTTCCAGCCAACTAAACCACATGATAACAGAAACTCCCAGCTGTCTGTGGTCACATGGAAATTTGCTTTGTTTTCTTTCCTCCTTCCAACCTAGTCAATCACAGCTGTGCTGAACAGTTCCTCTGCTTGAACTTCTCTTAGTTAGCTAGGACCAGTGATGTGGGTTTCCCAGAAAAAGTAGAAATTTTCCAAAATTTTTTCCAGTGAACTAAATAATATTACCTGATTTGGCATGTTTGGTTTAAGTGTTATATTCAAACCTACTCAAACCTTCAAGTTGTTTCTGACTTATGGCGACTCTGAGATGAACGACTATATGATGCACCCAAGGTTTCCATGGCTGAGCAGAAAATCAAACCCTGGTCTCCAGGGTTGTGGACTACAACTCAAACCACTACACCACAGTTACTAGAATAAAATAATTTTATTGAAATGTAGAGAGAAGAGCAGACACTTTCCTTACATTTAAATAAATAAATAAATAAATAAATAAATACAGCTGAAAGAACACCCTTTTAAAGAAGTGCTTTATCTCAATAGTTTAAATTTCTTTGGCTGAGATGTAACAGCAGTCCTGCCTTCATTTACTCACTCATCCTCTGCAGTACTTTAGCAGTTCCACATGAAGTTGAGAAATACTTGATTCAGTAGAACTAACTGAATATTCTGGCTGGCATCCTGTTCAGTGTTTATGATGTTGTAAACTAGACTTACAACCTCATAAATTTTGGTATTCACATTTACAATCATGATACCATTGGTATGATTGCAAATGCCTCCTAAAATCCACCTTAAAAGCCAGGCAGCCACATCCACTGAAGAAGTTACACTGTGCTGGCTAGCTGAGCACTGAAAGATGATGTATCCAGCTCCCACTCCCCCCACCCTCTAGTGAGCTATTGTTGGAAGCAAAGAGGTATCAACACTCATAAAGTAACTAGTGATAAGGAACTATAGAGAACATGCCTGCCTTTCTGGTTCACCTCGTTGTTCCTTTCTTTGATCTATGGACTCAAGCTTTTTGCATCCTTCCTGTCTGCAGAGGTCATTTTCATCTTCTCCCAAAAGTTTGTCTCCCTTTGTCTGAGAAGGGACTGTCCATGAGGCTCCTGCCGCATAATGGCTTACACGCACACATCAGAGCCAGTTTTTAGGGACTCTTCTACTTTAATTCAGGTAATCTTCTTTTGTCTATCTCCTTTAAGATAGATTTCCCGGAAAAAAAATGCAAGTTTTCCTTTTTTAACTTACAAGAGCATCCTCAGTATTTTCTCCTGCTTTTACCCCAAACTCATATTGTGCTGGCTTTGCTACACTCTGCTTGATATAGATATAAAATATTCCTACAGCTATGCCATCACAGCTATGTCTCCTACACAGGATCTCAATCTCCATTTCACTAAAGGTCACATCTATGAGACTGTGGACACAGGCAACTTATCACATTTTATCTTAACTACTTGCATTTATGACTAAGAAGCAAGAGATTTTGCAAAATGGGGACAAGCTTAGCAGTACAATCATTCTTCTGAGCAATGTTTGTCTCCTTAGAAGAATGACTAGAATTTCATACCCAATATTTAGCCCCTTTAAACATGACTCACTGTAATACAACAGCCCATTGTGGAAAAATAGCATCAGAAAAATTTCTCAAAAAAATCTATTTTGAAATTTGCCACAGAAAATTTTCCATCCGACATCTCTCATTAGGACTTGACAACCTGAATACGTGTTCAGGATAAACATTACCATGAAGTCTGCAAGCCTTTCTCCTATATATTGCAAATCTTTGCCTTCTGTTTACTGATTTTAGTCTCAGAAGGATATGTAAGAGATTCAGCACTGTAAACCCCAGGATTTCATAGTATGTTGAAAGTGGAATCACAGTGCTATAACAGTCTAGCGTGCAAATGGCCACAGATGCCTTTTCACTAAAGTGACACAAAATCTGCTAAATGAAACTGCCTCTTAGCTGAACCAAACTCCATCCTTCCCCCTAAAGGGCTAACACCCCAGGAAACTACTCCTAATCCAACAGTAAATAAATTATAAAAGATGTTGATATACTTGCTGTGGCAATGGCAGTGCATTGGGACTGTTGTAAAGTACCATAAAGAGAGTGCACAACTGATTTAAAAGCATCTTTCCAAGTAAAAAAATGATAATGTTTTGGGGTGAAATGGGAGGTGGTATCAAGTGGAGACTTTGGCACTGCATAAGTGTCACTTTAGAGAAAATGCATCTGTGGCCATTTCTGCACTAGACTGCTATAGCACTATGATTCCACTTTCAACATCCTATGGAATCCTGGGGTTTGCGGTTGTGGGAGGGGCTGGCCACTGCAAACCCCGAGATTCCATAGGATGTTGAGAATGGAATCATAGTGCTATGACAGTCTAGTGCAGAAATGGCCTGAGCTAGACGGATTCTGAAAAGGATATGAGAGAGTGAAATCATTTATCTATGAGTCTCCCAGACAACAACAAGCAAACACTTTAGGAGGAAATGTAAAAATGTAGGAAATTAGAAATTACCTTGGAATAAAGTGACACAGAAGAGAGAAATACAAGACGTTAACATATCAAATGTGTCCGACAGTCAACCAGTAACACTTTTTAAAAAGGAGCTGTAAATTATTACTGCAGAACATGTGGGAGCAGTTTGTTGATTTACAAAAACAGGATGATGATACAAGTGGAAGCTTACATTATTTCAGATTAACTGCATAACACAATAGTGTCTGAGCAGAGAAGCATCACGTACAGACAAATTGTATAAGATTCAGAAGAAAGCAAGTACGGCCTCCACAGACCAACCAGGGAGGAGTTTGATAGGTGTGGCGCCAGTACTGCTGCAGTGAGTTGCCATTTTCCCTTGCGGTTGGCTTCTTCCTCCTAAGTCTCTCTGTGGTTTTGTGGGCTTGGGAGAAGGTAGCCTATCCACTAGGCAAAGAGCAGGGACTTCCTGGGAGGTGGCTGTTGAGGCAGAAGGTTTCACTGTGGTCCACCAGAGAGATTTATATCTGGGTCATCACTGATTCTCAAAGCAGTTGGGCAGAAAAAACAAACGTGGGTGTCTTTTGTGTAAGGCAGTTCCACTCTCTGACCAGAGCTCAGGTACTGGATCAGTAATTGTCTGTGAAGATACCTTCATATCTCCCAAATTGTGTGGCTTGGCATACTCCTGGGTCATTTGCCAGAGTGTCTACCACTGGTGGCAGATGCCAAAGAGGGCGTTCCTCCTGAATGCGTCCCCTGCATCCATTCTGTTGGGAGGACAGAACTCTTTGTACCACATATCTGACCTGTACCCTCTAAACTGGCTCCCTATCATGTGGTATATTAGAAAATAAAAGCTTATCATCAGTTCAGAAATAACCATTCAGTTCTATCAGCCTCTGTACATGGAGGGATGCTATCTTTGCCTCACGCAACAAATGTTTTGTGCAGACCATACATGTGGCTCTCCCTTACAATCTGTTTAATTAATGCAAGATGATCCTGTCACCTTCTCATCAAAACCAAGACAGATGTGTATTTAATTGCACAAAAGCAGCACACTAAGGGACAGCATTATATGAAACATCGTGCTATATAGAGCCAAAGTTCACTTTATCCTGTATTGTAGTATGGGCCTACAAAGAGTTTGGGCTTATGGAAACTTGTTTTTGGTTGGTATTGTTATTATTATTGTTGTGTACCTTCAAGTCATGTCTGACTTACGGCTATCCTAATGTGAACCTATCATGTGGTCTTCTCAGCAAGATTTGTTCATAGGGGATTTGCCTTTGCTTTCCTCTGAGGCTGAGGGAATGTGAGCTGCCCAAGGTCATTCAGTGAGTTTCCACAACTCAGTGGAGATTCTGGTCTCCAGAGCTGCAGCCTATTGATCAAACCACTGCACCACACTGGCTCTCAAATCAGAAACACACAGAGATGTTCATTAGGCATGCACTTGTCCATTTGACTCTCCAGCTATATTTTTTTGAACTAAACCACCATGTCCCACATGATAGTGGTTCTCAGACTGTAATATATGTACTACTAGTAGGTGCCTGGGCAAATGGGCCTGAATTCTATTGGTTAGTTCCAACTAGAGTAGACCTATTGATTCAGTTTTTCAATCATGAGTCAACACATAAGTAAATTCTCTTGATGTAGTGGACCCTTAACTCCCAAACATTGAAATTTGAGGCAGAGGGGAAACTGCAGTCAGAAAAATTTTTTTTCATGTAGGTTCCAGAGATCCATTTTAGCCTGTAAATGCTCTCCTATCCCCATGCTGAAACAGGAAAGCAAAAATAAGAAGCACCTGAAAATGACCAGAAGTGACTTCCAGTCATTACACAGTGCACTGGCATGGCTTCCCGAGAATCCACAGGAGTGGAAAACTTGCCCTCTTACCCTGGCCTCCCCTGGCTTGTTTGTCAATCAAAATTAAAATTTTATTAATTGAAATTACTTTTTAACATAGGGCCTTTCCACACCACACTGTTATAGTGCTATTATTCTACTCCCAACATCCTATGGGATCCTGGGGTATGCAGTTTAGGGAGGGACCTTTCGAATTCCCAACCAGAGAGCTCTTTGGCCTCAGTAAACTGCAAACTTCAGAATTCCACAGAATGTTGAAAGTGGAATAATAGCACTGTAGCAGTGTACTGCAGAAAGGCCCATAGAAATTTATATCCCATGCTATATCCCAGGGCTCTATACATGTAAAGACTGTGACAATTTAAAATTTAAAGCCATGACCCTAATTTTAAGCAGACTAAAATTACTTCAGACAGGAAGCATATTGGTAGCTTATGCAGAGGAACAGTGACACAGCTCTAAAAGGTCATCATTAGCTGGTACTTCCCCAACTTCCTTATGCTGTTTATTCCTTGATCACGACATCCATCTGGAGAGTCTCTCTCCACTCTCTCTTATGTCTACAGCAAGGGATTAGAAAACAAAGGATTGCCCTTGCTCGGGTGCTCGGGTTCTCTCATTTGCCCATTACGGAGGGCAGGAATGTGCATTTTTGCTTTCAGAATTTGTTCCCTGTAGGTTGTTGCTTTAATCTGTTCCAATGGTGTTAAAAAAAAAAAGCTCAAAGAGACATTTGTTCTTTAGTCTGAAGTCTTTTTCATTCAGACTTCAAAAGCTTATTTTCACTTCATTTTCACCACCATCTTTAGAAAGCCAGGAAGTATCTCTAATGCCACATTGCATTTGTTGTCATTGGACTAAATTTGCTTTTAGTCCTACTTAGAGTAGATTCACTGAAATCAGTGTGACTTTAGTGAGTTTTGTCTAAAATGTCACATTCATTTTGATGGATCTATGCTAAGTAAGACTGAGCCCCTTAATCTTCAGATGCAAGCCTCTGGGAAGGATTTATTGGTTTTAAATCAACCATAGTATAGCACCCACATTTTTGAGGTCCCTTTATCACCAAATGATGCCATTCATCTCTTAGTATAGTTGCCCCCAAGCTTCTATTACTTTTCCTTAATGTTACCCCCCTACTCAGGTTAAGAACCTACCGTTTTTCTATTCATCTTCCTCTACAATGTGTTATGCATTTATTTCATTATTTATTAATTAAAATATTTATATCCCACCCTGTATCAAAGATCATAAGACAGCTGACAAAAAGCACTACAACAAATTACACAGTTTAAAGCAATAAAATAAATTAACTAAAAAACCATCAAATGTCATCAATAAGTTAAAAAATAGATTTAAATGATTTTAGAAGTTTTCAAAACTATGTAACAGTGTTTGGCACGAGTTGATGTATGTACAGCGATAATGCTGTATAGCCGTTGTAATAAAAAAAGAAAAACTGTCGCCATATGCAACATACAAATACCTATGCACACAGATTAGTTGACAGCAGAGTTATTCACAGTTTTCCTGAGTATTCCCCCTGCTGAGATTTACTTCTTATGAAACCATTAATTGGCACATAGTGCTGTGATGTCCACTGGACATCATGAAGTCTCCATAATCCACAGACAGTACTTTCCTATGTACCATTACGATAGCTGACAGCGACACTATCTGCAAGGAGTTCTGCATTGTGTTTTTGGAGAATTAACTTTTGTAATTATTCCTCCAGATACATCCACAGGGACATGTTTCATGAAAATGCCATGTTCAAAAACAATACTTCAAGCTGGATTTAGGCTCTGAGAATACACTAAGGGATGGTTCCTGGGAAAGTTACATGAAGGATTTAATAGCAATACACTGCTTTCACATGCATGCCTCTATTAAATAGAATTCTATTGGAATCAACCTAGATGGAAGTCTAACTTGTACACCTAAACAATCAGAATTTGGAAAAATCACTTTATTTTTCTAACTTATAGGTCCTTGAGTCCACAGCTCCCAGAATCCCCAAGCTAGCATGGCTGCTGTCCATTCTGACTGGGAGATTCCTCAAGTTGTAGCCTCAAAAGGCAGCTGTTCCAAGGTCTGGGAGCAGCATCAATTGGGACTATAAAGAAGTAAGCTCAGGTCATCCAAGGGCAATTCCTCAGGTAGAAGAAAGGGGTGTGCAAGGATCCACACACGTATTAATCATTTTTCAGTGAACAGGAAGCAGTGTAAATCAGATTCATATTTGAGATCTTAAACCTGGATGAGAAGAACCAGCAAGTTTATTAGAATTATATGTTTATCTCTATATATAATTAATGTCTGACAAAACAGACATAGATGAAAGATTTAATGCAGTAAGATATGCCTGGGCTGAATGAGGCCAAGGCACAAGATATGTATCATCTTGTCTGCAACCATGGCCAAAGTCCTGGGAAACTCACAAAATAGGGACAGTTTTTTCTAGCTGGCTACTCTACAAAAGGTAAAGGGAGGTTCTGGAGAGTAATCACAGCTTATACATCGTGACAACTACTTATTTTCTTTTTTTAAAAAAAATGTGTCACACTACAAAATTATTTAAGTATGTTAAGAGTCAGATAGCACTGGTCTAATATATAAGCAGAAGTGCCAATCATTGTATGTTCTAAGGAACTGAATTTCAGTAAATTCTTTAAGCACTAAAAACATATAGTGTATGTAATTTTAACAAGATCAGTAACCACAGAGAGATGGAGGGATTTTTGGTATTTTGCTTTTTCATAAGGAATTAAAGTTTAATTATGTGCTGCTCTGAATATTTTTAATATCTGCTCTTAATGCTATCTAGTCTTAAGGCAAGAAACAATACTAACCAGATACTGGTGAGATTAATACAGAATTGAGTGTAGGCATGTTTGTAGAATTAATCCCTTCCAGCATGTAAAAGGTATTCCAGATGGATTCCAGATGCTCTGTAAAGCATTCATTATACCCAACCTACGTTTCCTGGTGTACATAATAAGGTATATCATTTCAAATTTTACTTTATTTTTTGCAAAGTTCACCTTTCACTGTTATGAACCTCTGAGTGAAACAGTAACAGGAGGCTTCAAAAGTACAGACTCAATATTGATCCATCCAGTGCAACATAACTGTTCACCTACTTTGTTTCATTTTTGCTAAGTGACTCTGAAACACAGCAAGCAAAACGGGAAAATACAAAGATTAGTTTGAGTCAGGCACATAGCATTCTTATCGTCTCTTTTTCCCCTCCCTTTTAAAAGGCAGCTCCTAGCTTCCCTTGGAAATCAAAAGAGCTTAACCCAAACAAATAATACTTTCAACTGAAAACAGCATGAAAGATTTGTTTCAGCTTACCTTACACAAGCCACGAAACATTATAAAAGGACAAAGCAAGAACAAATTCTGGACCCTGTGTATCCCAGATTCATTGCTGCTCAGAACTTTGGCAGTGGTTAATGCTTACAAGAGAGTGACAAGGTCCTATAAAAACAATCCAGTCCAAAAAAAAAAAGGTGGGGGGAAGAACCTCCCCTAGATGTTCTACTTTCCCTTCCCCTCAGTGTCAAAACTCACTTAAAGTACTAGGACATTCTAATCCAGGGAACAATCAACTGCAGCCTGATGTTTATAGATGTAATAAAAGAACAAAGACGTATGTTTTTATAACCCCACTGCACAGTAAAGATATATGACTAGCAGTTCCTCTTGTCTTAAAGAGACAAAGGTCCCTTTTCCCTGGATTTCCATTAACTGTTTACTGAATTACTGGGTCTCATACCATTATCTGTGAAATGGGAGCAGCCTTTTCAATGTCTTCAGCTGCTTACTTATGTTTAAAATACGGCTTTTTAGAATCCTCACAATATTCCACAGTCATTATTGCACTCTCTCACAACCTCTCTAAGGGGTTATAGGGGTTGCCAGCTTTCCGTTCCCCAATAGGGCTCGAGTGAAGCCTTTAACAGCATTTAAGAAAAAAAATAGTGGAAATCTAGGAAGTGAACTGTTTCCTGTCGCTTCATGTGATGGCAACCATAAAGAAGAAGGTCAAACACCCTGCCCCTTCCTAGCCTGGAAAGGTTCTGTGCTTTTTCCACCAGTGGGTAATTTGCATCCATTTCACCAGATGCTTGGCAAATAATAGCTATATGGACCAAATGCAAATAACTCAGTTTAACCATAAACCACAAATGTACTGTCACTCTTATGGCACAGTGGCTATCCCTTTCCTAGTTGCTGCTGGTCTCTGTTGAGTTGTGTCTCAGGCTGCCAGATCTCAGCCCCTGGCCCTGAGTCTCCAGTTTCCATGGGTCATTTCCAGGCAAGAGATGAGTGTGCAAATTTTCTACTTTGGTGGGCTCAGCTCTGGGCAAGAGGAAATGGCTGTGTGCAAATCTCCAGCTCAGCTAGTGGAAGAGTGGCTTACTACAATTTGCTTGTGTTAGATGAATTGATTTGTTGCTGCAATTTACAAAGACTCTTCAGAGGTCTATGTATTTACTTCGCTTCTTCCTTGCCTCCTAGTCATTTGGGGGCCAGGATTTCCCTCCACTCTGCTCTGCATCTATTTTCTGGATAGAAGAAAGAAGGCTACAGTAAATGTTCCTTGTCCCACCTCCTTAAATCAGTGAAAAGGAATAATCTTCTCATTTCACTTTGTTCTGGGGACAGCTCCTTGCAAATTAAGACAGAAATCTTAATTTCTAAACAGGAAAATAAGTCTCCCCCCTCTCTGTGTTACTTTACTGCTGCTAATGGAGTTTAAATTTGACTGTCCCTTATCTCAGTCCCCACATACCACAAGGGGAGAGCCCTCTGCCTGCCAGTTAGTCCCTCCAGACTAACTGAATAACAACAGAAAGAACACCTGACACAAAGTGCTGGGTGAAACTACTGGCCTGTGACTCCAGCACCATCACTTTTCTTTTCTTCTCTGGTATCCTTTTACAGCATCTTTTGCCTGATGAAGCCAGTGGAGCTTTGAAAGCTTGCATGACCTGTTTTGTGTATTTTGGTTGGCCAATAAAGTTATCGCCTTTGGGTGGATTTAGGATTTTGTTTTATTTTGCTTCATGGCCAACATGGTCACCTTGAGTGTGTGTGTGTTTGAATAAGAAGCTGTGACCAATTGTAGTTGGTACTTGACACGTAACTCTTAATGATACCATCGGAGGCCCATCCCTAGGTCTAAGGTTTTGGCCAGAAAACTGTAGGGCCTGAAATGGTTCTGAACAGGCAAATCTAGGCTATTTCCTCACTGGCCTGCAAACCCCAGGATTCCATAGGATGTTGCAAGTGGAATCATAGTGCTGTAACAGGCTAGTGTGGAAATGGCCCAAGTTGGGTCAACATTCCTCCTTGGCTGGTTAGTTACATGCTGCTCTTTCTACCCCTTTCTCTTTGTCTTCTTCACTCCTTTACTTATTCTTACTTTTCTCATTGCCATGTCTGCTTGGCTTTCTGGTCTCCTTTTACCTAGCTGCTCTCCTTAACTCCTTGACCCTCTCTGCTTCTTATCATCCTATCTTCTGAACCACTTTCCCCTCCACTACCTTATCAGTTTTTTTAAAACGCTAGACTCACACTGTTTCCTCTCCCTCCTGTGCCCTCCTCACATTCCACTGTGTCCTTTGCTGTTGCTGTTTGTTTGTTTGTTTATTTTATTTCATTGTATTTCTAAGCTGCCTTTCTCCCAAAATTGGAACCCTGTTGTCGTTTTTTGTTGTTGTTGTGTGCCTCCAAATCATTTCTGACTTATAGTGACACTAAGATGAACTGATCATGGGTTTTTTTCTTGGTGAGATTTGTTGTGGGGCGGGAGGTTGCTTTTGCCTTCCTTTGAACCTGAGAGAGTGCAATTTACCCTAGGTCACCCCATGGCTGAGTGGAGATTAGAATCCTGGTCTCCTGAGCTTTAGTTCAATGCTCAAACCACTATACCACACTATTTCTCTAAGATTAATCCTACTTGTGTAGCTACGAGCATGAACAAGAGGCATGTAGCCTAGGGCCAGAATATCTTCCTTTCATATAAGACTGCCCACATTCTGATTATCTTTGTGGGGACAGGAGTTTTAAGAACATGGCATCTTTTCTCCATATCTGCTGCTTTTTAGTGGATATATTTTTCAACTGCTTCTTAATTCCATTGATAGTTTAACTATATTTTAAGTTTTGTACATTTTCAGTGAGGCAAGCTTTCATCTGGTTTAATTTTTGTAAGCTGCTTTGAGTCCCAGGATTTGGAAAAAGGAGGGATAACAATTTGTTGTTATGTGCCTTTAAACCCACTTTGACTTCTGGTAAAGTTTGCTTGATAAGATTTATTCAGAGAAAGTTAGCAACTTCCTTCCTCTTGGTCTGAGAAAGTATAACTTGACTAATGCAACCAGTGGGTTTCCTTGGCTGAGAAAGGAATGGAAGGCTGATCTTCTGGAGTCTAGTCCAACTGTCAAATCCCTACACCACGCTGGCGCTCAACATTGGTCGTTTCCGCATGACAGTCTTATAGCGCGACGATTCCACTTTCAACCTCCTATGAAATCCTGGGGTTTGCAGTTTCGGGAGGGGCCGCGTGGCCCCTCCCGGAACTGCAAACCCCAGGATTCCATAGGAGGTTGAAAGTGGAATCGTCGCGCTATAAGACTGTCATGAGGAAATTGTTCTTGTTGTTCTGCAGAGGCCCTGCTGTGTGCTCTTTCACACGGTTCTCTCTGTTGCATAACCTCAACAGAGGATCTCCTTCTGAAGGGACATGAGGCTGGTTCCATCCTCGCTGAGCTATCCAAGGGTGGTCAGAACTTTATCAGTCTGCCCAGCCTTTAGTTTTTAAAAAAATAGCTTTTCAAGTTGGCTTTTGGAGTGTTTGAAAATATCCTTTAAAAGAATGTTTTTATATTTACCGTTGTGCATTGATTTGGCAGATCTGGTAGGCAGAAAGTGATTAATAAATACTTTAAATGAACAAATAAATAAGCAAACAAGCTAACCGCTGGAGCCTGTAAGTCATTTAATTTCCTGGTTGCTTCCTTTCCAGGGGCCTTTAAGATTGCTCAGTCAATTGCAGAGCTTGGAAAAGTTATTTTTGGATTATAACTCCCATCATCCTTAGTCAGAATCAGAATTAATGCTCCTCTCCAGAAAACTGTAGGTTCCATTTACATGGAGCTTCTTTGTAGTTTCCTTGGCAGGAAAAAAATCCAAGAGCTTTTTAAAGTCAAACCTCAGCCAGTCAGAGTCACAGCAATAATCCTTAGTCAGCATGGTCCATTCTTTTCATATATTCCAGAAAATCCCCAAACTTTTCCAAACTCTGGACTGTATGTGGAATTGTAAGCATGAGCTGAGCACTGAGTGATTTTGCCCTAGCACATCCCACAATATCCATCCACACTCGGGATGTCACAGCACTGATGGGGCCTTATGAGGCTAAAAATGCCTTGAAAGGTGCAAAAATGTTATTGAATGAATGCAAGCCATCCCACTGTCCTACATTGCAGGTCTGTGCATCAAGAAGAGGGGGAAATATTGTAAGGGACAATAAGCCTTCTACTTTTGTGGAGGTTAGGGGCAAGAGACCTCTATGAAAGCAGAAAAATGCAAATAAGAATAAAACTCATGAATGCTATTTTTTTTAACCTGACAACACTTCACTAGGAATCTCTAGGTCCTCTAACATTATCCTTTTTTTAAAAAAAAATAATTATTAAATTTTATTATTTAAAAACAAAAACAATGATATAAAAAACAAACTACAATGCCAAATAAGTAATACTAACAGTAATACCAAAAAAAAAAAAAGCATACAAAACAAGAAGTAAAGGAATAGTTCAAAGTACATAATATATTGTCACTTATATAGAGTATTTCTTTATAAATTCTTGAATAGCAACCAAGGGTACGTACTTATTCCACTGTCACTTTTGAATTTCCATCCTCCTCCCCAGACCTACCATCCTCTGACTTCCCAACCCTCTGAGAATGAGTGATTCCCTATATGACAATTACCTTCTTAATTATAGTTTAATCATTATACTATGGTTCTCTTCTGGTGGAAGTGGACCATAGAATTGCACTAGAGGACCTAGAGATTCTTAAAGAGAACATTTTTTTTCTGTGGCAGGGGCAAATAGGGTACATTTTTTTTCAATATATAAATAACCTGCAAATGATCAAATCTGCAAGTGCTGAACCTACAAAGGTGGAGGGCCCACTGTATAACATAAGATATGTTTTACTTTGTGTGTATTATTTGTAAACACACTAAAAAAAAAAAAAAGGTGCAAAAGTGTTCTGCACATTTCACATCTCCTTCATTGATCTGCAACTTCCAGAGACTGCCCAAAACATTTTGTTGCCTGAGGTCAAGAACAAGATGTCCTCCCTCTGCTACTCCATAGACTTGCCCAAATGGCACAAGATTTTTCCCACATTTTGACTCCTACAGACTTTTGTCATGGCTAATAACCAACATAATAGCAGGACACTCACAGATAGAAAAACAGCAGATAGCAATTTCATAAGAGCTAGTCCTTTGAGGAAACAAAGCCATCTCATCCATTCATGTCTGCAGTGAAACAAAAATTTTGCAATGGGCCACACTAGGCATGGCTACAAAGATGACTCCCTCCCACATACTAGCCAATCAGACCCCAGAAGTTGCTGGAACATGTGGGAGAGTTCCCTCTTGATCTCCATGAAGGCTGCTTATTAACTTGAAAATCAAGAGTCTACCTCATGTGGAAAGATTCCAGGAACAGGAGATGACTGAGAAGGGAATGAACCATCTGAGAATGGGGGTGAGGGGTGAAGCTAGAATGCTCATGCTCATCCTCATCCTCCTTTGCATTTAAACACTTGAATAAGGCTGGAATTAACCTGGAGGCAAATTAAGCCGCTGCAAAAGAAGTGATGTGTACTCTTGGAAGTATAGTACAACAAGCACAGTAAGCCTCTAATACCCTGTGCTGTACAACCACTACTAGGTGAATGACACTATATATTGAACATATATATACTATACTCTTGGAAGACCATTTGCATCATTCTGAACCAATGGAAATTTCCAGATACTCTTTGAAAGTAGCTCTGCATAAAGCATATTGCAATCATTCAGGCTGGGCCGGCCACAGGTCCTCCCCACTTTCCCCGTAATGATGGAAATATTTTCAGGGGGTGGAATGACAGTTCTTTGCAACGTTCTGTGTTAGTGCATTTAGTGGAACAATACTCTGACAGCAAGCGGTAATTTTCCAGAATGTAGTCATAGGAGTCGGTATCATTGCCATCTGTAGCCCAGTGAGACAGAGGATGGATGTTTATATAACCCTAGAGTTCAGCAAAGATTTATGACCAGCAAAGATCATGTGCAAAGCACTGCTCCGGAGGGCAAGAAGGGATGCTGTTACGTGATCCCTGTTGCAGAGATGGCATGTACAGCAGGAATATCCTTTTACAGAATGGAGCCATAATGCAAATATAAAAGATTGTTAGCTGGTCAGAAGAAAAGAACATGGAAGAATTACATATGACCTGCAGTCAAAACTTTATCCCTATGTATTCATGCTTGAATGGTGTACCTCAAATTTAATTCACAACCTTGTGTGGGTCACAGTTTTATGATTTTCTTTCTTCAAATATTCCTAGATAGAAGTATATGAGAAAACCAGGTTGGTATAGTGGTTTGAATGCCGGACTACAACTCTGGAGACTGGGGTTCAAATCCCTTGCTCAGCCATGGAAACCAACTGGGTAATTTTGAGCAAGTTACGCTCTCTCAACCTCAGAGGAAGGCAAGAGCAAACCTCTCTGAAGAAATCTTGCCAGGAGAACCCCATGATAGGTTTGCCTTAGGGTCGTCATAAGTCTGAAACAACAACTGGGGGAGCAGGTTCAAAGTTTATTTACGTGTGGGTGGGAAATTTCCTCCCTTCACCATTCTTGAGTGAAATGCTACAACAACACACCAATAGGTTACAGCTGCGGAATGAATTCCAGAGTTTCCTGGTGGCTGCATTGTGGACAGGCTTTATTTTGCATGTAGGGCTCTAGGGAAGTGCTCTAGTCTGACGTCAATGGGAGCTTTTTCCCAGATGAATGTAGGACACTCAATGGAGGCTCATGCTGTAGATGCAACCCGTGCAGTGGGGGAGTCAAGCAGATTCTTTGACCTTCTTCTCAGGCGACCAGATGATGTCAGTCTCCTTTCCTTTTAATAAATATATGCTGCAGCAAGTTTCATAGACAGTATGGGACATCTCCATATAAGATAAAGTCATATAGGACTGCAGATGTATATGCTATCAAACATGATAGGCTTTTAAAAGTCACTGGGAGAGCAAGATGATACAGATACTATCAGTCCCATTATGCAATGCTTGCCTTCAGGAGGAGGAGGAGGAGACAGCGGCTGGTCTGTACGTTTTCTTGGTGTATTTTCCAGCTTTCTGATTGTTAGAGGTGGAAATGCCAAAGTAATTGAATTGGTCCGGCTGCTAAAGATTATCTTAATGGTATATTTTCTTCATTCATCTCTGTTAAAGAGATTAGATTTAACACAATGTGAAGTAAAGAGGCAGAGGCTCTTTCTGGAAGCCAGTATGCCTTTCCTTCCTTTTCTAAATTCTCCTTGGCCCCTTCTCTAGGGATAGTATCATCCAGCTGTGTTTGTGTAAATGCAAGCAGCTACAGTTTTGGAGGCTGAGATCCAGATGGAGAATCAGGTCAGAAAGCGAAGCTGGGATTCTTGAAGATTTGCAGGTGTCCTTTGGGCTGTTTAAGCTGTGAACTCCCCGCAAGGTTCAACCTGTATATTTGTAAATGAAACATAAGCAGAAGTCTGGTGGTAAATTCAGAAATGTAGGCATTTACAATGACCCTTCACACAAACAGGGTCTTAAGGAAAATCCAAAAATGCTGGCAGCTTTGTAAATCCATATTGAAAGGAACAAGTTCTAGCTGTTTTCATCTTTCCTGGGAGTAGGTCTTTTGTAAAGTTAACAGGTCTTCATTATCTTCTTAAGCCAAATCCAATCCAAAATACGTTGCATTACAACAAGTATAGCTTACAACAATATATATGCACTGGGAAAATTCACCCTGCTTATATGTGGACTGCAGGTAAATTCAGAGTGAACGTAGAAGCTTGTGGGTTGAATAGATGACGCCTGCTCATCAAAAAGTCTGTGTGCTTTGACCCTGTGAGAGCCCAAGTTTAACTACACCACTTACCACAAGCCTTCTATGAGTTTCTTGCAAAGGAAAACAAAGTCATGTGAGCACTGGAATCCTCAAAACCTCTCAACACTCAGAGAACAAGGATGTACAGTAAGCAGCAAGATTCTTTTGAATCCATCCCAATTAGTTTTTGGGTACAGTTGCTGGTACGTGATCTAGAATCTGTTCTGCCTTTATGAACTTCCATGGAAAATTCTAGAAAAAAGCTCATCTGTTTCACAAGAGCTCTCCCCAGCTTCTAATATTGGCACATATGTGTGGACAGTACAGCATGTGGACACATTACTGTGCTGCCTTGGGAATTATAGATCCCAGCCCCAATCATGCAGTTATTAATAAAAGAAACATATATTTAAAAAAGCAATATCCACCCTTCCCCAAATAAGGGGAAAAGAGAGGAAGGGAGTAACAGCAGGAATTATTTGCAAGAAAAGGATCTGGGAGAATGACTCAAAAATAAGCACTAATCACAAACAAAAGACTGTGCAGCTGGGTGGTCTGGACACACATTTTGCAGTAATCAGTGTGAGTTTCATCAAGATTAAAGGAAAGGCATTAACAAATGTCTGCAACTGTTGTTACAAAGCAACTGGATTTGGCTGAGAATCACTTTGAATAAGTTTCAAAGTGAAACTTATTAAGATTAAGGGCCTAACACTAAAGAACAATTGCTCAGTCTGGTCAGCGTGGCTCAATGTGTCATGGAACCAAGGCTCACAGGGTTGACCCAGAAATTTTTATGAGGAGAATAATGATATTATTGGTCATTGCCCTAGACTTTACTGTCCCCTGAGTTTAGCTTCTGAAATTAGCTGGAAGAGAAGTGAATTTTCCCACCAAAAATGTACCCTAAAGACGTACCCCTAGTGCAACTGAAAATATGGGAGAATCCTGTCTAAAACAACCAAGATCTATTAGCTCTACAAAAGACCTGTTCCTAGTAAAGATACAAATTACTATTTTTTAAAAAAAAATATAGATCAACACAGCTGTCTGCATTCTGGCCTTTTTTTGGTGTGGGATACTATAACAAGGCAATGGTTCTCAATCTTTGGTCCTTCAGTTGCCTTAGACTTCACTTTCCAGAAACACTAGCCAGCATGGTCCACAGTGATGGAATTTGGTAGCTGAAGTCCAAATCACTTAGAAAACCAAGGGGTCTCATAATGACAGCCTATATTTCAAAATCTACCACTTTCTCTCTGGCCTGGTTGTGTAGGTCTTGCACCTGTTGAACCGTATTTTCTTGAGGAAATGATGCTTGATATCTGAGTGTTACTCCCTGGGCAAAGTCAACTTCCAAACTAGGTGATGGTGACCTGATTGGATAACATACTAACATACTAATTCAAATGCAACAACAGACTTGGTGTTGTACACAAGATCAAGGCACAAAGATTGGTGCCTCATCTACTGGCACTAAGCACCCCTCTAACCTTCTCTCTGTGTGTTTTTTTTTAAAAAAAATTATAACTGTTCTCTTGATTCTTGATATATACTGGTTCTCTTGATTCAGGTTGAAAATCAGAGCCTAACTCCAACAAGAACAAGGGGCAGAGAACTCAGCGAAAGTGTTTTTGATTCTGTCACACTTTCCCTGGCAGAGTTGCACAAAAGCTCACATCATCTGGGCTGATGAAAGGGGTAGATAACAAGAAAAACCTTTTTAATAGAAATGTGTTATGTCTTGAGGTGATTGGGCAATTTTGTCTTGGTGTCTACTTGAAAAATTGGCAGAGGAGAGATAGGTCATATCTTGAATTATTAAATCAACTCTGGAAGATTTCTTTGAATCCCTGCCACAACAAATTGGCACATCTATCAGGGGCCATGTTCCCTGTGTGTCTCCCACAAGCCTCTACCAGTACAGCTGTATAAGTATGTGCTCATCCAACATTCCCTGGCCATTTCCCTGGTGATCAGTTGCTCTCTTGTTTGTTTTCTGTCAGTCACTTCACAACTTCACATGCTAGCCAGAAGGACATAGACATAGTGGGTAGCTGAAGTCACAGGATGCTTCAATGTAGGATTCAGAAGCTGCACAATAAATTAGCAAGTTATTACTAGAAACCAATGCTCTGCAGAAGAGCAGCGATCAATGCTTTGATGTCTTTCATCTCTTATGCCAAATTCCATTATAGAACTGAAGAGGCTCAGTGTTTCCTCCTCCACTGTTTCTACCTCCAGAGCAGATTTCTTTGTATAGTGCTGCTTCTTAAGGATATTTTTTACACAGTCAGAGTTGGTACCAAGGGTTCCTATTGTTGGTCTTCTGCTGAGGCCAACACCCCTGATGGAGTTTCTCTACTGACTTCTAAAGTTCCTTGACTCTCCTGCTGCTTTTCTCTGCTTTTGCTGCAGCCTACGCTGAATGTGCAAACTGTAGCAAGGATGAAGAGATGGAGCAGCATTCTTCATTTGTCATTTGCAATCTCTTTGGGCAGGTTTGCCAATGGCCATGATGCTGGAAGGAGGAAGATTCTGGGAACTGTGCCCCAAAAAGTAACTTTTCCAAGCACTGGATATGATGTGGCTGTGTCCCTGTTGCTCCTGGCCTTTTACCATCTTTAAACCATGCTAGACATTCACATTACTGAATTACTGCTTCAACTGCCATGGCTGCATTCAATGGAAGCTTGAGTTTTGTCATTTCTTGAGGTGTTCAGACTTCTCAGCCAGAGAGTTCTAGTGTATTATCAATCTACAGATCTCAAGGTTCCATTGGAGCAGCTGTGGCAGTTAAAGAGGTATCCAAGTGTTAGAACATAGCAATGTGAAAGGGGCTGTCATTTGCCATAAATAAATGGGAAAGCAAAGAATAGGATGAAAAAAAAAAGCCAAGAAGACCAAATGTTAAATAAAAGTAATAATGTGGCAAGGCATTACTCTGGAGCAGGGGTGGACTGCCTGCGCTCTTCCAGATGTTGTGGGACTCCAACAATAGCCCCAGCCAGCATGGCCTGTGATCAAGAATGAAGGGAGTTTTATTGCAACATCACCTTGCCGGCCACTGGTTCTTCATTCTTGCTAGTATTGCTGCTATTCTAGATTTTCTTAAAAGAAAAATTCTGCAATTGATTTTCTGCATTGCAGTTACCTCTGTTTACATCCAACATTATCACTTTTCTCCCCTTGTATTTTGTTAGCTGTGCAGAAAACATGGCTGCAGTTTAACTGCCTCTGAAATGACAACTGCCTATGAAACACTAACTCTTTTGTTTTCTTCTCTTCTATCTGTTTTCCTTCTTAGGAACTTTTGTGATTACATTATGAATCCTGTGAGAATACGTCTCTTTTCCCTTCTCAGACAAAATCCTCAAAGCAGGAGCTTTCTCTTGAAAGTACCGTAAAAACCTTCAGTCCTAAAGTATGAAAATCTGATGGATGTAAAGCTAAAATATAAAGATTCTGATCCAGGGAAATCTAGTTGTGCTTGTGATCCAGGGAAATCTAGTTCCATTAATTTCAATCGAACATAAATGCAACCAACTTTCTCTGGACTGGGACCAATGTAATGTAAAACATAGCCTTTCTTATCTACTTTCATGATTTTCTGATGTCATTCCATAAACTTTCAAATTAGTAAGCCCTGTGCTTACACTGTACAATTTCTTTGCTGTCCATTTTCCCCCTTGATTGAACACAATTCTTTCTTCCACATACTAGAAGTTCCTTTTGTCTGCATTTGTAAAAAGTGTGCCAGTTAGGAACTTCAAAGGGTTTATTCATATTTCACAAAAAGAGATCACACAGGAATCTGTTCTGAATGACAAAACCCATGAGAGACTGATAGTATGAATTTTGAGTGGCATAGAACTATTTAAAGGATCAAGTTTTGATGCAAGAAGACAGAGGTTGGCCCATGGTAAAAGGGTCAGGGACACTCCTGTAATTATAATATTGGTTATATGGATATTTTATATGGAAACCTCAGCTGTTTAAATATGGTATATGACTGCCATGAGCAATTTTGCATGTGTGCTTTGTCACCTGAATTTGAATATTTTTCTACCTAAGTACACAATACAGAGCTGCAGTCCAAGTTATGTGAGCTGCTGCTCATGCAGTATTGGACTTTAGAGTTCCTCATTTTCTCTACAAAGTATCTCCTCCACAAAATATCTCCTGGGATACAGTGTCCTGGTCTTCTAGAATTGATGGGAACAGAGAAGTGGAGTAGGAATCCAGTTTACTAGTACTAGAGTTGGGAATGTGTTGCCCTGTGGATAATGCAGGACTCTGGCTACCATCATCTCTCACCACTAGTGTTCTGGCTAGGCTAATGGGAGATGTAATAGAATAACATATGGAGGGCCACATATTACCCACCCCTACCAAAAGCACATATGTCAGTGGGATGGTGAATTCACACCTGATTACAGCTGTTCAAAGTGCTGAAACTATTTTGGGGGGGGGGGTAGAGTTTTGTACTTTGGATAGTTCCGTTAAAATCTGTCCTAAGGTCCAGAGTGAATTAATCACCTCACTGAGCAGGGAGTCAATAGGCATCACTGCCCACTCCGCTGTTAGTGGTTGATGCTTTACTGGTGAAAGCAACCCATAAGGCCACAGATTCAAAGTAAGTTAGTTGATTTGATATTAATTGTGAGCATGGACTTCAATGAGACATGGGTACAAATTACTCTTCCTTAAGGTAAAAAAGAATGGGAAATGTGTCTTAACTGGCACGAGTGCTGTGGCCACTTTATCCAAGCCATACTGTTATTAAATTTAAACTCTGGCAGACTGCTCATGACCAATTACACTACAGTAGGACTTTAAACAGTATATCAATATTGTGTGATAAACCTATGGAATTGTAGCTCTCACAATATGAACATGATGCATAAGGAGCAGCTTAATCTCCCAACAGTCACTTGAGTATAAAATGTACAGCCAGGCCTTTTAATCTAATAATTTAATACCTAATTTACCTAATGTATTCTGAGTTCACCTCTAGGTGATACACTATTTAATAATAATTCATTTAAATAAATTCCTTCCCATGGAATCCTGGGATTTGCCATATAGGAAGGCGCATTCAGAATTGTCAGCCAGAGAGCTCTAGTTCCTCCACAAACTACAAACCCCAGGATTCAAGAGGATGCAGACATAGCAATTTAAGTGGAATCATAGTGCTATATTGGTATAGAGTGAAAGGCCCCCAGATTTACAAATGCAAGAAATGTGCTAAACTCACTTCTGATTAAAATAACCTTTACCTGCTCGTTGTTCAGTAGCCACTGGTATTAATCTATATGGGGTCCTACAGACAAAAGAAGACAAAAGAATTACAGTTTTCAAATTATATTAACAGCATAAGATGTGGGAAGAATGACTGCTTGAGAAACTTGTTGTGTGAAAAGTTATCCAGAGAAAAGAACACACATTTATGGGCATACTCCCTTTGACCCCGAATTCATGCACAATAGATTATCTTTTATATATTCAGATAGTCTTGATAACATACACAGTTTTGCAGCCCCAGTCAAGGCCAGCAGCTGCTTCTCTGTTTGAGATCCAATGGATTAAACTAGAACAAAAAGTAAGAAAGAAAACTATGACTTGTAGGACATCTGCAGTGGGGAGGGGGGAGATATAGGAGCACAGCAGAACACAAGATGTCTGGCAAAATTAAGAAGAACTTTGGGGAAAGGAACACTTTAGACTATGTGTTAACGAATACACTTCTTGAAAAATGGCAGCAAGCAGAATGTTTCATTTTGCTTCTTCTAGTAAATGTCTAAGGAAACTTGTGAGTTATAAACAACTGTCAAGTTCCAGAGGAAGCAGCAGCGTGGGATGGAAAAATACTGCCCCTACCATCATGAAATACTTTTTGCAGCATTTTTTCCTCACCACATGACTATACATGATCTAACGTTATATGATTTTGAAAATTTAAAAGGGTCTTTAAAAGCTACAACAGTATGAGAATTTCTTGCTATTTCCCACTGCATGTTCTCTTACTCCAGGCATACAAAATAAGCATAAAAATAAAAATACATCTACTGAGTAATCACAATGATTTCTCTGGGCTTTCATTAGTTGCAAGAAAATATACTTGCCTCTCTGAGTTTGCTGGCATGGTAGGATCAATGGATACCATGCAGCCATCAACTGTGAAGAGTGAAACCATTGTATTCCTGGAAGACAAAGTTTAAAGCTCTGTTTAACTGCATCAAACTATGATGACAGTCTCTTGTGATGCCTCATAAAAGACCCTTAAAACATTTCAGGTAGAGGCTAAAGGAATGAAGAAAGATTAATGTGAATGACTGAAGAGGCAGGTAACTGACAAGGAAGCCACACTGCTTTTCAAATAAATTCCTTCAACATGCCATGGAGTTAAAATGCTATATACAATGATGTTGCACACATTTAACAGCTACTGTGTAGAGACGTAGGACCTTTCCGCAGTACACTGTTATAGTGCTACTATTCCTCTTTCAACATCCTGTGGAATCCTGGGGTTTGCAGTTTAGGGAGGGGCATTTAGTCTTCTCAGCCAGAGAGCTCTTTGGCCTCAGTAAACTAGAAACCCCAGAATTCCACAGGATGTTGAAAGTGGAATAATAGCACTATAACAGCACAGTGTGAAAAGGCCCTAAATCATGTAGGCTTCATCTACCAAATTAACGCCTCCTGAGGGGTGAATCCTGCTTATATACTAGTGGACAGCAAAGAATATAGTTTGTGGACCTGTTCCCACTTCTGCCTCACATACTTCCACTGAATGCATGAGTAGGAACTGGCTTCATTTGAACACTGTTGTTGATACAGATAAAAATGAAATGCTGGAATCTATTTATGGCAACATGGTACTACTGATCATGCATCCCCTCCATGTGTGAAAGTAATATATAAGAAATAAATCTATCTGTCTAATCTGGGACTCAGCTCCTTCAGTGGCCAATGAGAAGGCATTACAGGAAATTTCCTCTCCCCTTTGAAAACTACCCAACTATAATAATATGCAGAACTGCTCTTCAATATCACGTTCAGATATAATGAGTGATAATGCATGTTTTCTTGAATTACCAACCTAGGGTTTAGTCTGGCTCCAAATTATTCCTAGCTCAACTCAAGCATAACCCAAGTAGATTTTTTTTATAGAAGTTATATGCTTTCTCCTGAACCATTTGCAACAGGTTTTAAACAGATGTGTGATATCACGTTCACACCTAATGAGTGTTAATGCATGTTTTATTTAGTGGGCAATTAACAACCTAGGGCTCATCTGGCTTCAGGGTATTCCCAGCTCATCTCAAGCATAGCCCAAGTAGATAATTTTTATGTAAGTTATATGCTTTCTCTTGAGTAGTTTTCAACAGGTTTTAAACAAAGGCAAAGTGCCGTATAACTTCTTTCACTATATACGTATTTGCTGTTCCCGCATAAAAATTTGTGTCCAGCTGGATCTTATAAAATGGTGAAGACATGAAGATTGACATTAATGCATTGGGTTTAGTATCTACAGATAAAAAGGTATAATTTTTCTCTAGACAGAGCTCAGAAGTAACTAGTTATAATTAACAAATTACTAGTAATGAATTTCTTTTTCCACTAATGAATGTATAATCAAGATCTGTTTTGACTGTAACTTAAGCCAGGAGTGCAACTGTAACTGCTTTCTTACTTTTATAATGGCAGGGGAATGGTACATGCTTTCTTGTACTTTCTCTCATGCTGGTATCTCATGCTCAAATGTCACTGTTCCGGCAACAATAAAATGGTTGCCAGGAAATTGTGTTTTCCATCCTGGTCCAATGTCTTGTAGCATTCAGTTGTTTTGTTTGTTTTAATTAACCAAAAGCAACTACAATATTTAAGCTACTTTTAAGAGAGGAACAGTAACCAAGCTCTTTTATAATTGTTACCCTTGTGGTAATTAGCTACTTTTAAGTCTTAAAAACTCCAACTCTACTGAGCTTTCTAAAAGTAACTTTCCAAGCTCTGTTCTTAGTATTTTCCCCTCAGAGTATTCCTCCTTATGTATATATTTTGCAAAATGGCAGTTGTAAGTGCATTACATTGCAAGAGAGATTTGGTTCCTATTTGAGATGTAATACTAGGTAAAGATAGCACAAAAACCAGGAAGCATGTTTACTTTGGAAGAAGCATGTTTACTTTGGAAACATACCATCCTTAGCATGCATAAAGAATAGAATCACATTAGAAAAGAACAATTTACCTTGGTAAACCAGTTGCAATGCAGAAGAGGTCCATAATATCTCCAGAGTTGCAATATTTACTGAAGGCTACCTTCCAAAAGAAACAGAAGCAAAGAAAACAAAATGAAGAAGGAATCTTCCAAGAGCAATTTTTAACTACCTCCTGCAGATATGGTATTAATTTTCAATATCATTTTTTCACTTAAATATACCTGATTTTTGTAATTCTGGATACAGTCTGATTCCCATGCTTCCATACTTGGTTTTTGGGGGCTTCAAGGAGAACAAATAAGTTGAGAATCTAAGCCAAACTCTTTCCAGAAATTGTAGCAACAGTAGTAAGAAAGATTCTTGCTAGATTCTTTCTAGAAAATAGCTATAAATCTGAGTAGTGTGATTTAAATCTATGTGTTCTTTACACACACACTCATAAACCAAATATGACAAATTAGCAGAAGTGAGAGACAGGGTTTTGTTTTGTTTTTTTGTAAAGCAAACAGTTTTTTTCTTTGTGACACATGAATAGGATAAAATGAACCCTTTTCAACCTGTTATTGTTCTTGGCTTCCATGTCTGGTGGGGGGGGGAATCCATTCTGGATTCTATTCTGTTTTAAGGGCATAATCCATGGTATTGAAGCTATCTGTGGGATAGGATTCAATATCATGGAGAGATCATTAGTGTCTGGGTTACAAAGCAGGATGGATTCACTATCTCACTGGCATGGAAGCCACCAACTGCCTTGCTCATAAAATGGCATCTGTACAGAAGTATATCCACAGTGCACAGTTACAGAAGTTTGATACTGCTTTAATTGTCATGGCTTCATCCTAAGCAAACCTGTGACCTGTAGTTTGGTGAGATAATTAGCATTCTTTGCTACAGCCTTCTAGTTCACTGTTGCCTGAACTATAGCTCTCTGAATTCTAAATATTCCTCACCAAACTATGAATCCCAGGGTTATGTAGGATTGAGACATGGCAGTTTAAATAGTATCTAAGTATTACAATTTTATAGGTGGTCTTTACATCCCAAGACATGATGGAAATAGACAGGGATGTCAGAGGATATCAATAATCAGTCCTTTCAACTCCCATTCTGAACAAGTTGGAAGTGTATGTTGATATGAAAGAAAGAAGAGAAAAGAGAAAGAGAAGAGAAAACTTTCATTCCAGTTATTGAGTTATTGATTTTTAATGGGAGGGGGAAAGGTGAACGAAATGAAGGGGCTACACCCTAACCAAGATTGTTGCCTTCATACTGTAGCATATGACAATTCTTTTTACCCTGATATTCGAGGTTACTTTTCTTTTTGGTTCCATGACTTCCTTGTCATAGAAGGCTTACAGGGCTCACTATCAGAAAAAACAGACAGGAGACGTCTTCTCTCACACAAGAACACAGCACCAAGTGGAAAGTCCTTACTCCACCCAGATGTAATGAAACCCAGTGCCACCTAGTGACTGAACTATAAAATGATACTATTCAGAACTTCAGGTGTTTTCCAACCTTTCCACTAAAATATTTCTACTATAAAGTTGTCATTTTGACCCCAAGAATTCATTTTTAATTCATTGTTGTCACTTTTCACAATGCCACTGCATTTTTGACAATGGCCAAAGCTGAATCTAGGTTTCTACAGTGATAGAAAGAAAACCACCATTTAGTTGCGGTTAAATAGATTAGATTCAGATCTGTCTAAAATCTTAACAGGAAACAAAATCACAGCAAATAATGATGTGAGAAGGAATGGTCAGAGCAAACGGAGAGGCTGACAGAATATCACCAATCAGCTAATGGTTGGTGAATGCAGTCAATGGAGATTTGCTGATTTGCTGTTGAACTTAGAATGAACTTGTGGAACATGCAGGACCATTCAGCCTTGAAATCAATTACCATTGAACAGAATGAATGCATGATAACTGGGATATGGCAATATAATTGGGAACAAATGGAAGTCAGATAGTTACCCTGGTTAATTAAGACCAAAACTGAGAGATATAAAAACTTAGCAGATGCTTCACTCTGCCTCTCTCTTTGCAAGCAATAGCAAGTAATAGCTAAGTAAAGGCAATGCACATTGATACTTTATTGTCATGCATATGTTGATGCTAGATTGCAATTTAATAAAAGTTTGTTAGTTCTCGGTAACTGTGACATTTTGCAAATGGCCTAGGTAAACACTGTTATTGATAAAACATTCATTGCATTTTGATAAGCATCTCAGTATATGAACTGCAGGATTCATTTTTTTAGAAAAAAAACCAATAATAATCTACTCTAAAGAGCTTTTGTCAGATCCAGAAAGTAAAGCAGTCACCTGGAAAACATTGCTCCTTGTTGAGCTATTTTTAGTTCAGATGTGCTCTCAAAACAGAATGAAGGGTTACAGTTTTTTTTTTAGAGGAAAACAAGTACACAGCAAGAACTCTGTTCAGACATTCTGTGTGCGACTTTAGTAGGCATGGGAATGTGAGCTTCCTTCCACTGTGGTTCTCATCACAGTCCACATTTTGTGAGTACCTTTCTGTAGCCAAAAGACCTTTGTATCTGTGGAGGTTCACTGTGTGCTTTAGAACCCTTGTAACCCATGACTGATGATCCCGATCCTCTGACAGCGGGAGGGAGATATTTATTGACTAATAACAGACCCTATCTCAGGGAAGAGAATCTTTTGATGTCCATTTAGTCAGAGGTTAGCCGGATGGAAACGTAGATATTTAGGTCTAAAAGACTGAACCCCCCCTTGATGTAGGTTGGACCAAGTAGCCCCAATCACGTATCCTGAGGAAGACCTCAGAAAAGGCATGTATACATTTCAAATGGGCCGGCTGCAATTTTGACACCTTGAGAGACTAAGTGTCTCCTGACTGAAGTTAGAGATCACAAATCACAGGAACTACAAAACTGAGGTCCATCTGCATAACCCAGTTTCTGTCCTTTCCCAGGAGAGGTTCTGCCCTATAATTGGGTTCCATTTTGAGGTTTTGGCAGACTTATTCTTGCTTGCTCACTCTCCCTCTCTCAGGCCTGTCCATTCGTTCTCTTGCTCTGCCTCTTTGTTTGACAAGCTATCCCATGTTTTCCTGAAACAGCAGCTTTCAGGATGCTTGTGTGAGTGAATGCTTTGTGTGCATGTATGAGGAATTCTGCCAATTCTGCCAAATAAAAGTCCATTTAAAAGGACACTTGACTTCTGTCTTTCTCATGCAATCTGGCCCCGTAAACATAGGATAAAAGATCTCGCTGCATTGCCCTGCCCTCTGTTTTGCCAGGTTGTGCTCTGCTTATTTCCCCAACCTTCGTAAAATCCAGGTGTCCACCAGGGTAATGCCCTCATTGTGTGTGTGCGTGCGTGCATGTGTGTGTGTTGTGTGTCTTCAATTTGTTTCTGACTTACGGTGACCCTAAGGTAAACCTATCACGGGTTTTCTGCACTGAGAGTATGCGACACATTCATTTGCTAATTAATTCATTAAAGAATTAGTGATTTTTAAACATTAATTTACAACAACAGGGACTGGTCATTAGGTCAGTTAAACAACTAATGTAACAAGAAATGGCAATTCTCACTCTCATTTGTTTTTAACAATTAAAACAAGAAATATTAAAATCATTGCTAAAATTGCAAAGAGTTGAGGATAATAAATTAAATGTTAATGAATTGTTTTCAAGTTCTGAGTCAATCTAGCTTCAGCTGCATGATGTCGGGACCAAGTGAATAACATGGCCTATGGACCCCTTTGGTGTGCTTGACCATTTACAGAAATTAATAGAGGTAAATATCTTCATTACTTTTCACCCTGATCTGAAGCGAAGCCCAGAGAACCATCTACTCTATGGCCATTTCCACACGAGTCTGTTATAGTGCGATGATTCCACTTTCAACCTCCTATGGAATCCTGTGGTTTGCAGTTTCGGGAGGGGCTGGCCAGCCCCTCCCGAAACTGCAAACCCCAGGATTCCATAGGAGGTTGAAAGTGGAATCATCGCGCTATAACAGACTCGTGTGGAAATGGCCTACATCTCCTTCATATGCCATATAGTTCTCGGCTTAGAAAGCAGAGGAGTAGGAGAGACAGCTTCTTATCTGATGAAGACAAAGGAGAGAGTGATGAAGCTTATTTGCACGTCTAATATGCAAAAGGGATGCTCCTATATGTTTTCCTTGGCAAGCCTCATGGGCTGTAGCCACACTCTTCCAGTGGAGATGCCTACAACCCCATTTTAACATCCCTTACCCCTCTCCACCTTCATAATGAGCAAATCTTTCACCATCACCATCCCTATCATCACCACCACTATCGTTGTATCTGTCAGTTTCAAGATCGTGAAAGCCAGACACCTGAAAACTTGGCATGGATACAACGTGAGCTTTTAAGCTGTGTGTCTCAGGTTTATGTAGTTGGTTTTTTTAAAAAAAAAAAAAAGCATAATAAATTAATCTTTTTGCTACTGAGGAAGTCTCCTTCAGGAAATTGAACAGAGCCCTCCTGGTACTGGGAACAGGCCTGCACCAGCTCCCATCACCCCTCTAATCTTGTTCAGTGCTACCACCACTAATCCCTCATTCTTTGACTAATTTCAATGAGGATGAAAAAGTAGAGGTACGAACCCATGCGGCACTGCTGCAGAGACGCCTCACGATTAGATTAAACAAATGGAGAAGATGGGACAGAAATGGAGAAGTAGATGAGGAAGCAAAAATGTACTAAGACAATAATAGGGGAAATAAATGAAATGCCTTCTCAGGCAAAAATGAGCATGAAGTGCAATAAAGGAATATTCTTTTTATCTCACATAAAACATGCAGCGGCAGCAACATCAACAGTAGTGTCAGTGTTTTTACCACTTTACTGAATAGAGACGTGGATTGTTTTGTAATTGCTTGCTAGTGGAATTAAATGCACAAACAGATACTAAAAAGATAAAGCAATTAAATGGAAAGGTTAAAGCAATGGATGTATCACAAAACAAATTCACATGTGAAAGCATCCTCTTTCAACTTATTTCTCTTGTGTGCCTTCAAGTTGTTTCCATCTTATGCAAATCCTAAGGCCAACCTATCACTGGGTTTTCTGGGGCTGAGAATCTGTGACATACCCAAGGTCACCCACCCGCACGGTTTCCATGGCTGAGCAGTGAATTGAAACCTGCTCTCTAGAGTCATAGTCCAATGCTCAGACTACTACATCACACTAGCTCCTTTATGCTATGTGTTAGATCCCAGAGATCCAGTATGGTATAGTGGTTTGAACCTTGGACTAGGGCCATTTCTGCACTAGACTGTTATAGTGCTATTATTCCACTTTCAACATTCTATGGAATCCTGGGGTTTGCAGTTTAGGGAGAGGCCTTTAAGAGGGGCCTGCAAACCCCAGGATTCCATAGAATGTTGAAAGTGGAATAATAGCGCTATATGGAGTCGAGACTGCCATGGTCGCCTTAGTGGATGATCTTCGCCTAGGTATCGACAGGGGAAGTGTGACCCTGCTGGTACTCTTGGACCTCTCAGCGGCTTTCGATACCATATACCATGGTATCCTTCTGGAATGCCTGAGAGGGCTAGGGATCAGGGGCACTGCACTTAAGTGGTTCCGGTCCTATCTCTCAGGTAGATACCAGATGGTGATGCTTGGGGACAGCTGCTCCTCAAAAAAGGAGCTTAAATCTGGCATCCCTCAGGGCGCTGTCCTGTCCCCAATGCTATTTAACATCTACATGAAACCGCTGGGAGAGATCATCAGGAGGCACGGAGCAAGGTGCTATCAGTATGCTGATGACACCCAGATATATCTCTCCATACCTTGGATAATAGCATCAACTAAGGGTGGCATCTCGCCTCTGAACGAATGTCTTGAAGCAGTAATGGACTGGATGAGGAAAAAGAGACTGAAGCTGAATCCAGATAAGATGGAGGTACTCGCTGTTAAGGGCCCTAGCCCAGGTATGGAGGTTTGTCAACTAGTTCTAGACGGGGTCACACTTCCCCTGAAAGACTGTGTCCGCAGCTTGGGGATGCTCCAGGACTCGCCACTTCAGATGACAGCTCAAATAGATGCGGCGGCCAGGAGTGCCTGCTATCAGCTCCAGCTGATACGCCAGCTGTGCCCCTTCCTGGACCTGAAACACCTAAAAACAGTGGTGCATGTGCTGGTAACTTCACAGCTTGACTTCTGAATGCGCTCCACATAGGGCTACCCATGTGCTTAGTCCGGAAACTTCAATTAGTTCAGAATATGGCAGCCAGGTTGGTCACTGGTAGACCTAAAATTGACCACATAACACCAGTTCTGAAGTCGTTACATTGGCTGCCTATTAGTTTCCGGGCACAGTACAAGGTGTTGGTTATTACCTTTAAAGCCCTTTATGGCTTGGGGCCAGCCTACCTGTGGGATTGCCTTCTCCCATATAATCCGCCCCGCACACTAAGGTCCTCTGGGAGGAATTTACTGCAGTCAGTCAGAACTAGATTGGCTGCAGTTACCCAGAGGATTTTCTCTTCTATCACTCCCAAGTTATGGAATGACCTGCCGGAGGAGACCCGGCATATTACCAGTCTTGACTGCTTTAGAAAAGCAGTCAAGACTGCTCTCTTCCGACAGGCCTTCCCAGACTAGTACTCCACCGCCTCCCACCAACTGTCTTGCTGTTCTTTTAATAGTCAGTTGATTGTTGTTAATTGTTAATTGTTGTGTGTTTTAGGGGGTTAGTTTTAGATGGGTTGGTGGGTGAGGAGGATTGGGTATGTTTTTTAATGTTTTTAATGTAATTAATGTATTATTGTTGTTCGCCGCCTCAATCCATGGGGAGAGGCGAGATAGAAATGAATATTATTATTATTATTATTATTATTATTATTATTATTATTATTATTACTACTACTACTACTACTACTACTACTACAGTCTAGTGCGAAAATGACCTAGGACTCTGGGGGACCAAGATTCTTGTTCACCCAGACAAACCCACTGGGGTGCCTTGGGCAAGTCACATGCTTCTTGCCTTAGGAAGGCAAAAGGAAACCTCCTCAGAATAAATTTGCCTAAGAATACCCTTGAAAAAATACTTGACTTGAAGGCACAAGCTGATCTCAGTTGCTGGCTCTATATACACAGAGAATAACACAATAATAATGAACAAGAACAGCGAGAGCAATGAACTTAGGCCTTTTCCGCATTGGGTGAGGGAATCGCCCCGTGCCGGTACTCACCGGACCTGTGTGCTCCATGCGCGGGTCCAGGCTGGTCTGGAGCAGTCCGTGGCCTCCACACTGCTCCAGAGACGAAAATGGCAACTTCTGGTTGGTCGAGGCTCTCCACCAACCGGTGAAGCTCGCCAGCCTAAAGCCCGGCCCCGGCAGATCTGAAGGCTCGCACTGGTGCGAGCCTGAAAATCTACACCAGAGCGCGGCCAAGGAGTGGCGCGCTCCATGCTTTTGAAAGACCTGTTTTAAACCGTCTTTCAAAAGCACACTGAACGACCACTTTTGGTCGTTCCGGAGCGGGCTGAGATCCGGAACTACACAAAGTAGTCCGGATCCAGTCCGCTCCCAGGAGGATGCTCTGCACCGTTTTAAAAACTCCGTGCAGAAAAGACCATATTCTTTTAAAACAACTGTCACACATTTAACTAGAGAAATTAGGCCTAAACAAGGGCGGAGGATAAAACCTTACAACTAAAATAAAATTCAGTGTCACACAAAGTAATTAAGAACTGAGCTGGGGAAAAACTTCTCTTTAAAAAGTAACCTAAAGAAACCAGGCTAACGGGGATGGGTGGAATTAAGGATAAACTAAACAGTCAGATCTACAACTGAATATGAATCCACAAGCCCCAAGGCAATTAACAAAACAGAGGGTAGGATTAAGAAGCTGAGAGCAACTAAAATAAACTGAGGCTCAATTTCTAAGTCAGACTGAGAGAAAAGCATGGTTACAATCAATAAATTGCCACTCCACTCCACTCCAAAAAAACAGGTCTACCACCGAACACCTCTAACAATTAGCAACAGGCTACTACTATTAGACAGACACAACCTCCTTGCAAATTGATTCCATAAGAGCTGCTTACTGACTACTTGCTAGTCTATTCGTATGTAACATGCCATTTAACAATTTTCATTTAGGAGTTTACTAGGACTACATTCCATAGAATTCCATAGGATGTTGAATGTGGAATAGTAGCACTATAACAGTCTAGTGTGGAAATAGCTCTGGGTTTAATTTCCTGCTCAGCCGTGGGAATCCACTGGATGTCTTTGGGTGTGTCACACACTTTCAGCCCCAGAGAGTGGCAGGTTTACTTTAGGGTCACCATAAATTGGAAATTACTTGAAGGCACACAACAACAACAACAACAACACAACACTAAGGAAAGAACAGGAAGCAAAAGTGAGATACATATATAACTTCAGTGACCTTTCACAGTCTTTCCCTGGGAGCACTGTGGATGGAAACTGCTGGTGAGAATCTTGCCCAGGCTTGGAAGTCAAAGTGTTCATTATTGTTTTTGTTGTTGCTGTTGTTATTGTTGTTTTGTGCCTACAAGTCAGTTCCAACTTATGGAGACCCTAAGGTGAACCTATCATGGGGTTTTCTTGGTGAGATTTGTTCAGAAGGGATTGCCTTTGCTGTCTTCTGAGAGTGAGAGAGTATGATTTGCCTACAGTCATCTAGTGGGTTTCCATGGTTGAGCAGAGATATGAACCCTGGTCTCCAGAGTTATTGTCCAACATTCAAACCTCTACACCATGCTGCCTCTATGTGTTCTATTAGCAAACTACAATCCAAACCTTTCTTTTTAAAAAAAATTTTTTTATTAAAAATATATGAATAAGAATCAGTAGCAAAGTAATATGCATGAGTGCATGACAATAAATTAAAATACAAAACTTTGTTTCTATTGTACCAATTCTTGAGAAAATCCAAACCTTTCTGATCACACCACCTAGTGTTTCCTTGATCATATTGATGACAGAATGTATGGCTATTCGTGTTTTGTATCCTAACTGGTTTACCACCCAAATCACTAAAGCACTCTAGATCTATTTGGGGTGGCCTGCTACAGAGCTGAGTGGATCTGATCTAATCTAATCTGATCTGGTATCAATCCAAAAGATCCAACTATGACTGGTTTAGTTTGGGAGTCGGCTAATTTGGTTGCACAGCCTTAGTGTTTTCTCTTTAATTTCTCAGCCATTACAGCATCTGAAGTTCCAAAACACTCTGGACAATTTTGGACTAAGGTAACCCATTTTGGAAGTAAATCTGGAGTCAGTACAAATAAGATTTGTTTCAGGATACAGCTAAATCAGTTGGATAGCCCTAGTAACCACCATTTGTCTGGTAAATTCTTGAAAGCATATCACCTGAGGCACAGAGACATAATCTTTCAATCAACATGACCCAGTTACTTATATTTCTAAAGGTTGGTTCTCTGAAGGTTAATTTGTTTGGGCAACTAATAATCAGCAAAGCTCTTGTTTGTGTTTGCTAATGAAACATAGAATTTAAAATGTCCATCTTTAGGGCCCAGTTTGTGGATTTTTCTGGAGGAAAGGATGACACAATAGTCTTTACCAAAGCTTTGAAAAGTTAATTGTTCTGGACTTCAAATCCCAGCCCCATCCAGCATGGCCAAAGATCATGCTGCCTGAAACACTTCAGGAGTTTCAGTCAAAATCAGTAATGTTTCCAAACCTTGCCCCCTCCTCCTATTAGACAGACACAAACTCCTTGCAAATTAATTCGATAAGAGCTGTTTACTGACTACATGCTAGTTTATTCCTACGTTACATGCCGTTTAACAATTTTCACTTAAGAGTCTACTAGGGCTACACCACAGAATTTGGCCATGAGCAATCCTCTAATTGGATTTATAGCTCTACACAGTATTCATCACCCTCATCTTTTTTGCTCAAATATAATCCTCACACACACTCCGATGTATGCCTGTGTCCATTGCAATGCATCAGAGCACAGTGGTTTGTGGTTTGAAAAGAAATCCTTTCAAATTCATAGGTTAATAAATGGCATAATGAGACTTTTACCTCACTGCAGAATCAACTCAAAAGAAAGCCTAGAATTCACTTCATAAGTTCTCTAAAGAAACCAAATTCTTTGGAAAATGAAAGCTCAAATTCTTCTAATTATATCTCGATGTAATGTGTATGGAGAAAAATAATTTCCTGTATTATCACTAACTCAACTCTGACTAAATGAGATAGAATGTCTCATCTCTCTTTTCCCCATTCCCACCACCATACAGATAATATTTTTCTACTGATAAATGGAATGGGAAATATCTATCTAGCAATTTTTTTTATTCGTTTATAGTGTCTTTTCAGGCAGCTGTCCTCCTCCTGTAGTTTTCAAAAATAAAATGCTTTTTAGATAGTAATCATGGAACAAAACCAATCTTTTATGTGCGTTTTCATCCCATTGTATTTGGAGGTGGCGGGCAGGGAAAATCCATTTAAAGTGTTCTGTGAAGTCTGTCCAGATTTAGGACATATTCTATATCAAAAATTTAGAACAAATCCAAAGAAATCTCCTTCTTTGGAAGTTTTTAAACAGAGGCTAGATGGCCATCTGTCGGGGATGCTTTCATTGTGTACCCCTGCATGACAGGGGGTTGAACTCAATGACCCTTGTGGTCTCTTCCAATTCTATGACACTATGAGTCTATGTGTGTCTTTTTTTAAAAAAATAATCCAGATTTGTTTGGTTTAATAGAATTCAGATACCCTTTTCTGCTAGTGGTAAGAAACTGGTGAGTACCCTGATACTGACATCAGTAGAAAGACCAAAAACCAGAGAGGTGTTGACATGCTCTTCTTTGGAAGCCTTGTTCTTTGTGGCCAAAAGTAACAATTGAGATACTTACATGGATTATATTACTAATCTAGTTTTCTAAACCAAATGGATTAAAAACATTTTTATCCCGTTGCAATATCCCAAACCATTACATCATATCTAGGCTCAGAATACAAGGGAGGACTTGATTTCCTTTTCTAACTATCTTTGTTCAGGACACAGATACCTCCTCCCAAATACTTCCTCTGATACTGGAAATCTTGTGCATGTCTGGCATAGGGAATGACCTGAGGGAGAAAGTGGAAGTCAAAGTACTTTTTCACAGAAGCTCATTTGAAAGAATGGGTCTGTCCTTATATAGACCTAGTAATAGATTGTGGTAGCCAGAAAATATCAAGTTGACTACCCTTGATATATTAACTCACCCCAGTGTCTCCCATAGGAATGCCTATGATGTCATACAGTGTTGCTCATGGAAATGCCTATGATGTTTTCAAAGTTTGTTGATGACCAGAGAATAACTAGAGTCAAGTCATGTAGTAATTCTTCCTGTACTTGGCCATCTGGTCAGTTTCCTAATGGATCCTGGTGTACTTGTTTCTCATGAGTAGAAGCCACAATTCTGTAACATCTTCAGTCAGTGCTGAACTTTTCAGTGAACATGCAGAATGGCTGCTTCAGTGGATTGTTCTGGATTTGTTGAATGAGAAAAAAAATCAATTCTCTCTACTCCTCAGTGCAAACCCAGATGCCACCCTGAAAGATGTGATACAAGAGAGCCCCGGTAGCTGAGAGAAATCTGCAGACCAATTTAGTGTCTAGAATAAACCAAAATACAGACTGAGTGGCCAGCAGTCCAGATCACATAGTCAGGCAGCTGGAAGTCCCCTGAAAGTGCATTGCCCAGGATCTCATGTTTACCTACTCCTCCTTGACCAAGACACCAGAATTCTTACCAAGAGACTGGAGAGCACTGAAAAAGTCTGTGCTTCAGTTCAGAGTTCAGTCACTCTTTATCAAGGAAGTGGGGAGGTTGCTATCAAGACATGTACCACCATATAAGACAAGAGTGGGAATTTGTGGCGATTCAGTTTTTGTTTTGTTTTGTTTTTGGCTGGACCTCCTGTAATTTCTCACCAATGGTGATTCTGGCTGAAGCTAATGGGAGCTTCATAGTGATACTCATAGTTGCCCAGCCCTGATACAATAATTTAGTTGATGCTCTGGCCATTGTTGGATCAAATTAGCTGCTTTGGAGCTGTCTATGGTCCTGCAGACCATGCCCAGGATCTTTACAATGAAGCCCACTTTTCTCAGCTGTTTACCAGTCTCCCCAGTTTTTGGTTATTGCTCTCTGCTATTTTTGTGCAGCTCTAGCCTGCTCCCAATGTACTTTAATCTGTCTCTGGAAGCCTCAAACAGCCAAAGCATGACAGCAACAACTGAAAACAAATACTTTGAGCAGGGTTGGACTGGGACAGGAAGAAAAAGTTGATGACAATTAATGACTTCATAGTCAAAGTCCCTTATTAAAATATTTTCAGGTTTTCTTGCTCTCTTCCCCTCTGTGCTTTAGAAATGAACAGCTACATATGTCTTGCTGAGAGTCCAGATGATAGTGCCCATGATAATCATACAGTTCCTTGGAAATTGAATCTTCCTTGCAAATTGTGATGTTGAGTTCTGGGAAATGTAATTTCCTGTATTGGAACTGTAATTATAATAATTCATGTACCTATTTCTTAATTTAAATAGTTCTATCCTGCTTTTAGCCCTGAAGACTCCTCAAAACAGCTCCAGAGACATCATTTTGAAATAAATGAGGAAGATGGGTGGGAAAACCCAGACACCCATTAAAACAAGCAAACCCAAAGAACTAGCCACCAGCATCACAAAACAGAGAAAGGTGGGGAAAGGAGACAGAGAATTAAAGAAAAGACAAGAAAATGAAACCAAATCAAAAGCTCAGTGGGGGTAAAAGTTTAGTAAGGGGCTAATATGTCAAGGAAAAAGAGGGCTAGTTGAACCTCACGGGGGACTGAGTTTCACAACATGGCAAGCACATGTATAAGTTCCCATTGTGAACTTCTGATGGCAATAGGATGAGAAGCACCAGCTGAGCTTCTGATTATAAAAGGAGGAAACAGAGCCACCACCAGCAAACTTGGTGGCTGGATAGGTTTGTGTAGGTAAAGGCAATACTGTCAATGTCCTGGACTTACACTGCTTAGGACTTTGAAGGTGATGACTAGTTCTCAGCATGCTTGAAAATGGACTAGAGACTACTGGAAACCTATTACATGTTCTGCAGAATGGGCCCCAGGAAAAACTTTAGCTGCTGTAGTTCACACCACTTGAAGTGGCCAAACATCTTGTAGGATGCAGATCGCCATAGATGTGCTAGTGATATGTGTATGGACTATGACATCATAATAACAACTTATTTGATTTGAGAATTACTAATACATACTATGTCATTGCTAGAGATCTCAAAAGTACCTTCTTTACTTATCACACCATTTTAAAAGGTTGTTTTCCCCCCATGATCCCTTGCTGCTGCCAGGAAGACTTGCATTCCTGCAATGGTAACTCCAAAGGGCAAGGTTACCCCCAACTACTTTTGTTAAATGGCAGTGGGGAGATCATACCACTGATGGAAGAAAAGGGCTGGCGCAACTTCAGTGTTCTGGACCTCTATCAATTTATCACCTTAATCTAACATTTCAGTTGAATATGGATACATTTCACAAATAAAAACACACCTGGAAAGCGTATTATAGCAGAATCTTATGCATACCTCCTCACATGTAAGTCCTATTAAGCTGAGTGGGGTTTATTCTCAAGGAAGCATGAATAAAATTGCAGCCCTTGTTTTCTATAGTTCTGATTTTACAAAGGCGGGTTAGGAGACACTTTGTTGTTGTGTGCCTTCAAGTTGTTTCCTACTTATGGCAACCATAAGGCAAACTTGTCATGGGGGTTTCTGGGGCTGAGAGTATGTGACACGCCCAAGGTCGCCCAGTGGATTTCTGTGGCCAAGCAGAGAATCGAACCCTGGTCTCCAGGGTTGTAGTCCAATGCTCAAATCACTATACTAAGAGGAAAGAGGTGAACAAACTACAGTAGGTGCAATTCCTTTTTCTCCATACAGAACAAAAGAACATGGGTGACACCATGGCTCAAATATGAAACCGATTTTATTTTTCAAGTCAGGTTTAGAACACTTGTCTTTCTTTCCTCATTATAAAGGGAGACTAAGAGAAACCAAAGTGTGCACAAAATGAATATCTGCTACTGTTCTGAGTTGGGCTGCAGATTCAGCTTTCTCCTTTGTTAAGTTCCACCCCTAGCTAAGGTAACCCATACTGGGATCATATTGGAAGTTGTGGAAGAAGTGTAATGCTCTGTGTATGTGAGTGTGCCTGTATGTATATATAAAGCTTCTTGAAAACAGTACTATAGGCAGTATGATTAGAAAGCAATTCAATACAATTTTAAAATGATTTTTCTACACCTAAATTACTTAAATCTCCCCATCATTCTAGTTTCTGGATGTAGGGGGGAGATCTTAACGTTTTGCACTGACACTATCATCTACTCCCCCACAACCTAGCATAGAATACTTGAACTCCTCTGAAACTTTGCATTCACATCTGGATTACTGCACTCCAAAATTGTTCCAGTTAAGTAAGCATCCACACATGCATTCCAAATCTCATGCTATCCTGAGACCATTAATGTGCTTTCAAGAGTTCTCATGTCATTTACCATAGGCATTTGCAAAGAATGACACTACTCATGTTTCCAGGCTGCCTTGCAGAAGGCAGCAACGTTTGTAGCCATAAGACGGTGCAGTTCCAACTCACAATACAGAATAGAAAAAGACCCCTGACAATGAATCCAATTTAATACACAGGCAATCAGGTAAAGACAGTGGTGGCACATAAAGAAGGAGTTAAAAAAGTACCTTCTGAATTCTTCCATCAATATCCAGATAAATATACTTGGGCCGGTATGTGGATGAGCTGGATCCCATCCTTCCGAAGACTTGCTTATATTCAGACTTTTGTATTCGTTTTGTTAGGTTAACTCTACAAAAGGAAGATGATCTGGATGGGTAACAGTAGCAGAGTCTCTACTGATGCCTGATGCATTCGTTTCTTTGCTCTCCTCCATTCCACAGTCGCAAGCTACAACAGTCCCTCCTCTGACATGCATGCATTTCTCCTGTCTCCCTGTCACCTCCTTTTCATCCCCCCCCTTCATTCCCGTGACTCCAGCAACTATGGACGGGAGAGAGCCAAGCCCCAGATCCTGTCTCCAAGTGCCCTCTGGATTCCCATAGCAACTCTCTTTGGCTTCAGAGCTGGAAGCCTCTGGGCAATCGATGTGCAGTGCTGTACAGAAAAAGAGGGTTTGATTAGCCGTGTTTGACACAGAAGACAAAACAGCACTTAGCACTGGGGAAATTAACCACATTTATCCCACAGTTAGTGCCAGTAATTTTGATTGTAACATTTCAACAGCCGCTCTTCGAGAAGCCTGTCCACACAGTTTTTAAATGCATAACAAACTGCCAGCTGCACGAACAGCTGAAGTGACTTTTTAAAAAAGGGAGTGGGCATTGAGTAGTGGAAGCTGGCATTATCCCACTAAAATTAAAGCAATTTCCTTCATGCACATTTCTGCTTCTCCCACCTTAAAAAAAAATCCAAAAGAAAGGAAGTCTTCAACACTAAAATATGTATTAACAGTTTTAAGAAAAATGCTTCAAGCAACTGTAACTGCTTGTCTTGCTGCAATTCTGGGTCCTAAAACCATTCATCTTTTGCAAAAGAAAAATTATATCTAATGATATCCTGGTATACAAATGTATACATTTAAATATTTAGAATGGGAAAACTGAATGGAATGCTTCATATTTTTGTTTCGTATAATTCAGAATAAATTCTGTTGAATGTCACCCTAGCTGTGGTAGGGCTTTTGGCACACAAGATTCATGGCTGTAGGGCTGCTCTTTTTGACTTCTAGCAGAATAAGTTATTTTGAGAAAAGAACATGTATATTCGCTTACAGTCTGGTTGAAATTACAGTAGGCAATTCTGATATAATTTTGAGTGACAGTCACCTCTTGACGGCAATCATTCAAAGCAGTAGCTGGACTGAGGACTTGATTCATTGAGGCTTATTTTCATACAGACCGATTGCAACCTTAACTCTCCTTACCCATGGATTTGGTCAAATGAACACACAGTACTCTTGAGCTGGAAATGACAAAATTGGAGAAAATATGTTCTGTACAGTGAACTTTTATTTGATTTATACCTTGTCTTTCTCCTGAAAAAACAAGCTTACAAGATGGTTCACAACCAAGATTAATTTTTAAAAAAGGCAAAGATAAAAATCACAAACCCATTATAACCTTAAAGCACAATTGAACAAAATATATTAAAAATGCAATTGAACTAAAAGCAATTAAAAACATAACAGCAATAAAGAAAGTGCAGTGCTCATACAGTAAATCCCTCTTTCCTTAGCAACCAGTCAATTGCCAAAATTCTGCCTAAATAAAAAGGTCTTTGCCTGCAGGCGGAAAGACAAAAGGGAGGGGACCAAAGATTCTCTCCAGTCATTTGTTGCCTCTTAAACCATGACGTTAGCCAGTCCTTTCCAACCTGGTGCACATGTGTCTTCAAGTCACCTGTCAACTTGTGATGACTCCATGAATTTCATACGGCTTTCTTAAGCAAGGAGGTATCCTCCAGATATTTTGGATTTCATGTTCCATCAACCCTGACTGTTGTCCATACTATCTGGGAGTAGTAATCTAAAATTCCTAGAGGAAATCAGATTGGGGAAGTCTAAAGTAAAGGCATAACACTGTAGATATTTCAGAGAGGTAAAATGCTTTGGATCTTCTTATTTAAAACAAACATGATCCTGGAGGGGCTTGTTGTTGTTACTGCTGCTGTTTTTAAAATATACCTGATTTTCTTTCCCAAGAAAGAATATAGTGGACACAAATATAGATTGTAATAAACATTTCTCATGGTATAGTGAACTAGGACTCCAGGAACACCCATGTTTGCATCTCTGCTTAGCTTTAGAAACTCACTGAGTGACACCCAATCAGCCTCAGAGGAAGTTAATGACAACCCGTCTCTGAACAAATGTCGTCAAGAAAGCCCTGTAATAAGGTCGTCATAACTCACAACTAACAACCAATACAAAACAACCAATCTAAGGAATCCAAACCCAGTTTCCTAGAAATGCCTGGTGTGGAAATACCGGTGGAGGAAACATTTTGATATCTTTTTTCTATCTTGGTAAATCTGAAATAATTCAAAATAATCTGACATTTTGGGAAACACAGGCAATTCTGTAATTGAAAATGCATGACTTGAAACCATATGTACGTTTCTTTTATTTTCTTTTTTTAAAGCAAGTCTAGTACATCTGTCATAGTAACCAGAAATGAAGGAAGAGAGAAGTATATGTATATATGTGGGTACAAATTATCTTTAATTTTATTCAAGTGCGATCACTAAGTTGTATAGTAAATAAACATAGGGTTGCATCTAAGTATTGGCAATGCTCTCCCAACCTCTCTCTGAAGTAAATTTAGACTTAATGAGGAATGTGTTATATATAGCCTCACTATAAAATGCGCATTTATAACTGAATGACAGTTTGTACCATTGACTGGGACATATGTCCAATATATTTTTACATTAAAGCACAGTTATAACTGGGAGGCAAACAGCAACAAAACAGCGTGAGAGAAGTCTCCCATCTCTGTTTTATTTGGTTTATTCAAAGAAAATATTAAAGGTTTGCTATCATCATAGATTCCCATGAAGCTGTCACAACAGGGAGTAATAAAAAGCCTCAAAATCTTGAGCTTGGGGTGATAGAAAAGAAATAAACTGCTGAAGCAATTAAATTGTATGTGCATTACAATGGAATAATACAGATCAGTACAGGCCCTCAGAGATGTTGCTCCACAACAAGTCCAGGCAGGCCTGTCATAAGTAGCTCTTTTGAAAATACTGCATGTTATATCTATTGACAGTCCTTGGGGGGATGGCAGCTCAACTGAACAGCAGTGAGAAGACTTATCCATCCCTCAAAACACAGGGCACAGTTGATTGTACTTCTGATCTTTCAGAATATAATTATGCGCTCTCTCTCTCTCTCTCTCTCTCTCTCTCTGTACCATACAAAATTCAGGGTTCTCAAACACCTTTTTAATGCTGAGTAAAATGTCACAAATATGCTGAACTTTTGAGTTCTTCAGCGTTGTACAGAACTTGTACAGAATATAAGAGATGGGAAGAGAAACAAAAAAGGCAGTGAAAAAGAAACAAAAAGGCAGAGAGACAGACAAACACAGTATGCGCAAAAGCTTTGTGAGGGGCATGAACCAGAGACAAATGCCCACCATGGAATTGTTCAGCCTGCCTCTGAACCAAAGGGACTTAAACCCAAAGCACTCTCAGGCAAAATAGATTACTCCTGAATCTTTGTAACTGCCTTGGAGATATACAAAGGTAGTTTTGCTGTTGCTTGTTTTTTTTTTAACCAATTTGATACAGTTTTAAATCTCCCCAAAGTATTTTCAAGCTCTCCATTTATGGGAAAATATCAGTGGAAGAAAGGGGAGAGTCAGAGGATGTAATTCTGTGATAACTGGAGATTCTGGCCAGACTATGCCTTATCTGGGGCCCTTTCACACTACACAGTTGTAGTGCTATGCCTCAACTTTGACTGTCATAACTTATTCTAGGTTCACTTCTAGGTGATGGAGTATTCAATAATCCATTTAAATAAATCCCACCAATGGAATCCTGGGAGTTGCAATTTAGGTAGGTGCATTTATTCCTGGTGTCCTGTGGTTATCTATCCAGTGGGACCTCACTGATTGCATGGGAAATTTTAGGGGGAGAAAACATGGCAGCCTCCATGGGGCTAACTATTTTCCCCCTATGCAATATCACGGTAACTAATGCAAGGGCAGGGCAGAGGGCTAGCATCTGTAAGAAGTAAAATAAATAAATAAATAAAATGAAGTGAAGTAACCTGCAATTACCTTATAAGTACTTTTAAAGCATTTTTTGTATTTGCCAAATTCAAATAGATTTTAAAGGTTCTTTCCCTAAAAAATCCACATTTTTTGTAATTACCAAATTTTAAATAATTTTTGAAGGCTATTTTTCTAAAAATTCCACATGTTAACAAGTGGTATACATCTCTATTTGATTTATTCTTTGACATATAAATGCACAGAAGGGTTTTATTTTCTCCTATATGATTTACAAAACTTTTTAGGTAAAATATTTTGGAGTTGGGGACAACCTCCCCAACTCCAAACAACTTACAAAGCATGAAAACTTTCAAAAGAAGTATACTTTTTTTAAAAATAACTTTAAGCAATGGATTTCAGCTTCAGAATACATTGGTGTAACTGAGCGAGGGTGGTGTATGAAGAAGGGATTGGAAGAGATGAACAAGAAAAGAAGCAGCAAAGTTCCAAAACATTCAGATTTATCTGTACGTAATTAAAAAAAAGAAAAAGAAAAAAGAAACGAGAGGAGGTTTCTGTTTGGATTCAGGTATAAGCCCAACAGATAGCAAAGCTTTTCTCAAAGAAGAAACAAGCTTCCCTAGCAAAGTTTACTATCTAAACCAGAGAAGAATTCCTTCTTTCTTCTCCTTATCTTGTCTCCCACTTCTGTTGAATTGTAGTTTGGGGATAGGAGGCTGGCAGAGCTAGTGTGCTAGGGATTGTGGAAGCAGATGAGATGACTCCTAAATTTGAATGTTACTTTTTAGCAAACAGCTTGCCTCTTCTTCTGAGTCAAACACCCCCATCTCTCAAAAACAAAGAAACCAGAAACTTCTTTAACTTATTGAATTGTTATTTCCTTCACAAGTAGAAGTTTTTCATCTTACTCTGATCTTACTCCTTGGGGATTTTGCTTTCTCAGAGTTTGTCTGTATTACCCCCTCCTCCTCTTTCTTTACCAAACAGCTGCATGTTGGCTGTGAAATTCATTAAGGTGCCATTGCATGCTGCTTTTCTGGATTATAATTTATATTGTTTTGCTCCCTGAGTGTTTCAAGTGGAGCGTTCAACAGAGAATATGAAGTGTTAAGCTCCATTGTGTTATTCAAGTCTGTACAGGTGTTACAGATTTCAGGAATAAGCCAAACACTAAATAGAACCCAAATACAAAACCACTGACACCTTTACCTTATGATTCCAGAAAGCTCAAATGTGTCGCAGCAGAGATCCACCTTCTGGCTAAAGAACACTTTAAATTGTATATAAATTGAACCATCAATCCTATGACTCCCACCACCTGGATGATGCTGTTGTCTCTCCTTTTAAGTTCTTCTCTCTCACACGGCTTCACAGTTAGATTTGGGCCAATTTCTTCTTCACATGACACTTCCTTTTCCCTGATTATTTTTGCCAATTCTCTTCAGGGCTTTGTCTTACTGTTTAGCATCATTGCTATCCCAGCTTTTCTGTATAAAATTCTTTATTTTCATTTCCTTTCCTTTCAATCTACAGCCTAAATTAAACACACACACACACACACACAATATTCAGTTTTGCTTGGAACCATATAAAGAGGCCATTTATTTTGTTGTGTTGTTGTGATTGTGTGTGTTCAAGTCAGTTCGAACTTAAGACAACCCCATGAGGTTTTCTGGGCAATATTTGTTCAGAGGGGGTTTGCTCTTGCCTTCGTCTGAGTGTGACTTGCCCAAGGTCATCCGGTGGGCTCCCATGGCTGAGCAGGGAATTGAACCATGGGTCATGTTCACATTAGACTGTTATAGCGCTATTATTCCATTTTCAACATCCTATTGAATCCTGGGGTTTGCAGTTTAGGGAGGGGCCTTTAGAATTGTCAGCCAGAGAGCTCTTTGGCTTCAGTAAACTACAAACCCCAGAATTCCACAGGATGGTGAAAGTGGAATAATAGTACTATAACAGTCTAGTGCTAAAATGGCCATGGTCTCCCAACCCTCAGCCCACTACACCATGCTGGTTTCTTGTTTTGCTTGCTGTTTCCATTTTCAAAAGGATAAGTGGGTGTTTAGTTGCAGCTGAATTAAAGCCTTATCACAGCAACACTCATGGGAAGTGTGATGACAATTTTGATTTCCATTCACTACTTTCTATCTAGAAAACACCTAGCTACTTCTGATTACATCTGGTTTCATTTCTTCTTTCCTTAGAGAATTTATTAAACACAATCCCAGTTTGATCAATAACACCATCTGCTGGCAATCATGACTGCTGCAGGCCAGAGCTCAGTTTTTTGGACCACACCTTTGAGAATTTCCCAGTGAGCATGACCAAGTGCTGGGTGGGGGATTTGGGGAGCAATACGTAATGTTTCTAAGCTCTGCCACAGGCTGACTTTCCTCTGCAGTAGCAGTTTTGTTTTGTTTTGTTTCAGATTCCAGTAAAAATTTAATCCTCCGCTTTCAATGAGGACTGCCATCTGACCATCACTCTTTCAGTTGCTTCCTTTTACCTGTTGATCAAACTTCCTGTCTACCCAGCATGTTTGTATAATTCCTATAAACAATTGGTTTGAGCCAGTAGCTGGAGAAACCCTAAGGATGCTTTAGTTGTAGTTCAGTTCAGAAAGAGAGACAGAGTGTTCACAATATGCAATTAGAGCATTTTCATACCACTTGATCTACTGTGGCTCCATCCGATGGAATCTTAGTGTTTGTAATTTGCTGAGGCACTTAGAATTCTCTGCTAGGTTGCGCCAGCATTACTAGGTCCAGAGCATGACACTAAACAATTCTAAGTACTCATGAAACCACAAGTCTCAGGATCCAATGGGATGGAGGCATGGCAGTTAAAGTAGCATCAATTTGATATAACTGCAGTGTAGATATATCCAGACACGCCTAGGCCCTAGTCACTCTGAATTGTTGTGTTGTTGTTATTATTGTGTGCCTTCAAGTTGTTTCTGACTTATGGTGACCCTAAGGCAAACCTATCATGGGATTTTCTGGGGCTGAGAGAATGTGATGTGCTCAAAGTCACCCAGTGGGTTTCCATGGCTGAGTGAGGAGTTGAATCCTGGCCTCCAGGTCATGGTCCAATACTCAAACCACTGCTGCTGATTGTCATCACTCTGAATTAGGTAATATAATTTAAAGTGTGGACTGAGGAAGGGATAGCAGGGTAAATTCTTTTTAAAGGACTTCTTGTTATTTGTTTCTATCTGCTTTGTATTGTTATATAGGACTTGAAGTTGCCTAGATTTCAGCAAGCAAGTGCTGCAGTAACGTTTTGTGGGATGTGTGGAATTTTGGATGGGTTGTATTCAGTATCAAATATGTTGTACTGTTGCTGCTTAATTTGAAACTTGATTTAAATTTGCAAACTGTTTAAACCCTTGAGACTGTTTTGCAGTGTTCCTTTATACTGGACCCTATAGAACCCAATCTGCCATTTTCACACCTCCAAGAGATGGCACTTCTGAATATGAAATGCAGATATTAAATCCAGCTGGGGACTTACATATATGTAAGCATCAAAGTTATGGTGCTACACAGTGAATCCTGTCCCAATCCTCCCAGTCCCTCTTACTGGGAAGCAGCCATTTTGACTGATGTGGGTCTGTTCCTTTATTAGTTGGGAAGCAATTGTTTGACAGTCCCACTTCCCCTTCGCATGAGTGATCTCTGACCTGGGGGTGTAACACGGGTCCTGCTTCTGAGTGACGCACTGGAGATTGCTCATTGGAGGGGCAGGACCATCAGCCAGCTTCTTTTCAATTAACCAAGGAACAGACCCCTGTTGATCACAGCAGCTGCTTCCAGGAAAGTGAGAATGGGGAGACTGAGACAGGAGTCATGGTATAACACTGTAACTATGGTGTTTGCACATATATAAATCCCCAACAGGATTCTAGACTAATATTTTATTGTGGGAGAAAGAGAAGGCAAGGATTAAAAAAAGATGAAAGGAAATCATAAATTAAAGCCTGACCTCTTTCAGGAACAAAAGCTGATTAGTAAAGAGGCTGTTTGTTACTAATCTCCCTGATGTGCTGATCAGGAAGCAATTAAATGGAACTTTTTAACAAACATCGGAGGGGACCTTTGCTCAATGATACTTACTTTGAACACAGAGATGTTTACTGAGACCCAGCATGGTGCAGTGGTTTGAGTGGCAGACTACAGCTACAACTCTAGAGACCAGGTTATGAATCCTACTTGGGCATGGAAACTGACTGGGTGACCTTGGACAAATCACGATCTCTCAGTCTCAGAGGAGGAAAAGGCAAACCTCTTCTGAACAAACCTTGCCAAGAAAACCCCACAAAAGCCTTGGGTTGCTGTAAGTCAGAAACAACTTGTCATACAATGATGACAACAGAAAGATTTGGCCGTTTCCACACTGGACTGTTATAGCGCTATTATTCCACTTTCAACATCCTACGGAATCCTGGGATTTGTAGGCCCCTCTTAAAGGCCTCTCCCTAAACTGCAAACCCCAGGATTCCGTAGAATGTTGAAAGTGGAATAATAGCGCTATAACAGTCCAGTGTGGAAACGGCCTTTATTGCGAGGCCCCGGACGAGCACGCACACAGGCACGGCTGAAAATAGCTGAACCATTCAAAACCGATCGAGGCAGGACAGTAATAGCCAGACTGCCGCTTTAGGAGACCTCAAGGCAAGTACTCTTTAAGATCACATGTATACACACTGTTTACAAAAGACTCCCTGCTGCGAGCAGGCAGCTTGACTAGCTGAATACTCAACTGTCAAGCACTCCACGTTTGCATACTGTCTGCGCTATTGACAACTCTGTCATAACTCAATCATGCAAAATACTGACTTTTTGGAGGCTTTGTTTCCAGCCCGAAACTCACTGTTATCCCCGGGAATGGACTAGCCTACGGGCACATTTTCCCCTAATAAGGCCCCCTGATTTTAAGCGCTTCCTCGGATCGCTCTTGGCTTCCATCCTGCCTTGCTGTCGCTTTGTTCAATGAGCCTTCCCCTCAGCTCCTCGTGCCGAGAATCTCCACTTCAATGGACTTTTTCTTCAGACTACTGGGGCTTCAGGACAGGTGTAGTATTTCCCATGCAAAACCTCCTCTTAAAACCCTCTATCCAACTCCTACCTTTATTTCTATAGGTTTGTGTGAGTGTGTTTGCATACACATGTTTATCTGTGCTGTACATCAATAAAAACAACTATTATTATTTACTTCTGTTTGCTCTTTGACTCAGCCTGACCCCGTAGACATTGGGTTCAAGATCTCGCTAGGTTGCCCTGCCTCTCGTATTGCTAGCTTGTGCTCTGCTAATTCCCTTCCGCATTGTGAGCACATTGAGGTGTGCCTCCTGGGACCCCAGAAATCAGGGTAACAATCTGTAAGTGCTTACAGGTTCATATAGCTGAAAAGTGAGGTCTGTTCCATCTGTGGGATCATCTACAGATTTCATTAGCACAATCCTACTTTTCAAAATTTCTAAGATTGACCTTCAAAGTCTCCAAAATACTTGGTTCTCATTATTTACCAAAGGCCTTTCTCTTACTTAAATGTCAAATTATTATCATTTCCAAACTTAGCCTACAATTGTCCTGACCCTTGGCACACTATGAAACCCAGCGGTTCTTAACCTTTTCTTTACCAGGGATCCCCTTTAAATATCTTTTGTTGCCATGGATCCCCAAGACTTAACTCAAAATTTAAAACCTCAAAGTGCATTAAATATTTATTTAAAATTGCTAATCAAAGGTCTTCAGATTAAGAACTGCCGGTGAAACCTATATAATGTAATTCAGATACATTGTTTACTGATGGTACTGATTTTAAATAATACTTTTCAGTTCCAGGTACCATTGTGTGTATGTTCCTTCAAGTCAGCTGTTGACTTATAGCAACCCCATGAATTTCAAAGGGTTTTCTTAGGCAAGGAATACTCAGAGGTGGTTTTCCTGGTTCCTTCCCCTGAAATATATCCTGCAGCACCTGGTATTCATTGGTAGTCTCCCCTCCAAGTACTAACCAGGACTGACCCTGCTTAGATTCCAAGATCAGATAGGATTGGGTGCCTTCAGGGTATTTTGGCAACTTAGATGGTATTAAAAAATCATAAGGCAGAAAATATAGTAATTCGATAGCCCCTTTACACAAAGGGTATATCTTGGTTACTTGGCTTTGGTGGAATCAGTTTTAGCTGCAGTAAATTGAGGATATGGAGACCTCATGGTCTACATGCTATCTAAAAGCAGATGGGAAGTTATAATAGGAATCATATGGTAGGCCAACAGCTTCTACAGGACTATATGATATCTGCCCCTGAAATGGAATTTGGGCTCAGATAGACATGTCCCAGGCTTCCTACTTCTGACAGGAAGTTACTGCAACTTCTCTCAGAAGTGAAAGCAGCAAGTGCAGTCTTTGAAACACAAGTATTCCTGGGCTTGCTTCAGGGAGAACAGTGTTTCAATGCAAACCCATGAGGCATAGTACTGCATGGTATCTTTGTGAATTACGCCTGGAAACTCTTTGGCAAACATTAAGTTTGATTGCTTAATAAATCATGAGAATTAAGAACCTACTTCCACATTTTGAAGTGGTAATAACAAGGAAGAGTCAGAACAGAATCAGGCACCTCATAGATGGAGCTGACAGAAATGATTCCCCCCACAGAACTTCAATACCAGTTACTTGAGAAAACACAGTTTTAGTAGATGGAATAATAAATAGAAAGATTTGGAAGAGACCACAAAGGCTACCTAGACCAACCCCCTGCCATGTGCTCTACTAAAGCACTTCTGAAAGATGTTCATCCAACCTCTGTTTGAAGGTCTCCAAACAAGGACAGCCCAGCACTCTCTGAAGCAGAATGTCATACAAACAAACAAACAAAAAGACGTTCCTAATGTTTAGATGGAATATCTTTTCTTGTAACTGAACCCACTGATTTGGGTTCTAGTCTCAGTAGCAGCAGAAAACAAGCAGGCTTCATCTCTTACACGACATCCCGAACGATATTTAAAGATAACTAGTGTAATTACCCAGCATTGCCTGGGATTTTATTTTCCTCTTAAGAACTCACCAAACTGTCTTCTCCAGTAGCTGTAACTTTTCCCCACATTTACCAATGCAATCTGTATTCAGAGTTATTTACATATACAGTTTGGGTTCCTGAGGGAATACACTGCCCTCCTCCTTTCCGCTAGGCCTTGTCTCCATAGCAACAGGCCTATTCCAGTACCTGTAACTTTTCCCCATATTTCTCAATCCAATCTGTATTCAGAGTTCTTAACACACAGAGATTGGGTTCCTGAGGGAATACATTGCCCTCCTCCTTCTTGCTGCTAGGTCTCATCTCCATAGAAACTGGACTGAGGCTCAAGAGCTCTCTACCTAAGAATTCTAAAGGCCCCTCTCTAAACTGCCGGCCCCAGGATTCCATAGAATCTTCACAGCCAGCCAAGTCTTCTCACCTCACACAGCCAATCATATGAGGTCTTTGCCTGCCTGACACAGACAAACAGACAAACTCACAAACAGACAAACTTTGACTTTTATATAGTAGACTATCATGTCATCTGTCAGTCTTTTCTTCTCCAAGCTAAATATAACCCACATCCTTAAATTGTTCCTTTGGAAGGCTTGGTTTCCAGACCTTTGATAATCTTGATCACCTTTCTTTGAACAAATTCCAGCTGGTCAATATAATTCTTGATTTGGGGTGCCCAGACATGGACACAGTGTTCCAGTTGAGGTCTGACCACAGCAGAATAGAGTGGAACTACTACTTTCCTTAATCTTGACACTGTACTCCTCATGATGCAGCCCAACATTATTTTGACTTTTCTGGCCACCACATCACACTGTTGACTCATGTTTAACTTGTAAACACGGGATTAGTGACTCATGGCTTGAAAGCAGTATCTAGGGGTATGGCTTCCAAGCCAGGAGTCACTCATCCTATGCTTGTGTATTTCATATTTCCCAGTACCCACCTTACATTTATCTCTGTTGAAATTCATTTTGTTAGTTTTGGTCCAACTTTTCAATCTTTTAAGGCCATGTTGAATTCTGACCCAGTCCTCTGAGATATTTGCTACGTCCCCCTCCCCAATTTGGTGTCATCTGCAAATGTCATAAACATGCCTCCTATTCAATCATCCAAGTAATTGATAAAGATGTTCAATGGCACTGGTCCCAGGAAAGAACACTGAGTCACCCTACTCTACAAAATTGAACTGTGAAAATACTACCTGGCCAGTAACTGTACTGGGGCAGCTGGGCATTTCAACATGCATGATCCCAGAACAACACAGAGTAATTTCACTTTAACTGTCATGATATCCTATAGAGTACTAGGATTTTCAATTTAGAGAGAGGTATTGGGAATTTTCAGTCAGAGAGCTCTCCTAGCATCAAATTACAAACCCCAGGGTTCCATAGGATGGAGCTAGGAATGTAGCTATGAGAGGGAATGAATGCATTGTCCCCAAATAAGAATTCTGAGGCCCCCTCAACCATGAAATTTTCTTTCAGTCTCCAAATTTCTAGCCTTTCTATAACTTCAAACTTCATTTGAGCATTCAGAAATACAGTTTAGGTTTCTAAAGAAGAGAGGCTGTCAAGGTTATCAAGAGAATGCCAACATAGCAAATACAGGAGTTCTAGGTGTGAACAATTTACAGTGTCTCACTTTCTGCAGTACTAGATATTTGGGGAATGAAATAAAATTTCATGAGAGGGATTCTTATTCAGAATGGGCAATGCCCTCGTTTTGCACTCCCTTCTTCCTAGCTACACCTCTGGATGAAGCCATGGCATTAAAGTGGAATCATTGTTCTATCACTATGGTCGTTTCCGCAGTAGCCTGTTATAGTGCGATGATTCCACTTTCAACATCCTCTGGAATCCTGGGGTTTGCAGTTTTGGGAGGGGCCGGCCCCTCCAGAAACTGCAAATCCCAGGATTCCAGAGGATGTTGAAAGTGGAATCATCACGCTATAACAGGCTACTGTGGAAATGGCCTATATTTTGCTAAGGGTCCATGCAGTAATATTTGTTGTAGTTAAAGGGAATCAAGATTATTTCAATATAGCTCCAGAGCGCTCTGTTTGAGACATAGATGAGACACAGTCTGAAAAAAAAGAAAGAAAGAAAAAGACAAGACATCTTGACTAGCTTTGGGAACACGGTCAGAGTTTTGGCATAAGAGTCTTGAGTTTCTGGGAAATCCCAGCTATAAAAATTGTCTGGACTTATTTTATGAAAGCAGTGGAAGACTTAGCAGACAATTGGAACTTTCTACAGGCTGCTGGCAGGCAAAATGATATGTGAACCATGTCAAAAGGGCTGTTGGATCACTCAGAGCTAACAGCCAAGACTGGAGAAATGAAATTTCCTCCATTAACCCAAACGTAGATTGACCCCATTTGGCAAAAAACCTAGAACTGATGGCGACAATTGGTGCTTCAGAAGAGAAGCTGTCGAGTACTTAAGTCTCCTCTTTGAGAGAACTGTGTATTTGCTTCTCCAGGAAAATGAAGCAATTTCATATCAGAGTGTGAGGTAACATTTCATTATGACAGTATGGTTATGTGACTTAAAAAAAAAATTCTGGAAACCAAAAGAAGGAAACTTTTACTTTCATAATAAAACAGACGGCAGTTGCCCAGTATCTAAGCTTCATTGGCACACACTGCTAACTTGGGAAAAGTACTATTCTGGGATACTAGCACTAGCAGCTAAGCTCCCATCTCAAATGTAGAAAAGAAAAGATACATAGTTCTCTCTCCACATTTGCAGGTTTGACCTTTGTGAGTTTGATCATTTGCGAAGCATGTGCTTGCCTCCCCCCACACACATTTTCCTCTTCCCATCCCTTGCATTCCTTAAGCCAGGCTTGTGAAGCTTGTGTTTAAAATGGATTTTTTCCCCTTTTGGATCAGCAAAGCCCCCTCCTACTGCCTAAGGTGTGGCCTCTCTGCCATGCGGTTGCACAGTCTGTTGTGTATTGGCTGCTGATTGGTCAGATGCTCTCTTTGCTCTTACCCCTCCCTTTTCAGGACAGACATGGGAAGTAATTAGAACTCCAAAATTTCCCTCTTCTCTATCTGAAGGGAACATACAGATAAGCCTTTTAGGTTGTCTTTTTGACCCCCTTGCCCAACACTGGTGCCAGAGGCAAAAGAATGGTAGGGGGAAGCTATGGAGGGGAATGGAGGGAATCATGGGGTTGGTTATTCATCGTTTTTCCACTTTCACAAGGGTTCTGTGCCCTGAACCCTGCAAATGCGGAGAGACTACTGTAATCTGTGGCTCTTCTTAAAAGTGTTTCAGCTTTATGTGGCCAGTTCATTTCAATGGGAAACTTTCTCCAGCCCTATGACTAGTAGGAGGATAAATTATTGGTTAAGAATGAAGTTATTCTTATTCTAGAATTTGGATTGCATTAGGGAGAGATGCACAATTTGCAGCCCTTGGCTGCTTCTTGAAAATATGGTAGGGCTCCCATCCAATTTTCCCTGCAACCTTGACTTCCAAGATTGCTACTTACTTGCAGCTAATACTGGCAGAGATGGGTCACAGTAGAGACTGCTGGGGAGTAAAAGTGGACTGAAACATGTAGGGCTGCTTTGTTATTGTGTGCCTTCAAGTTTGTTTCTGACTTATGGCAAGCCTAAGGCAAAGCTATTGTGAAGTTTCCTTGGCAAGATTTGTTCAGATGAAGCATGCCCTTGCCCAAGGTCACCCAGCAGGTTTCCATGGCTGAGTGAGATTCAAACCCTGGTTGTGATAACTGAAGCCCCTGTCACAGCTGCTGATGACAAGCAGCAGCTGTTAGTCCCTGTAGCTCTGGCTGGAGATGAGTCCTGCAGCTCAAGAGCTCCCCCTGCTGCCATGGACCAAGCAGGTGTGGACGTTCCTCTGCCTACTCCTTTGGAGCAACAGGGATCCGATTCTGAAGAGGCTCTGGAGCCTGGTTCAATAAGCCCCCAATCAAGGTAGAGACTCAAGAGGGCTGTGCAAAGGGAGACTTCCTTGGCTAAGTTTAAGAAGCGGTGACTGGACACACCTGTGCCTGGGGCTATATAACTGCCTGCCTGGAAGCTTCCCTTTGCTTGTGGCAAACTTCTTACAAGTTGTCCTCTTGCCTGTACCTTGCTCCCAGCACCCGGTTCCTGATACCTTGAATTGATCTCTGGACTCTTGATCCTTGGCTTTGGAACTCTGACTACGGCTTCGCTTGGCGCTCTGGTAAATGAACTTCCTTGAGTAAAAGTGCTTGCTTGTCTCCTCCTGGCTGGACTTTGCCGGTGCTCCCACCTATGTCTCTGACCATGAAACTGGTCTTCAGTCATAGTCCAATGTTCAAACCACTACACCACACTGGCTCTGACAGTGTGTATTATCAGCTATGTGGAATGGATACAGGGAAACATATAGCAAAAGATGTTGGGGTATGGAGTGAATTGGTATTGCCTGCCATTGCAGGAAGAGGTGAGGGAAGAGGAAGATAATATGAGGCTGCACTTTCTGGGTACGCAAGATCTTCCACTCATCACCCTGTTTCAAGTCTTTTTCTTTCCTCTACTATGCTAATTGCTCAGTTGAGACAGTGCACACAAAAAAAAGGTCCAGGCATAGCCATGTCTGGGATGATTGGGATGTGGCTATTGGATTCCATAATAAACCCAGTCTCCACTCGACGACTTTATAGAAAATGCATTTGAACAAAAGAGCCATCCAGGGACGCCAGGCACCTGTACCACAGCATTATTGCACAGGATGAATCCAAATGCTGTGAATGCTAATTGAATCTAATAGCATACAGTTGCTACTGTGTTTTAATACTCTGTTTACATGGCATGCACACATCTGAAGTAACCAAATAACCATTCCCACTCACTTGCTTCACTGGTAGCACTTTTTCCTTAATGCAATATAGGCAACAATTTTATGCCAACTGCAGTTACTTTGTGGGGGGCATGTGTTTCATTGTGCTGCAAATGCATGCTCCCTTCCCACATTGGTGATGCTGAGGTCGCATTAGTAACAGTTCATGCCCCCTCATTCCTCTAACCACATTTTTGGCCACACTTTCTGGCTGTCATAGTTGGCCACGGAGGATGGCTGCATTGCTGGAATGCTGAGCTGCTACAGTAGACTGACATGTCTATGCCACTAGCTGGATCAACCAGGTAGATATGCTCTACTCATGGCATTCACTCCTGTCTGCTTTTGTCATTTTCTTATGCTATCATATCATCGCAAAACATGATAAAGTTTCACTGCAAACTACAAAACCCCTGGATTCCATAGGATGTTGAAAGTGAAATAATAACACTATAACAGAATAGTGCAGAAATGGCCTAAGTGTATATTACTTTAATTGTGAATTAGATTGTGTTAAAATTAATAATTTTTTTAAAAAACAAAAAGCAACACTATCCAGAATCCCTTTAGGTTTGAACAAACATATTATATGAACAAACATATTATATATTGCTTGTCTCCTCCTGGCTGGACTTTGCCGGTGCTCCCACCTATGTCTCTGACCATGAACACACCCACCCACAGACATATATATAATGAAATAATCACAAGGAGTCCTGGTTGTTCATATTCAAGACAACTTGTGTATAGGTGAGTGGGGGTTGAATTCAGAGCAGGGATCACTTTGTCCCTGATATTTCTCTAAAGAACAACCTAAGTAGATTTTTTTAAAAAATGAGAGCAGCCTCAGAAAAAAGGAATGGTAGTGAAAGAACAGCATGCTGAGCTAATGGTAGCACACTGGTGTTTGGTGTGTGTGCATGTGTGTATGTAATGCTGAAGTGAATGGCTGCTTTTTAAATACTTTCTCTATTTGTCATTTTCCCAGGCAAAATCAATCTCCCAGATACTTGTACACTAGGCAATACGGATAGGGTTGCTATTTCTTTTCTCCTACAAGGAGAAATAGCTGGGGAAGAGAAACTCTAAAACAGATTGTGAGGAGGAAAATAGTTGAGTAGCCCCTCCCCATATCATTTCTCCACTCTAAGTGGCAATCTCATTGCAGCACTTTAGTAAAAGAGGACAAAAAAAATACCCATTAGGAGATTGTTTATACATTCCCGAATAGTCTGTTCCTTAGCTAAGAGTACAAAAATTTAGTCTGGTACAGAATTGGAAAGGCAATGAAGATTCACAGCATGAAAACGAATACTAAACCAACCATTGCGAATCTTTTAATGCCAAGAAGTTTTTGCTTACTCATACATCTCAACAGGTGACTGCAAACTGGAATTTAGAACTAGATAGGAAATAAGAATATGTAATACAAGATTGCAGAAACATATGCTGATTTTAATTGCCTGGTGGCTGGAGTTGTGTGCTCCTCTAAGGATCCATCTTGTGTTACAAGAGTGCTGTATATTGCTTTAAATAAGAAACCTACAATCAGAAAGAGGTAAATTACTTAACTTTAATAAATACACATTAGCGAAACACATACTGAAAACTAGGAAATTCCCCTCACATATAATATATACCTTTCTTTTCTTTTAAAAAAGAGTTATTTCTGTACTAATTTTTACATACCAGAAGCAAGTTTTCACTGACATGGCATTTTATAGAAGGGTCAAGAAGAATATTTACAAATGGTTAACACTTGTGCTTTTGTGGGATCATTTCTCTCTGCCTTTTATAAAATATTCAAATTATTTTTCTTCTTATTTTCTTATATGTAAACTGAATACAGATTAAGGCTGTTACCTCTGTGGAAGATATTTCAGTACAACTATCGGTATTCCATTTGTCATCAGTGAAAATACTCAGTAGTACTGTATCTCCAGTTTCAACTGTTGAATGAATAACACTATTATTTTTCCAACAAAACACAATTTGTGATAAGGGCATTCTTATTAGCTATATTCAGGACCAGAGATCAGAAATCAGTCACAGACATTACTAAGGCTCCAGAGAAAACAGTTACAATACAGAATTATGAGGGATTTTGATGAATACACAGAACATCACAAAAGCAAAGTTTCATCATTCACTTTGATGTTGGAAACAGTTTTCAATAAATAACAGGAAGGTCCAGCTTGTAGAGTTAACATGAGCACTCTCTAGTATATGATCAGGGCTATTCTTACTCTCAGAGATATTTGTGGGATATTAAGAATTTTATTTGGCTGCTTTAGCTGTGACTTCAATAGATGCACTGCTCGTGCAATTACTTTATACCACCCCAAAATAATTAAGAATAGCCATACAAGAAATTACATGACAGAAAGTTTAACAGTCAACCCAGTTATGTAATGTTTTACAATATATTATGTACAATATACAATCAGCATCACCCGATCAGTACCAGAAACCCAGTAAGCTTCCAGATGTTACTGTTGTATTACAGACAATAACGGGTTTTGATACTGTTTTTCAGTTGCTCAGTCATCACAGTCAACAAAATTAACTTGAAACTAGGGAAATGGGTTACTGCAGTATGACTACCATATGTATCTGGCAGTATTGGTTCCAAATTAATACATGCAGAATTTTGTCTTTGCAACTATAGAGTGTGAAAAGTTACTTGGTGGCACTGGTTAACAGGAACAACCTGTTTTCATACAAATGAGTAAATAGCAAACATTCAACAACAGTCTATTTCCAGCTAGATCAGAAATGACATGAAGGACACTTTGCTCAAAATTTTGCTAATCTTCTTTAGCACAATGCAAACAAGCATTTGAAGTTAACTAGTTTTCTTAGTTCCTTGCCCTCAGATCTATTTGCATTCTATTAAAAAAATAGAACAAACCATGTAGTATAACATTTACTTAAGCTGAATTAATAACAAGGCACATTTTCTTTGGCTCAATTGTGCTGTAAAATAACTACTACCTCCTTCTTTGAAGACAGCTTCCTGAGATATTAGTCCATGTGCAAAATAAAGAGAGAGAACAAACAGATGATTTCTTTAAACCTTCTTCCATCAACTATGCAAAGCATTTCAAAAAATATAACTCAAAGGCAGAACAGAGACCCAGGATCCAGAGAAACATGTGCAACATGGAGTCCTCTTCTCACTACCATCAATGTCCTTGTTAACAAAACCATTTCATTCCTGGGTGGAAGGGGGAAATAAATAAGCTTTCTGGATCATGTTTAATCTTTAAAATAATAATTATAAATATATCATATAGTTTATTCCTTGCCAGATATTCAGTGTTCTTTAAACCTGAAAAAGAATGAAAAATATTAGCAACAAGAAACAAAGCTTGATAAATATTTAGAAACAGCAATAAGTAACTTCGAAGTTACTTTGCTTTTTAGTTTTCCAGTCTGACAACCCATAGTAATTCAGAGCAAGGAGCAGTTATTTTAGTTAGGTATAATTAGCCATCACTGAGTGTATTTATATGTTAAAAGCAAATATATAAATAAAATCATCTATTGATCCAATACTTAAGTATGTTCTATAAACATCTCTGGTGATTTCAACCTTGGCTAACCTAAAAGGTGGTATGCAAAGTCTTCTTGAAAATGCACCACTACACTTCATTGAGACCACAGAAGCAATAAGAGAGAATTCATTTCCAGTGTTCTTGAACGCTGTGCATCTGTACACATCTCAAGTTATCAATGGCTGAAACTGCTTAAGAATGCAATTGCTTATCAGTAACACCCTGAAATGTGTTTTAAATACAACAGGAGGCCAGCATAGGTTTAATGCACACCTGATAATCAGGGTGGTGTTACTCCACTGGAAAAACCCTATCTCGGGGTCTACAATTTTGATATTAAATATGATTCTGTGTGCTTGAGAGGTCGCCCGAATGAGCACATAGGCAGCCACAGTCAAATGTCCGAAAACCAGGTCAGGCCAGTAAAATCCCCAGTCACGTAGCCCCAGGGAGACCTCAAGCAGGGCAAACCCACAATAAACAAAGGGTCCTCAGCCCCTGAGAAGCCGACTTGAGGGGATTAGTGTGTTTGCTCCAAGTTGAGCAAATATCCTATCACGCGAGGAACATTTACACGAAGTCACACCACAACCAAATGCAGCCGAAGATCCTGAAACTTTGGCAACACCTCGTAATCCCATCATGCAAAGGAAGTTACCATTGTGGAGCTTCTTTCTTGTTACAACAACCATTGTTCTTCCTGGGAAAGGATTAGTCCTCGAGGCACTTTTCCCCCTACAAATAGTCCCCATTTTTGAGTGATTCTTTGGATCGCTCCTGGTCATCCCAGCAGATCGTTGCTCTGTCCGTTGAGTAATCCCCTCAGCCCTCTCTGTGCTGAGCCCCACTTCTCCACTATTTTTCCCAGACCAAGGACTTCAGGAAAAGGTGCTGTATTACCCCAGCTACACCCCTTCAATATCCCCCTATCCAGTTTCCTCTCTTTTGCTTCTTAATAGGTCTTGAGTGCATGTGTGAGTGATTCCATTGCTGCGTGAGACTTTTATTCAATAAAATCATTTATTGGACATTTTTGTTTGGTTTTTGGCTTGGCCTGACCCCGTAAAAAATGGGTAAAAAGACCCCACTAGGTTACCCTGCCTCTTGCATTGCTATTGCTTGTGCTCTGGCTAGTTTCCATTCCCCATCACATGGAGCACAGTGAGGTGTCTCCCAAGGGACCCCAGAAATCAGGGTAACAGTGGGAAACTTAAGGTCCTCCAAATGTTGAATCACAACTCCCATCACCCCAGCCAACATAATCAATGGTGTAGCCTGCTGTCCATGAACAGGGTCACAAGTTGCCTACCTTTGCTCTCCAGCCTGCTACTATTAGGAATCAATCTAGTGTAATCTGCATTAATTACAGTCTCAGGGATAGACACGGTATAGTTCTATTTTAACATAGAAGCATGTAAAATTACATATTTAAGGATTAAAAACTCCAAGCAGTGATCAAAGGAAGCTATCTATGCCTGCATGATGGGGTGTGTTTTAGGCTAAAGGAATGTTTCCTACCACAGCAGCATTCACACAACACTGGAGTTCAAATACTAAGAATGCCATTATGCACAGATCCTTTAGATCGTAGGTTAAAAAGCCAACAATAAAATAAAATGTGGAATTTAGCAGATAACACTGTTACTATGGTTCAGGCCTACCTGGTGATAGCACTGGATATCTCCTTTTGATATCAAAATAATTTGGCCTTCATTTGACCTTTCTCTGCCACCCCACTCCACGTGTTTGCGAGGCCACTGGACAAGCACATACACAGGCGCAGCTGGTAAATGCTGGGCATTCCAACTTCCGCTTAGGCAGGCAGATTAATGCCAGTCCGTTGCTTCAGGGACCTCTCTTGCAGACACCCATTGCTTAAGTGCGACTCTACACAAAGATGTTTGGCCTCGAGCCGACGCCCTTACAATGCCAAGCCATTTGCATACTGGCTATACTATTGTTAAACCTGCGCTAAGCTCATCATGTTAAACTTGACCTTTCCCAAAGCTCTGTCCCGCTCCAAACTCGCATTGTTCTCACTGAGTATGGCATGGCCTGTAGGCACAATCCACCCTATAAAAACTCCCCAATTCCAAGAGCACCTCGGATCGCTCGCTCGCCCCGTCCGGACCTCTTGTCCTGTTCAGATTGCTCCTGTCTTGCTGCCGTCTTGGTCTGATGAGCTCCCCTCAGTGAACCATGCTGAGTTTTCCACCCTGCAACCTGTAATCTCTCCAGGACTACGAGAAAAGGTGTCATATCACCCATTTCCCCTGAAAACTCTCATTTCCAATTCCCAGTTAGCTGTGCACTTGCGGTGTCTTTTCTGTTGTCTGTCCTTTAATAAAGGTATCATTTTTACTGTTTAAAACCTGTCTGACGGTTCTTCTGACCTGACCCCGTAAACATTGGGTTGCAAGATCCCTGCTAAGTTACCCTGCCTCTCGCTAACTTAAGATAGTGCTCCAGTTAATTTCCCCATCTTGAGTTTTTGCTTGGTTATTTGGGTGTCCCTCCCAGGACCCCCAGAGAACAGGGTAACAACACATACTACGCAATTAAAGTGTAAGTATAATAAAGAAAAGATAAAATATATTCGGATTCATATGATTTGTGTGAAAATTGATTTCAATTTTTTTAAAAAATTAAAAGCTTTATTGATTTTTTTCTATGAGAAATTACTTTAAAAGCTCTTAAATAGTTGTGTTAAATTCAAACACAGAAAAGGGAGGAAAGGACATGTTCTTGTTGGCTAAAAACTGTCTCAATATATAGACATTTAAAGAACTTACAGTGTCTGATCCAAACTGCAATCAAGTTCCTTTCGTATAAGGCGGAGTAAAAACTGTATGAATGAAAAAAGATATGCCAATTATATGTGACAACTTACATTAATTCTTCTTTTAAAGTAAGATGCTCAAACATCTGAGAGCACATCAGAAACAAGAAAGCAGTGAGTACAGGCTGAAGGAAATGAATGCTTCTTGAATGTTAACAAAATCTTATGTCTATACAAAGCAGTTTAAAAGAAAGGAAGGAAGTACACAGTCATGTGGAGGTACATGGGCATATGCATTTGAGGAAATTGTGGTAGATTTTGGGTCTTCTAGTATAAAAAGGGTAGGGCTTATATGGAACTTAAAGGTTTTATATGAAAAATGTGTTAAAATCTGCACCCCCCAACTTACTTTAGGCAGTAAGCAGTATATTTGAGCCAAACAGTGGAATAATTAAATTAAATAACTAACAAGTTATTGCCTTTATGTGACACATCCAAAATCTGTTGACAGAGACAGCTAGCTGCCTAATTCAGGTTCATAGCAGAGCTGGCTCTGGTTGGGAGGTAACTCACCAATACTTCAAATGCTCCCCACCTCCACTTTCTCTTTGCATTAGCAAAAATGAGGCATTTATTGGAAGACCATGAGAGATGCTCAAAACCAATCTGAGATGCAAGTGAAAATCATGTTTTACATTCTTTCCAAGTATTTTAAAACTGAAGGCAATCTCTATCTCCACAGAACAAGAAAATCAGAACAAGACCTCTCAAGATTATCGTATTTCATTAAAACCAGTAAGAGTTGAATTAGGGGGTGAATGTAACACACAGAATCTTCATGACGTGAATTCCTCTCATATATTGCCTTATGTCAGTAATACCCTATGGAACAAGATAACTAGGGAGAAATATTTTTCAGACCATTTGAAATTTGCAGTTTAGACAGATTTTTTTCCTCCTATCTAGCACACTTGTCAAAAATCCTTTGGTGAGCATGCATAGTACAAAAATTAAACTGCAGTTGCCCCAATATATTTCAGAATGTTCCATCTGGCTGCAGTGCCCACACTGTGGGAATTTACACTTTCAAATAGATATGGACACCTTATTAAACTGAAGCCTGAATTTTAACAAATGAGGCAGTGGAGGATAGAATTATAATACTACGGCATACTTTGACTTACTAATAAGGCACAGGCATCCGCCACCATCAGCATATAAAATACATTGTTCCAACCAGAGGGGGAGAGAAGACCCGCTAACAAAGGACCAAGAGCAGCACCTAAAAAAATGTACATGCATTAATGGAATACTATACAAGAGTCAGTATACGTAATGGGTAGAACAGTATTCAATATTGTCCTGAAATGTCAATAATCCTAACAAGTTGGAATAAGGCTTCTATGTATATTACTACTGTACAACACACCTGTAAATATTACTGTTAATAGGACTGTGACACTAATGAAAAGGAGGGAAAGATTATGAAAATGCAAACTACTCTTAATGAGCAATGGTTGCAGATAAACAAGAACAAACTTCTTTGAATGTTGGCACACACTATTATGCAGATGGATCACTGGAAAGCTTTCCTGAATGGAAAAATGCTCATGTACTGGACTGCTATTCCTTGTGTTACACTTCACCTGTATCCTCAGGTTAATTCCCAGCCAAAGTTTTATATAAAGCTAACTCTCTTAAGACGGCTTCAATCTGGAATTAGTTAAATTCATGTTCTCTGATTTCTATACTCTATCTCCTGCTAAAAAGGAAAAGAAGAGACTATAAATCTGACTTTATGGTTTAAGTAAGCCTCTTACAATTTGATTTGGTGGGGTGGTGGTGCTGACTATGAAGTTTGAGACATGGCACATTTTATGTTAATATCTTATTCCTGCTTCCACATTCTTAAAGGGGTGAGCCACCCCTTGGGGAACTTGGGTGGTCAGAGGTTAGAAATTGGCAGAGCTGCACTTTGGTGATTGACATTCATTTCTAAATCAAAGCAACTATTGGTTGTACTTGTTAAGAGCCCCTGCAGTTCAATAATCCAGTAAGTGATAGCAAGTGCACAGTTATAATGTATTTGAGAATGGATTTAAGCCTAGTGGTGAAGCTTCAGGATCTAGTTGTACAGTTAATCTGCTTTACCACTTATCATCCCACAAATGGTGATTATAGGATAAGAACTGGAGTAAAGACTCTCCAAAAGACCCCAGGTTGTCACAAGATGGACAGTTACATGGGTACCAATGGCATCAATGCATAAGGTATCTTTACTCATAAACATGGCTCCAAGCAAAGAGAAATGACTCAGTATGGGCTGATGAAATGGGGTGGATCGGATGAAAGGAGAAGAATAACAATGGAAAATATACTGCTATAGCAAGGAGTACTCTTTTTTTCTGTGTGAAAGAAAAGATCTCTTCCTGCCACCACTATGATGAAGTATCTCATAGTCTGTAAGCATGATTAGGTGAGGTGGGAATGCTGGAAACAGACAAAAATGGGAAGAGAAAAGTTTTCTAAGGAGTACTGTAAGTGACTGTATCTGAACTAGCACAGGTGATACCCACATGGACATCCTCTCTGAACAACTATAGATAGCTCCCTTGGGGAGGCTGGCAGAGTTTGCTAAAGAGGATTGTCTGTGGTATCTGCAGTTGATTTTCATCTCCCATTGACACTTATAATCCACTAAAAATTGTTAAGGAACAGTGAGTATAAATTTCTCTTTCTGCATAGGCAAATATACTAACACGTCAACTGACCATTTCAGTATTTGGTATATTATAAAGTGCTGGCTTACCTACAGAACCTGTTCCATCAATGATAGCTGTAACAGTGGAAAGCGCTCTTGCATTTCCCTTAAGACTTTTATGTGTACCCTTAAATGGCAAAAGAATCACTCTTTAATATTTTAACAGAGAGAAAGGAAATATATGCAGGATCTAAAATCCTATAAATATGTATGCAATAGCACCTTTCAAAACATTCCAGGTCTGTCTGTCTGTCCTTCTTGTGAAAGATTTCTCTAAAAACAGGCTTCATAGAATGGAAGTGTAATAAAAAATTGTATCTAGTATCTAATTCATAAGTGCTTAGAGAGGCTAAAGTGCTGAAGTTATATGAAGTAAACTACACCTCACTACAGTTTTTCTCTAAAGTTTTGAACCTGGACCACACTTGGATACGTGATACTGCTATCACCCCATATATAACCTGCTTTACAGTTTAGCTTCACAAAGAACTGCTATTAGAATGAAACAGCAGCTTTTCCTAAGCTGCCTTCTTCCCAAATTAGACTGGAATAATAAAAATACTGGATACCCTTCACCTCTTCCAGGGGTGGGGTGGGGGTCATTGAACTCAACAGTGTTGGCTGGTGGAAGGAGGACAGCTGCATCTCTCTGTGGTTTTTATGCTTCTCTAGAACTTTGTGGCCCTCTCTTTCATGTTTACTTATTTTTATTGAAGGGAACTAAAAAGCACTCACCAAGTCAGCTGAGACAGCTGTTGTGATCAACGCATATGGACCATTTACAAGAGCTCCACAGATAAGTAACATAACTTGAAATTAGATGAAAAAAAACATATCACATTTTCAGAATTTATGTGGATTTCAACAACAGATTGTGTAAGATCATTTATTCGGTGTGCATTTATTAAAACAGAACAGCTATGAAATTATAAACAGTGTAAAGATCATTTTCCAAAATGCCTACTAGGGTAAAAATGGTCATCCAGTAGAATGTTCTTGGCATAAACTTGAGACACAGGCATGGAAGAAGTTATCTAATAGAAAGGAATGACATAATTATCCTCATTTGATATATTGGGTGAACTATGCGGACTTGGACAGACATTTAGCTTAATACGGCTCTTCCAATAAGGACTGAAAAGGCTTCAGGTTTAAGACAAAACAGCAGAGGTGGCAGAAGCACCTCTAGGTGGCAGTCTAGCAACAAATGAGAACTGTACATGAGGGCTGAGAATTGTCCTATATCCGCATGACACACTCTAACGTTATGATAATTCCTCTTACTTCCTAACACCTTCTACTATCTCTGCTGGTTGCTGAATTCAAAATAGCCTATCAGGCTCATGGCAAGTATCAGCCAATCAATCTTCTATAATTTAAGAGCCCATTACAGGGCCCAACTGCCTATTAAGACCTTAGTGGAGACAACAGCCCTTTAATGGCAAAAGAGGAAGTGACAGTATAAGTCTACTTGAAAGTAAATGTAATTATGTTCAATGGGTCTCAGTCTCAAGTAAATGAGTATAGATTGTAGTCAAAGAATGATACACTCAAGCTGTCTGGTATTGTGCCGTATTTTCAAGTATATCATGTCCTGACCACCGGTGACAAATCGTTATTTACTAGTATAAAAGAGTCCTTCCAGATAAGGCTTTTACCCTGCAATCATCTTGTCTCAAATACAAAATTTTATGGGGATGGAAAAGGGATATCATTGTCTTGATGGGAGTGAGATATGTAATGGTCCTGTGTCTCCTACTCTTTTTATGTATCCACAAAATCTATTAATGTGAAAAAGACAGAATATCTGTCTGATCAATGGTTCTTGGAAGTCTGCATTTGGAGGATCTCTAATTAAATGATAAGCTGAAACACTTCATTCATCTACTCACTGTGTCACTGTTTGACAAAATCGTATTATATAGAAATAATAAATAATAGTAATATTAGAAATTGTCTCTATCATTTGCTTTTATTTCTAGGCTACCACGCTGTCAGATCTGGGTAAGAATTAGGAAAAATATTTTAATGGAGTGGGAATTAGATATATAAAGAATATTTTTTTCTTACCCTTTATTTATTTAGTTGATTGAAAAAGGTTGTAGTGACATGTCTGTACACCCAGTTTTTTTTTTAAAAAAAAAATCAACCACCAGGTTTTTCTGCCTTTGTGCAAAAGCAAAAAGATAAGCACTTTCTTTTCTCAGCAGCAGCAATAGCAATAAATACTGTGGGTTTTCACACACACACACACACACACACAAATCACAAAAAATCTTTCAGGTAGTTTGCACAAAACCTTAGGCAAATGCACAAATGTCCTTGTAGTCTTACTGACTAAGAAGAAAATGTTTAAAATATTTTTATTCTCACATGTGAGATCAAAGTAAGATTTACATTGCTAGTGGGGAACCAATCTTTTCTTACTGACATTGTAACCACTTCTGTCCCACAGCTTTCAGATTAGGTGCAGGGGCGAAGAGGTGGGATGGCAGTAATTTCACTTCGTTCCCAACATATAACTGATAACTTTTGGTGGGCGAGAATTTCTGAATATGAATATGGTTTCATACACTCATGGCAAGATGTGCTACAGTACTGCAAATACTACAGTAATTGCAGTATTTTCCATCACTTTTCTCAAACGCTTAACTCATAGCTGAGATACCATCCATGTCACATGTTCCATTATCACGGGTGCTGCTGTGGAAAAGGCTCATGAACTATATTGCTCTTATAAACTGGTGACTCCTGACTGAAGTTAAAAAAAACAGAACAGAACTGGCCTATAAATATAATTGAGGACAACAGTCTTAGTCTTGATTCAAAACTCGTAGTTCATAATGTAGTATTAGGAAATACAATCCCATATATATGGCTATGCCTTGTGTACCCCCAAACTGGTAACAATTTGAGAAATGTTTTTTCCTCTAACTCAGAATTTGTTTTCCTTGGCATGAGGTTATTGAAGGCTTACTGGACACACAGGATAAGTGTACACACAAAAAACCACATACACATTTAACGTAAGACAGCGGCATACACAGAATGAGTGTAAGATGGAGGCTTGCAACATTAACAGTTGCCATTCTTGTTCCTACTCCAGCTCATTAGACTTTTAGGGAACAACACTCTTGCAGAGAATAACTGAGCCTTCTCTTCCCCCCCACCACATTCCCCTACAAAACTGCCTGCTTTTTCCTAACACAAAACAGTAATGGCCCCATCACCAGAGAAGGGAGTGAAGACAAAGACAACCCCCCTTTCCTTGGTATAGTACAGGGGGAATAAAGGCAAATAATCTTACACTACCATCCTGTCTTGGCTATGTTCTTTCTTATTGAGACACATCCACCTTTAAGTTACTGGCTATCAACAAAACTCTATCACATCTAAAGAAACCTTTCACTGGGAAGTCTACACTGATCTCTCTTCTCACAGAAATCCTAGAATCTAAACTGGAGGGGATCTCTGGGTCCCTCATTCATGCCAACCCCAAATCTCATTTGTATATTGTCAGAAATTACAAAATATGCAAGAAAATTGACAACTCACCTATGGTGGCTTCAAAACCCATTCTACTAATTGCAGAGAATACATACAGCTAAGGTAGGCAAAACCAACACACAATTAGTTCAAATCATCAAGTAACTTTACACATAGAGCAACAAGTAATAGAACAAAGGAAAAACATGGAAAAATATCAATGGGATTTGTTCACAATTACTCAGCAATGACAAAAGACAACAGTTCCAAAATGTTGCTGCTACTGCAGTGAATAAAGGGGAACAAGGGGGAAAAAGTGGTCTATTGGAAACAAGTGCAGTAGAGGAGTTGCGGGGTAAATGGTTTTAAATTAATGTTCTCAAATGGATTGTGTTTAACAGTTTTTATTTTTTTATTTCAGAATGTTTTTAGCTGTATTGTTTTCACCTGTGGTGTAAGCCACATGGGAGAAAGGTATGATATAAATTAAGGAAATAAAGAAAATTAATAAATAGAGTTCTGAACACACTCTGAACAGGTGCAGGGAATCCCATATGCTATGTGTGAGTCACAGAGACCAGGAAGGAAAACTTCTTATTCTCAGCAAGAACACTAGCTGTGTTTGCTAGATATGAGTTAATAAATCAGCATTAGTTTGGATTTGGGATCTACATGTATCTGTGGTAGAATAGGAACCTCACTGCAGTTATTCAGGGTATAGAAAGCAAGGACTCTATCTTGATAAAAGCTAGTTTTCAAAAACAAAGAAAAACTTATCACTTTCACATTAGCTACTTAGATACTACTTTCACTTTTCATTGTATTAGGGATGTGAATAGGGAGGAGAGAAACACTTCCATTTCACTGAGGAAAAAAGAGAATTAAAACATTACATCAAACGTACAAAATACACTCCCTATCACTGACTAGCATTTACTGGCAGAGCATAAAACCCTGTCTACAATATTATTGCTCTAGTGATAACATATCTTACTGTGGGTGCCGCAATCAATAGCATCATGCCACAAGTTGTAGCCCTTTTTTTCAGTCGATCTGATATTACACCTGCCAAAATTCCACCTGCAGAAAAAATATATTCATTACATCTAATGGCATTCTTTTTAAATTCACAATTGTGTTCGATATCACTCTGAAAGACATTTTAAACCATGTATTAATATATATAAAGTGCCTTAGGTAAACACCAGCCCAAAACTAATATTAGTACTATTCCTGTTAAATTCCTGCATTAAATTGCTCAGAGTGGGATAGCTTCAATCTTTTACAACCTTATTCTTCAAGCAATGACATAGAGGCATAAAATAAATTACCATTGGCCCTATAGTGACTGATCAGACGCTTCTGAAAAGCTTACAAGCTTGGAGGTGGAGCTTATAGATTTTCCACAACCTTGTAATCTTTTCAGAGGCATCTGATCAGTCAGTATGTAAAACAGAATGAATCTCTGGTTTGAAACAGGAGAACTCATCTTAAGTTCTTAACTTTTTTAGTCTTTTCTCTTTCTGAGTAATCTTTGTTCCCATGACTTCAGCTACTACTTTTGTGCTGATTACAGTTCAAGAAATTACAGGGAAAAAAACAGATTTGGAAGCAATCTCTACTTGCTTGCCATCATTTGTTCACCAGATTTCCCTGCTAATGCCTCTTAAACAAACATCACAAAGATGGTGCTCTTGCTTACTCCAACAAAGGCTTTCCCTTGCTGCTTTTTAAAATATCACTCTGCTACCTTCAATCAGTCTCCAAAAACAGAACCCTGTGATCCCTGTCTTTCTTCCAACATCCAAGCAATTACTAAATGTCATCACTACCACTGCTTCATTATCCTCAAGTAATGTCTTTGCCCCGATATTGTTACTAAAGCAATATTTTCTTCATTTTGTTTTTTTCTGTTCAGCAGCTGAGCTTCTATGATCTGCTTCCAAGCTATGTATCCCCTATAGCTTCTGCTTCTAAGAGTTGAAGGATGTTGTCCATTTAAACATATGTAGGTCTGTATTGACAGGTTTTACAGTAATAAATACATACACAGATGCAAACTCACCAAAGATTCCTCCAACATCAAATAATGTGGAAAGATCACCTGCTTTCTTGGCATCAAGATGTTCTAACATGAAAATATAACAGAAATAGTTTAGCTACTTCCCGATGATATGAAAAAGGCTCAAGAGAACATTAGATCAGTGATGCGTAAATTTTCCTTCCTCAACCCCATTCCTTCAAATAAAGAGGAATGAGTTACTAGATGCAAGTTATTTTAATAATATAACAAACTGGTCTCCACATTGCCTTGTACATATATCCAGTACTGAACTGCAGCAGGGAAGAGGATCAAATTCCATGCACCATTACATTGATCTACAGGCAGTGAAAGTACTCTGCACTGGTCTATTTATTATATAATATTCTTAAACACAGTTCTTTGTCCTAACAAAGTATTGTTCTAGCAGGTTTGAATATAAGATACACATGAACAGATTCTAGTCCCTGTTGCAAGTACCACATTAAAACAGAAATCAAGTGCTTCTGTCTGCGAAAAAGCTTCTGCATAGATATTCTAGGATAAAGGAATCATAACGTGTCACTAGGTTGTTAATTTGAAATGATACTGAACTATAAAATAGCATATGTTACACAATTAGCCTTCTTAAGTCCCTAGTAAAAACATAAGTAAGTTTACAGCATCTCTTTTCTATCATGCAGAGGCCATGATCCTACATCAGGATTGATTGCGTAAATCTCCTCATGCACAATTACACACTGATAATGCAACACTACCCTTGTGTTGAATGGCAATACTGCACACTAAGGTATACCTTTGTGCACAATTATATCACATTCACAACTTCACTTCACTAGCTTTGAACAGAATTCAGACATTCTGCACTGGACAAAAATGTCCAACTTCTGCAGAGGAATTTATGCATGTTTAAGACACCTAGATACCATAAGCCTACCAAATCCTATCTGATCTTGGAAGCTAAGCAGGGTCCTGGTTAGTACTTGGAGGGGAGACCAAGAATTAATACCAGAATCTGTAGGCTATATTTTAAAAGAAGCAGCTAGCAAAATCATCTCTGACTAATATTTGCCTAAGAAAACCCTATGAAATTCATGGGGTTATCATAAGTCGACAACCAACTTGAAGGCACATATACACACAGAAGACACTAACAGGATTCTAGCTAGGACCAATTACAATTGTGCTAAGCCTTGGGGCCTAAATATATAATCTCTAAATGTACTGCCACTGCAGGATGTGATCAAAACAACCTGCTGAAGCTAAATAGGTCTGCTTCTATTATTATCATTGGCAGAAATTCTGTATTAACTATATTTAGCTAAGTAACCCTTCCTGGCCTGACCCTCCCAAGCTTGATAGAAAAATCATTCATTCACCCATGCTCCAGTCACCAAGAGAATAGACTTTCTTTTCCCCATGCAGTTGATGCCTGGTAAAGTAAGTTTTGGTAAGGATCATGGCAATAGTGTCACAATTGTGACTAAGCAGTGATCTGTAATTGTTCCATATTCATGATAGTTTGGTATAGGGGTTGTACTAACGCTCTGGGAGACAAGGATTCAAATCCCTCCTCAGTCATGGAAACCTAACAGATGATCTGGGGCAACTCCCACTCTTTCAGCCTCCGAGGAAGGCAATGGCAAACCTCCTCTGAATAAATCTTGCCAAGAAAACTTTAGGATGGAGTTGCCCTAAGTTGGAGTCAGTGTTAAGGGACACAACAACAAAAACAACAGCATGTTTGATGATGCAAAAAAGCAGGACATACACATAACTAGGAAGGAAAGCAGACCTAAGATTCAGAAGTGCATCTTATATTAAATACAAAGCAGACATCTGTTCCAGTCTATTCAAGATCAAGCCAAATATGCTGTGGAAGATCTATGATTAGGATCTACTGCTATTTCTGATAATTACTAGCCCCATGGGGCTGCTTTGAAAACTAGATTGATTGTGCTCTGGCAAAGTGTAATTTTCCCAGAGTAATTTTCCCTCTCCCAACGCTGCCATTAATTCTGAGGGGGTAGGGAAAAACAGGAACAGCATCTTGCTGAATGCAGTAGTAGTATTCAACACAAATAACTATGCCTTGTGGTTTCTTAAAGACTAACACATAGATTACGTGGCATAAGTTGTAATGAATTTGAGCCTACTGCACAAAGCAGGATGATATAGTATATATTGTGGCATCTCCTCCAGTGCTGTCTGTAGCTAAGAAATTTGTATCTTGCACAAGGGGAGAGTAAAAATGCTTCCTTAATTTACCTTATACATTTCTAGGGCCAAGGAACAATTTAAACACTGTGGGGATAAATTCATGCTTCAGCAAATATCTATATTGCATAACAACCTCATCTTTCAGAGATTCATGCGATATAGTTCTGTTCAGTAAAGATTTTTTTAAAAAAGTGAAGTAGATGGCAGGAACCTTCTCTTATTTTACAACAGTGATAGGAGACCTCAAGAAACTCACTAATTAACCCCTTAACTGAATATTCTAAATTTGACAGTCACAGACTCTCACATAATTATACAATTCCTTAAGCCATGGAATTCTTCTGTAACCACAATGGAGGCTGATAATACTAAACAAAACAAAATAAAATTGTTCTTCTCATCCCACTTCACTACTGTGCAGTTCTCCTACCTCAGTACTTGATCATCTGACATGACACTTGATCATGACCTTACCATTATTGTATTAGGTTTCTTCATGTGTTGTTTTTGGAAATTTGTACTTTGCAATGAGCTATAAGAACTACTGATGTCATTGAAGTTTGTGATCTGTGGATTGGTTTGTTAAGTCATAATGCACATTTCTAGTCCAAGGTAAGTATTACAATCTCACACTTCTTCCCTGACTCAGACCTTAACAGAAGAAGAGAAGAATTCCCTCACTCATCACATACACACTCACTCAGCTCTCCTACCCACTTCTTCTTCTTCTACTCTTTTGCCTGGCTAAGCTAGTAGCATGCAGGCCTCCTCTTCTTTTGGCCCCTTTGAAATACATGGAACGCTGCTATGGCAACAAACTACATCCGACATCCTGAGTAATTATACAGTCAGCCTTCCATATCCAAGGATTCTGTATCCATAGATTCAACCATCCACAGCTTGAAAATATTCCAAAACCCACCCAACCCCAAAAAGCAAACATTGATTTTGCTGTTTTATAGAGACACCATTTTACTACACCATTGTGTATAATGAGTCTTGACAATTCATGAATTCTGATATCAATGGGGGGTGGGTGGTCCTGGAACCAAATCCTAGTGGATAAGGGCCCACTGTATTTTCTAGGGTCCTCACAGTGAGCCACCACCTAGCAGAAACTCACATCTGTCAACAAAGAAAGGAGGAATCTGTATGCTCTTGCTGTTGCATACATAAGGAGGTCTGGAGAGAAATCTGGATGCTGTTTAGGTTCCTGATAATATCTTCAGGAGCTTCACCCAGCACAACAAGAAATTATAGTTTAGTTTGCATGCTATTTCTCCTCATATTTTAAGGAAAATAATGAAGTTAGCTGAATAAAAGCATTTATCAATCAATACCAAGAAATTTTGACTACCACTACCCAGAATTAAGGTTCTCACTGTGAAAGCCTTCTTTTAAAAATATAATACTGTATCCAGGAAAAAAAAATACTAATATTATAATCTCTCCTTTTGTCAAGCATGACATTTTACAAGATCATCTGACATGCTTCTGTAAGCCTACACAGAACTTACCTACATTTGTAATGTATAATGGAAGCCAGAAAAGAAAAGTGTAGCTGACCAATTTTGCAAATAACAGGCAAAGAGAGAATTCCACAACTCCCTACGGAAAATGGAAAATAAATTAATTTGGGGAAAAAATCTGAAAGTAAAGAAATAAATAAACACTAAGCACATTTTGTCTTCACTTTAGGTAATTTTTAGCACAAGCAAAAATCAATTAACCAATCATTTCTAATGACTTGTTCCTTTCAAGTGCTATACAGACACACATGTTCATAGAATGAAGCATAAAAAATTAGAATGGTTCAAAGACAGAGCCTGTTCCTTAATTCCAGTAGTAGGATTCATCTTTAGCACTGTGCATTACAACTATCCCTGACGTGCCTGCTTCCTTTGAGCTTTTATGTGCCACAGGCAAGAGAAGCAATGGGATTATTCATGCAGTTTGATAATTAGAAGGGGCAAAGCAAGGATGGGTGAATGGCCCATCCCACAACAACAAGAAGATTGCACAATAGGCCCAAGAAATAGATGACCTATGGCCATCCAAACCATTACTTTTTAGTACTAAGGCTTTTTTCTTAGTTCTACTCTGTAGTCAGATTGATCCATTCTTTGTAGTATTTGGGGGGAAATGGTTGAATGCCTATAATACAGGTATCATTTCTATAAATGGCATTGCTAATCACTATTGTTTCAAAACAGACCAGTGGCAGAGCATTAAGGGAAGGCAACAGAGAGAAATGGCTGCTCAAAACCAGAGATAGTATCTCCATACCTTCCTGATAACAAGCACTACATATTGGGTGCTTCACATGTTGTTTGCCCAGATACATATACTGACAATGGAAAAATTAGCACAATGTAAGATACTATTCCTAGTACATCCAACTTTTGTAACACACTCAGGTAAAACATATAGGCCAGGTCACAATTCCAATCTGATAACTGTCACATACTCACAGGTATTCGCAAAGCTCCAATGAAGCTTATAGCAGACTTTCCTTTTTCAAGTCCCTCACATACTCCATTGTTATGATGCAGTAGCTTTATACAGTTCTCATTTTCAGGTAATAGACAGTACATTTCTAAATCCTACAAAAAAGCCCATCAAACGTAATAAGTGAAATAAGATGTGCATTTTCTTTACAAACAAACAATTCAAACACTTTAATGTACTGTAGAAAGGAGAACATTTTGGTGTTTTCAAAAGGTTTAGTGAAAGCATATGTTATTTATACTGCTGAAACAGGACTCAAATACCCTAAACACACCAGAACCTGTCTGATCTTGGAAGTTAAGCAGGGTTAGCCCTGGTTAGTATTTGGATGGAAAACTGCCACTGAATACTAGGTGATGTATGCTATATTTCAGGGGAAGGAACTGGCAAAACCACCTGTGAGTATTCCTTGTCTAAGAAAATCCTATGAAATTCATGAGGTTGCCATAAGTTGACAGGCAATTTGAAAGCATATACACACATATTGCTGAAACTCAACTGAAGAAATTTACATTTCTTTATGAAATTATGTTTCTGACACAACTTTGGCTTGATAAAATGTCTTATTCTTTAAATTATTCTAGTGTTGCAGTATTGTCTTATTAGCACTGAGTCTTTTGAGAAGAAGCTTAACTCCCCCTAGAAGAGAGATTCTCCTGGAAGTAACTTACTAACAATATTAATAGAATTATTTCCCTACCAAAGTGCATATTCTTACAGAAGCAGCTTTACTAAGTTGACAATAGGATTTACTACTTGCAGTGGAGGAAAGCCAGATTATGTTTACTTCTGTTTAAGGCAAATGGAAATATAGTTTCACATGAATTATTTTTAATCAGTGTCAGTTTTATTCATATGATCAAATACTTTTCAGGAATAAATATGTGACAGGGTAGTGAACACAAACTCATGTAAAGTAATATTTCCCTACATTTGCATAAAAGCTTGGACTCTTGTTAAGTCCAAGTAAACATAATCTGGCTTTCCTCCACTGCTTGAAAGACTGTATTTTACATAATCAATTAGAATGGTTTTGAAATGTTTGTCTTGTAATAAAATTTATAACTGAATTAAAATCCTCAAAATAGACTCTATATTAGGCATTTAAACTCAAATCAAGATTTTAGTATGCAGCCACTGCCCTAAAATGTAGGTCAAACACATCCACGAACAAGAGCGAGCTCTGGGCCTGAGAGCCTCAGATAACATTTACTATCTAAATAGGAAGATGAATGGGGACCAAAGGGAAGTTTGTACTGAATATTACCCAAGATTTTTTAGAAGGCAACTGCCAAATGTTTCCCAGAAGCAGAAAGGACAAGGTAGAGACAATGATTAACCAGGAATATTAGGTAGAAAATTAGGTATATTTCTCTTAAATGGATATTGTGAACAAATATGATTAACCAAATATTGTTTCATACCACACAATCCTATTTTCTATAGCATTCAGGTAGCCTGCTTTTATGAAACTCTGAAAAATATAACTACAAAAACATTTTTTCTTTACCTGAGATGTGTTTGTTTTCTTACTGGTTAACTTTGGTTTATGAATGCTGAATCTATCTGACCTATTCATGTAACTTTTTGAATCCTGAAAGATATTTTAGTAAGAGTTATTAAGAGGAAGGCACTAGTGGGACACTATGCTAATAGAAAAAATAGTTATTCAAATGATTGTGCGTTCTTACAGGTTGTATAAGTGCAATTCTTAGTGCAGCCAATCATTCTCTAAACAAATATGCACAACTCCCTCTTATACTCTCAACTTGGTGTGTGTACAACCGACAGACTGTGGCGCAACAGGTGATATCAAGGCCTTGGCACAATCAGCTGTGGCATTCAGCCAAACTATGCTGCATATATTTATGTTACATTAAGAGAATTAGGATCATGATCTTAAGTCCCACCTATAAGCAGACCTCATTAAAGTAATAGAATTTCTGAATAAAAACAGTTTGAGTTAGACTTTAGGTCTTCTTACTTTTATCTGCAATACCTACCAATAAAAGAAAAGTTCAAGCAATATGTAGGACTCCCAGTTTCTTGCTACAAGATGGGTTGATTGCCACTCTGCATGCCAAGACGGACCCTTCTGTGAGGCAAGAAAGGCCCTCTCTTAGGAATGGATTTGAAGGGACACCATTCTGTACCCTTTCCTCCAGCCCCTTCTGCTGTTGGGTTACCTAGGGCCACCTGTAATTTGCCTGCTCTTGCCATCTAGCAACCCCTCATCCAAGAGAGAAGAGAGTGGAACTGGGAGAACCTGAGGACACTCAAGGCAGCTGCCAAGTAGTCCTAGCACTGTTTTATTACTGTGGTGAATACGGAGTTTAAATTTTATTCACTTTATTGTTAAGTCTTAAAACAGTATAGTCTTACTACTCCAGCAGCAAAGTGGCTGATGGCACTCCTGGGGCTCTCTAGGATTATTTGCTGTATCTGTTCTGAAGTAAAATAAGTCCTTCCTCAAAGGAAAGGCACCATGGATCCAGGTAACCCCACAGAGTCTATAAAATACAGGAGCTTATTGTTACTTTCATAACATTTTTTTCTCCAGATATGCATTTTGCAGATGCATTAAAGCAGCTGGCAGTGCTCTTAGGACTCTTCCGATCTGTCTCACCTAATGCCTTGCTCTGAGGAATGATCCTACAAGATAAGGTCTTTTCTCAGAAGACAGCATTGTGAGTTAATATGGCATCAGAGATCTTCCTGGAGCTGCTGCAGTGCTGCCAAAGCAAAATCAGGAGGAAGCCAGAGGATTAATGCATGGAGGCATATGCTGGTCCATCTCAAGCGATGGAACACCTTGGGCTAGCCTCATGCACAGTATTGGATATAATGCAAATATTTTCTTCATTTGATAGGTGCTCTTTCTCTTCCCCCTCTTTCTCTCTCTGTATGATTTCCTATACTCCCCATACCAACTTTCATTCAAAATTCCTTATTAATGCAAACTAATGCTGGCAATGTAATGTGCAATGTAATGTGCAAGTTGAATACTCAAGAAAAAGTTGAAAGACAGAAAAGGAGATTTTCACTCTGAACATTTTTATCCTTTTGAGCATCTTGGTTGTAAACCACAAGAGACAGAACAAGTAAAAGCGAAGACCACCTCCACCCTCATTAACATGAGGGGCCATCTGCAGTCTGCATGTGGCTCAGCAGGGCGAACCACCACCTTCTCGATTTCTCTTATTGCTCTGGTCATTTGGTACCATTTCAGATGCCCACAAAGTTCTTGTAGAACCAACCAATCAGCACATGGCATTGATAGGATCTTGCTTTTCTGGATATGAGGAATGTAGGCTTCTCTCAAGTTCAGTGGAGAAGGATGTACTGTATTCCTCAGCAGCTACTTTTGTGAATGCTGTATGTGTGTACTACTTCTGTCCCAACTCAGCAGTGGGGCATGGGGTCAGATGTGGTTTTTAAAGGTTGCAGAGAGCTCATTATCCACCACATCACGAGGCCCCTTAAGGGACATAGGCAGAGGGAGAGCAGGTGAGCAAGTTCAGGCCCAGCTCAGAGTGCCTTTGAGCCCACATGGATGTCAGCAGTGGCACTTAGTGGTTCCCTGGCAGAAAGGCCAAAGTGGTGGTTTGTTCAGATAGTAAATTAATTATCCAGTTCCTGGAGCTGTGCCTCTTGCCATGCCAACACTACTCAGCTGTATATCTAATAAAGTTCTGGTTATTGGCATCCTCAGTTAGTTACAAGACTTGTAACCTTGTCAATATTTCCTATTCACATTGCAAATGCTCCTGAAATCCACTTTAAAATCCAGCCAACTGCACTGAGGAATGGAGTTCTACAGTGCTGGTGAGGAGCCCACTGAAGGATAGTGTCCTGCCCCCTTCTGCCAGAGATGAGTGGTGTGCTGAGGAGTTGCAATAGGACCCCACAGAGGTCCCTGCTTCTGCTTGGCACATCACAGGTATGGATACTTGTAGGGAGTAGCTCCCATCATCCAACGTGCCTGACATTACTAGACTTGCAAATTTCAGTGAATTATGCCATTTAAAACCTTTACTTACATTGGATGATGTACTTGTACAGTTTACGTCCTTAGGATCTGAAATAAAGCAACAGAAAATATAGTTCCTGAATGTACCTATGATTTATTTTTTCAAAAATACTAACTAAAAATGCTTATTATAATGAAATGGGTATGTTTCTGCCTGAATGCAATGAAAAACAAGTATTTGTGTCAACTCAAAGCCACCTGTGGAGATTTAGACCTACTACCTAATGTGGAGACAGAGATAAACCACATTGGTTTTCCTGCCCTATTTGCCCAGATACTTTTCATTTTCACTCCACAGCCTCTGTTCTAATTTTGTGTCTTCTGAAATACAGTATATTAGGACTGTTGTTTTACAGAAAGAAGACAGAGGATTTCTGAGGCTCTAAACAAGCAGTATTACTCAATCACATTTATCCTAGCAGTGAACACATTTTTTAAGTATTGCACAAATTCATTACAACACAGACACTTACGTTCAATCAGAAACAAGAAGCAGACTATCCCCATTAGAGATATTATAATTCCAGGCACCACAAAAGACAGACCCCAGCAGGTGGATACCCAGTAGCCAGCTATCAAAGATCCTAAAATATTTCCTACTGAAGTATGGGAGTTCCATAATCCCATTATCAGTCCTCTCCTACAACAAAGGAAAGAGAAAAAGTCTTTATTAATCTTCTTATTGATACTAACCTTAAGAAGGAGACACATTACTTCATTTAAATGTTCAAGTCTTTCACGCACGTCTAGTCAAATATATTGTTGTGTTCCAATGTGCTATTCTATTTGTATTCTGTCCCTGTTCAACACAATTTCACTGTCTAATGTAAAGCACAAAATCTTCCTCCCCAACTTCATGTACTGGTGGAGGGGTCTGACTTTAGCACTGACAATGGGACAATATCCAGTACCTTACATGAGGGCAGGAGGCTAGTTTACAGGTAGGAGGGCAAGCTGCATACCCCTGTTTTCCAGCACCAGACTACCATTTGTCCACCATTTTATTTGGAACCTGTTAAGATTAATGTCACAACATAGCTTTATAATGCCATTGCAGATAGACAGACTCAGTCAAGGAGCCCTGACTCTGCAAGACCTGAGTGGGGTTGCTGCTGATGGGGTAACTTGGAGGACTCATTCATACGGTCACAATAAGGTTGAAGTTGACTTGATGGCAGTTAACAATAACAACATTACTCTAGGGCATTTTTAAAGAAATTGTCACAGGGCATCCATCTCATTCAAAAGATTCATGAGTGGAAGCTTCTCAACTACATACAATCTCAACATTCAGACTGTGTTGAAAGCAACCCTCCTAACCCTCCTAACAAGGAATGCTTAACTGCATAATTGTACAGAAAAATAAAGTGTTTAATAATCTGTGAATATTCATGTCTTAGAAAGTGTTCATTTGAGATATTGGTAAAGCAGACTAAACTATTTAAAATGAGTTTGATACTCTAACCAAAATATTCTCACACCTGATGAAGACAAACAGATTATAGGAAATTTACCTTCCTTTTCCAAACCAGTTGCCAATGCAGGTTACCACACTGGGCCAGCCAGTGGTTTGTACAAATCCATTAGCAATCTGAAAAAAATTAAAAAATGGCAACAGTAAACCTGAAGCAATTTGGAGCATTTGATTGTTGTATTAGGTCTCATGTTGGGAGAAAGGTGGGATACAAAGTAAATAAACAAACAATAAGACAGATTTTAAAAAATGAAAGAAGTATTGAACTTACAAAAAAAGTTAATGTGGTTTTTAAATCCAGCTTTTAAAACTTGATTTAAAAATAAAACATGTCAGCAGAGTCTGTCTCCCCTGTCCTCACCATTCCCTCATTCAGACCTGTATTACTGAGGATCTCTCTTCCCTTGTCACAGCTTCATCCTCCTAGAGAGAAATGGCTGTTTCCTCTGCAAATGAAAGACACAATATTTGCAACCCTGTGATTAGTCTGTTGCTTCCTATCTAATTGTGGCTGGACGAGGCTGCAGTGCAAAAGGGCCAGAGCAATGGAGGTTAAAAGGGAATACTGAGGATACTGACTCAAGATTTGAGAAACACAGAATCATGTCAGAGTGACAGTGAAGGACTGAACCCTGGAGAAGAACAGAGCAGAACAAAGTTAGTTGCTACAGAATCTACATGACTTGTTCTGGCTACCAAGTGTTACTGTCATTCTGATTTTTATATCTGATTTATAAAAGGACAAGTGATGATTATTCTGATGGTATCATTTGGTCTTACAATATTATTGGGAACTGGTGGCCACCCTTTCTCTAACCTTAATGATTTTCCCCTATCAAAACTGATAGCACCTGGGAGGACTCTGCCTATGTAAAATGCATGCTGTTATGGGACAGGTTTCTGCTTCTACTGCTCCCTGACTGGAAATACGTGACTGGTGAACAGGAGCTGGGGATAGATTTTGGCTCCTATGTCCTTGGAATTAAGCCTTTTCCAAGTTTTAGACATGATTAGCTAGAAATAAGGTAATTAAAACATATATGCACCAAATCTCATTAGCTTAATCTAAAACCAAGTTTATTTTTTCATTCAGGTTTAGAAATGCTTTATTTTATGCTTTGAATTCCATTCTGACACTGTTTTCTAACAACCAACAATAAAAATGTAATTAACAGAGGTGTGTGTATGCACACATGTGCACACGCACTTAAAGGCACCTATCAAATTATAGCAAAGTCATGAATTTTCTAGGGTTGTCTTACAGAATACTCAGAGATGAATTGACATTGCCTTCCATACCAAGGTTTTATTGTGTAACACTAAAATATCTTCAAGGAGAAAAGGTACAGTTCCAGAAGCTTAGAATTGCTGTTGTAAGTGCTACCTTTTTGAATTGTACAAGGAAATATTTGAGGGTAGAAGGCTTAGGTCACTGATCAAAACATGTGATTAGTCTTGAAGCATCACATACACAAAACTAGCTTTGTTAATTGTTCAAAGGACATCTTGATTTCCTAGCATTAATATACAATGAGTCTGAAAGTAACTGCAAAATTTAAAAGTAGATTTTTGAAAATCATTTTACTAAAAGATAAACAGATGTGATAATATGAATCCTTCAATTAGTATTGGCAGGATTTTCCATCTAGTTGCTGCAAAAAAATCAACAACTGGATTAGGTCTTCATAGATGTGAAAGATAAAACTGACTAGATGAATACTGTCTTCACATCTGAGTGAATAGCACTTTTGCTATATAGATTTCAGTGAAAACAAAATTATTCCAGAATCAAATGTTTCCCAGATTTTATTGTAGATTCAGTCTTCAATGACAGAAATAAGTCACCTGAATCCTGGAAACCTCACTCCAGACAGACTTACTTAGTGCTCATCAATAGCTGTCATAGTGTGCACCATGATATAGTGCTATGTTCTAAGAGAGACCAAAACGAAAGACAAAACAAAATAAAATAATAAGCAGCTTCCAAATAATTCTACTATTATTCCTGGTTTGTACCAGTGCTGCTTTTTCAATCATTCTTACCCTCAACAAAGGAGACTGAAACATTACTTGAGTCTAAGTGGCAGAAATAGCAAAGTGTAACTCTTTGGCTTCGCGATCAGCTTTCTCCAAGCTGTACAGACACCACTTAATAATTTTGCTTCTTCAACAACATAGGTTTCTTTGATTTTGCATTGATTCATAATTTGAGATAATTAGCTAGTCTGTTGTTGCAACAAGTTAAACATTATATGAGCCATTTTATCTAGACACAGCGTATATCCACATAGCACCTTGATATCACTTTTACTCTGTAGCTTCATCTTTTGGAATACTGGGGATTTGTAGTTTGGTAATTCTGTGGTTCCCTCTCCTGAATAACAGCATTAGTGCCTCCCTAAAACACATCTTGGACAACATTATAGGGGAGTAAAGTGCACTAACAGCTACCTGTATCGAGGGTCATATATAATCTCCAGCATCAAGAGCTGGCATACTTCTCAATACCAAGTGTGAGTGTCAGTGAGTGGGGAGTCCTATTACATGAGTCCAACTTGTGGGCTTCCCATTGGCATCTGCTTGGGTTGTGGAGAAGCAGAATTCTAGGTTAGATATTCTTTTGGGCTGATCCAGCATGGTTCTTCTCATATGCTGAATTAAATATTCTTTCAGTTTGTTGCAGAAAGGCAGTTCTCTATTTGAGAATTCTAAAGGACATATAAGAAAATAAAGGCAGAGATGCTTACCTGAGCGACTATGTAGAACCACAGGCTATGTATATTATAGAAATATCCAAATCCAAACATTGCCGTGAAAAGTCCACTGGCAAACATTCCTCCTGTGAGATAATATCGGATAGGCAATCGCTCCCCTATAATGCCACTTTAAATTTAGGCAAAAGAGAGACAGATTATTTTGCACACATGTTAAACAAAAGCTTATCCATATAACTTTTAAAATGTTAAGGTACACCATGAGAACTTATTTGACAGGTTATGTTTAAAACCATCAAATCTGTTTTTCTCTGATAAAACTACAGCAACATTATTCCATTTCAAGAACAATCTGAGGATGTTGCTTTTTTTAAAAGAAGTAATAGAACTGGCTTTTAGTGCAACTACATTTTAAATTTTAAAGTAGTAATGCACACATTCTCTCCCTCATGAATTATCATCCATCCCTCCACACATACTGTCTCTTCATTTCTCATAAACATGCACCCCATACATACACACCCATACATACCCAGCCACCTTCCCTTTCTCCCTCTCCTCATTTGTCATCTTCTACAAGAGTCACAGAGCAATTACAGATGGAGCAAACATGTCAGGAGGTTGTGGTATTTGTTGCTGTAGTTCTTAGGGTTTTATCAAAAGTATTCAGATTACCTTTGTATTGTTCTGGATTATTTTCTAGCAATTCCAATCACCAGCCGCAACATCTTATCCTACTTTTTTTTAAAGAAATTCTAGGTATATCAGGAAAAAAGTGTCCTTCACTTCCCAATTTTTTTTAAAAAAAATAAAGTTCTATAGTAAATCAGTGAAATGGCAGTTATGCACTATAAGACTATAATGCTAGGAATTTTTTTAAAAAAAAATATTCAGAGGAGAAAATTTGCCCTTCAAACTACAGGACCACTTCAGCAAACCATGCCACAGTTTTTAAAAGCCTTTGGCAGACCCAAAACACTGTAAAAAACAGCCCACAAAAAGAATGGAATAAGTATATGCAGAGACAACAACAACCAACAAACCCCAAAGAATCCATATTTCTTTAGACTGATATGGGTGAGCCCAATTAAGACAACTGAAGCTGATAGTCTTAAATGAAATCAATATCATTTTCCCCCTACAATAAAGATGGGTTTGGAATGTCTTTGCTTTTAAAGCAATTTTGCATTGGAATGTTACTATAGTAGGATATATTCTGTGCATTAAATTCCTAAACAGAGGGCCTAAAACAATCTTCAACATTTCTCCTCTCTTAAAAATCCTCTCTTAAAAATCCCTTTCCTATTCTAAGAAACTCTGAAATGAAGCACAACAACAGATTTGAGGTGGAGCAATCACATGTACTGACAATTTGAAGCCATGATACAGAATTTTTGAAAAAGAGAATAAAAAAGATTTTACCTCAGATACATTCCAACTGCATAAGCACAAAGGAATGAATAATCCAGGGCTCCCAACAACTCTTTGTAGTTGCTCTTATCTATGAATACATGTTTTACAGTTGATATAAGGAACAAATATAGCAATTAACTATTGGATATACAGTATGTATTAATTATTTTCAATATGCATTCATTCTTGATGTAACTTCAAAGAATGTTTCAAAGAGGTAAAGAATATTATTTTCTCCTTGGGCAAATTGTACATAATCAAATTATATTTGTGTAGCATTATGTTTGTGGCCAAAGTGGACAGCCTGATATAATATATAAAAACTACACTATACAGAATATGAGGATCTAAAGATAGCAGTGCACAGGCTGGGAACCTTAAGGAACCTGTAATGTGCTGTATATTGGACTACCTCTTTACCAAGTTTGGAAACTTCAATTAGTTCCTGACATGGCAGTCAGATTGGTTTCTGATACATCCAGGAATGATCATATTGTTGTTGTTTTATGACTTCAGGTTGTTTCTGACTTATGGCAACCCAAAGGTGAACTATCACAGGATTTTCTTTGCAAGATTTGTTCAGAGGGGGTTTGCTTTTGCCTTCCTGTTAGAATGAGAAAGTGTGATTTGTCCAAGGTTACCCAATGGGTTTCTTTGGCCAAGTGGGGATTCAAACTCTGGTCTCCAAAGTCAGAGGCCATTTCTGCACTACACTACACTACACTACATTATACCACGCTGGCTCTTGGGATTATATTACACCAACATTAAAATCATTCCACTGGCTGCAAATTAGTTTCCGGGCAAAGTACAATGTGTTGGTTGTTACCTTTAAAAACCCTACATGGTTTGCATCCAGGTTACCTACAGCATTGACTTCCACCATATAATCTGCCCCATGCACTCAGGTCCTATGGGGGTACATCTACTTCAGTCAGCCAGAACTAGTTTGATTGCTACTCAGAAGACATTTGCTTCAGCTGCTCCCAGACTACTGAATGACCTGCTGAAAGAGATTCATCACCTTGGGACACTGTCTGTGTTTAAAACAGCAATAAAAACAAGTCTCTTCCAGTAGGCCTATCCAGATTATTTTTATATTACGAATTTTTAAGCATTAATTTGATTTTAATATATATTGGTTTCATATGCTCTTTTAACTGATGTTATGTGCTGTGTTATGTTATTTGGTGTTGTTCCCTGCTTTGACTCACAGAGAGAGACAGGCAAGAAGAATGGTGACCTTATAGCAACCAAAAGGTGAACCTATCATGTACATTATTATAAAGTTTATTATAATACTATCCTGATTAGCATTTGTCTTCACACATGATACATAAAATCTGCCTGGGTCCCACATTTGCCCTATCTTGTATCTTTGCATCCAAGTGAATGTGTTTCATTTGGATGCAAAGAGATGGAATATTTCCTACTGGCCTCAACTTGTATGCCTAGATTGTGAAGACAATCAAATATATAAACTCTTGTCGGCATAATTTGGCACTGAGCATAAATCCATAGTTACTGTTTGTGATACACATAAGTGTTGTTATACATGAGTGTTAAGCTAAACAGAAAAAATAAAACAAGTATGTAATTAAACTTCATCTCATTAAAATTTAGAAGACTTAAGAGCAACAATTAGTTAACATATCCATGTTTCAAATAAATTCAACAAATTCTGATTTAATTTCTCTGACGCATTCCTTAAACACAACACCTCCTTAACTCATTCTAAGACCTGTTTCTAGTGTATTTCCTACCATTATCAATAACTGGGCACCTATAAGTACCTTTCATAGACTTTTGAAACAGAACAGCAGAATAAAAGACTGTAATGTTCCCCTATAGTAGGACTGGGCAAAGTGCAGCCTATGAGGTGTGTACAGCCCTTGAGATCTCTCAGTGTGCCCCGAAGCCTCCCAGAGTTCCCAGACTCCCCAACATTTTTACAAAAATTCAGGCCAGATGATTTTTTTGCCCAAAACCAGCTGCCCCACAAAAACAAAAACAAACCCACTGCCCACAAATGCAGTGGTTTGCTTCCCCCGTAACACCTCAAAAATTTTGCCTTCATACTGGTCAAAATGGCAGCTGAAAGTGACATTATGCTGTTACTGTAGTTATGATATGTCTGGTGAGAGCACTAGATATCATTTGAAATGAAATAATTCGGCCTTTACTTGACCTTTCTCTGCCATCCCGCTCCACATGTTTGCAAAGGTCCACCGGACAAGCACATATTAGGCGCGGCCGTTAATGGTTGTAAATTCCAGACCCCATTTAGGCAGGCAACTTAAGCCTCTCCGTTGCTTCAGGGAACACCTTTCTGCAAACATGCCCTGCTCAGCGCGAATCTACACAAAGACACTCTGCCGAGAGGCCGAGCCAGTCCATTCTGTTGATCCATTTGCATACTGGCCATACTATTGTCATCAAGTGCTAAGCTCATCATGTAAACTTGACCTTTTCCAACTCCTTTGTCCAGCTCCAAATTTCCTTTGTTCTCACCGAGCATGGCACGGCCTGTAGGTACAATCCACCCTATAAAAAACTCCTGATTCCGAGCACTCCTCGGATCACCCTGGACTTCCATCTAGCCTTGCTGCCGCTCTGTCCAGTGAAGTTTTCCCCTCAGTTCCCAATAACTGAGTCTGCCCCTTGGACTACTTCGGACTACTCTGGACTTCCATCCCGCCTTGCTGTCTGAAGAACTCCCCTCAGCAAGCCACGCTGAGTTTCCTCCCTGCAACTTCCGCTTCTCTCCAGGACTACGTGAACAGGTGTAGTATTGCCCATCTTCCCCTGAAACTCTCATTTCTATTTCTTAGCTAGCTGTGTGCATGTGGTGTCTCATTTGTTGTTTGTCTTTTATTAAAACTGTCATTTCTGTTACTTTAAAACTTGTCTGGCTGCTCTTCCGACCTGACACCGTAGACATAGGGTTAAAAGATCCTAGCTAAAGTTACCCTGCCGCTCGCTAGCTTAAGAGAGTGCTCGAGTCTAATTTCCCCATCTTGTGTTTTTAATTGGTATTTTGGGCGCCCCTCCCGGGACCCCCAACACACAGGGTAACAATGCCACTTCTGGTGCACCAAAATATGCTAGTGTTGCTCACTGGGCAGGTGTGCTGAAAAGATGACCCCCTCATTCCTTCAGTAGTTGCCCATCCCTGTTCTGTAGCATCTATTCCAATTATTTATTTGATTTTGTCTAAACAGTAAGGAAAATATCTACTACTCACCAAACGGTTCCCAACCACAGGGAGAATCATTAGGTAACTTTTTAATGGGCTGTATATGGATGGCATATTCAGTGTTAACAACTTGTGGAGTGTTTATACAGTGCTTATGCAGTTCTCCCTAAATTAGATTGAAAAAAAAAAGAAAGAAAGAAAAACAGCATGCAAAACACTTTGTCAATCAAATGAACTAGCTTTTTCTTTAGAAAGAATGTCATGCTTTTCATGATAGTCAGTATGCATCCTTTCAGCTCTAAAAAGTTTTTATGATATCTTCAGTTTAAGCCTCACATGTACTTTCAAACACACAAACACACACACATACACGTACACATACATGTGCATGAACACAGACACCCACAGTATGCGTTTAAGACATTGTAAACTTCCATAAGGTCCCATCTGTTCCTTAGATACAAGTAATAAAAGAGGATATTCGCCAGGCTTACACTACACCCTGTGACAGCCCTTTGTACAATGGATTAGGAATGGCACAAAGAGTGAAACTTAGGTAGGAAATGGATTGCTTAGGTCTCCACCCAGAACTGGGTAGCACATGCACCGAAGGCTGCATGCAGCCTTTCAAGACCTTTGAATGGGGCCCTGCCTCTGAAATTGATGTTTTGTTGTCAAATTGCAGTGGCACTGCATTGGAGAGAAGGGTGTGTTTTCCACTAAAACAAGGTGTGCTGATATCATGTTTTAGAGGTGAATCACACTTTCTGGAGGCTTCCAGGAAACACTTTGTTTCTAAAACAAGGTTCTGAATCTGAGACAGTAGCATGAAAATGCTCTTCAAGCAAATCACAAATTGGATTTCTTCTCATTTCCAGTTGTTATCACATCATCAAATTTCACTACCACTAGTAATTGGTGTACTCCATGACAAGGAGGAGGGGTTCACAGCTGGCCCCTAGACCTGCCAAACTTCCCCAGCCCAGCTTACAAAGTAGCTCAGATGAATCTCAAGGGAGAGGTGGCTGATCTGCTGGATCTATTTAAAAACATAACCTATCCTCATAATGTATAAGATACCCTGTGTTTTGAGAACAGAGTGGTGTCTGATTTTAAATATGCTATTTGCTACTAGTGACATACGCTAGCAATGGCTGAAACTGCATTAAAAAATCATGTGCTCTCTTTTGTTTTGGAGGAGAGAAATTTGGGTAGCCCATTTTCATTGCATGTCTTTTGACAAGTGAAAGTACTGTAGTTACTAAGTTGCACAGAACTTAATATACGTTACTTATAACCAATTTGTGCCATTAATTTCAGTGGCAATTAACTGCATCAGTTTAAAGACTGACTGGGACTAATATCTTTTTTTCTAATGAATGTAGAGTCTTGGTATTTTCAGCAGTCATCATGACCCTTTAAGAAAGTACTTAAATATTAAGATGGGTGCATATTATAGCATAGCAACCTGACACTGGATGTTTGAGTACATGTGAATTCCTTTGTAGCACTGTCTGGTTACTAAACCAGTGTGGTGAATTGAGGACTGGAGAATGAAGCAGAGAATGATCTTCTTCCATTGCTCCCTTTCATACTTGGTTAACATATGCGTTTTTGGTGGGTTTTGTTTGCTGGGTGAGGAAGGACTATAGAACCAAACCCATGGGGCAGTATTAGATACAGCCTTTCCCAGATGTTGCTGACCACAAGTCCCATTATCCAGGGCTAAAATAGCCAGGAATAACAGAAGCTGTAATCCAAAGATATCTGGGGACCAAACTTTAGAAACGTTATGAGGAGGCATGTTGTTCTTGCTGTTGTTGTTGTTTCTCTTCAAGTTGTTTCTGACTTATGATGACCCTAAGGAAAGCTATCTTGGAGTTTCCTGGGGGTGAGAGTGTGTGATGTGTCCAGAGTCACCCAGTGAGTTTCCCTGGCCGAGCAGGGAATTGAACCCTGGTCTCCAGGTTCGTAGTCGAATGCTCAAATCACTACACCACACTGGCATGACTCTCTAGAAAAGACGACAATGCTCAATAAAGTAGAAAGCAGTAAGAAAAGAGGAAGGTTGCATTACAGATGAATTGACTCAATGAAAAAAGCCATGGCCCTGCTGAGAAGATCTGAGAAGTACTCTCGATGACTAGAGCCATTTCCACACTAGTCTGTTATAGCGCTATTATTCCACTTTCAACATCCTATGGAATCCTGGGGTTTGCAGTTTAGGATGTTGAAAGTGGAATAATAGCGCTATAACATGCTAGTGCGGAAATGGCCCTGGGCTCTTGGAGGTCTCTCGCTTACAAGATTGCCCTAAGTCAAAAACTTATGGGTTAGAAGGCTGGACAAGAAACAGGGAGACCAGAGTTAAAATCCCCACTGTCTGATTATGAACAATGAATAAACTATTTAATCCCACTCTGAGCTCTTTAAAGGAAAAGACTAACAATAATGAAACAGATAAAAAAAGATTCTTAATTAGGGAGTCCAGAGAAAAAGATTGGTTGAATAGAAAAAGGGAAGGGATATACATTAGATCCCAATGGTTGAAACTTTGACCTCAGTATGTCATTGCAGTCTTAAAGGTAGGTTGATCACATGACTGAAATACAAGACATGGTGGCAAAATCTGAATACTGCCACAAACTTTAATCCTTTATCTTTAGTCTTCTATGAATGCATTTTAGAATGCAATCTCCTATGCATGCATTTTAATTTACCTTTGTATATATCATATTTATATAGATCTTTCTATAGGCTGAATATATTTTGATAATACAACAGTGAAACTCTCAGCAGAATTTTAGTCATATATTGGTTCACTATGAACACTTTTATGTAGTTTCATTATTGTACAGCACATATACTTTTTATTGCTGCATTGCATTTTAATATATATGGTATCAGAGTTGACATTCAGTATCCTGTGACTTCTGTCTGGTAGGTTTGCTCTCCAGTGCATCCAGGATTGTGCTTCATCTTCCCAGGGAGTGATCCTAGATGCCTGGAAAATCTATCTTTTCCAAAATACTATTTGATTTTTACTAAAGCAAGATTCAATTGCTTAATCTCTACTTTTACAACTATTGAAAAGTGTTTGTTTTTTGTTTGTGTTTGTTTGTGATAATAACTATATAACGAAGATAGACTGATCAATGATAGTATTAAAGCTTTTGAATTCTATAATATGTTTAAAAACATACTTCCTTGTTTGACATCAGCAGGATGTTAGCAATATATTTCCTTGTTACTTACCTTAACTATACTGATTGGCTTTCTTGATAAATGGAAACTAACATAGAGCATGAAAGTCAGGATGAATGTGAAAGACCTGTACCTGTAACAGAACAAACATTCCATGATTCACATATATTTTGTTTGCTTCCAGTCTTTTTAACTTCTTTTCATTAGATCCGGGTTCCTCTTACTTATTTCCATTCCATGAAGATGATGATATTAATCAAACAAGAGTAAAATATTAAATAAGACAATCCTTAAAGTGCTCTACCAATGGAAACTTTATGGAAATGGATTGTTAAGAGGAAGTAGCTTTGGTGTCATTTTCAAAAGCAATAAGGATATTTACCATGAATTATGAAAACATCTACAAAATTCCATATTGGCACAAAATCCCATAACTGACGCACTTACACCTGGGCAAACTTTAAACACAATTATGAAAACCATTGTAAAAACTGTGTGACAGTCACCAATCCTGTTTGACTAGTTAAGAGAGACAAAGCAGATTGCTGGCAATTGACACAGAACCTGTGGGCTATGGAATATCCAGAGCAGAAGTAAAAAGGGCAACTTTTATTTTCTGTAGCTGTGTTTTGCACAGGAATGGCATATAAAGATCATTATCTGCCAATCTCCACATTATGAACAACTTCCCCAGTTGATTTCTTCAGATGAAAGCTGTTAAAATCATGAGAGTAGGGCAATTTCCCTCCTGATTTGCTCAGCAATCTTGATTCCAAATATGTCTGTTCTCTATGGATGTAGGGGAGGTCTATGCAGTAGTTTGTGGATCATGCTCTATATCCCATTACAGTCATATAGATGTGTCTACACAAGGAAAACATTTTTTCCTAAACTTACACTTCACAAATGTGTATAAAGAAAGGGCTTCATTATCCAAATCATTGTAAAGCTACTATTTAACTGACTGCTGTTTGGGAAACCAATAGCATAAGGCAAGACTAAATCTAAAAATATTGCCTTTGGACAATGTTCCATATTTAAGTACAGTAGAGTCCTGGCTATCCGACCCAAACAGGCGACCGCAGCGTCGGATAACCGAAAGGGTCGTTTTACCCGGAAGCCTGTGGCAGCTGCCATTTTGGGGGCGTGTCAGGGTGGGCCTGGGCGTGTCTGGGGGCGCAGAAATGCCCACAGCCACGCCCCCAGGCCATTGAGACGTCGGTTAATCCGGATGGTCGGATAACCGAGCATCGGATAAACGGGACTCTACTGTATATATCAGGCAAAAGTTTCCTTCTCCATCAATAGACTAAAGATAAGTAACACGTGAGTTAGTCCTCCAGATGTTGCTGAATACAATGCTTATCATCAGCCACCAGAGACTATAGTGATGAACACTGTACTCCAAAAACTGGAATGCTACACTTCCCCCTCCCCAGCAATAGATTATAACTTACCACTGGTCTCTTGTAAATGAAGTGATCAAACGAATCCCAGGTGGAAGCTCAGCCATTTACTTAAGAACCAGTTTCAGATTCCAGTTATTCAAGAGTGTCAGATATCTGTCCCAAGTTTTCAATGAAACAAAATTTCACATTGATCAATGTCCTTTAAATTTCCCTGACGATATCAACCATCCTTGAGTGGCGTATCTTTTAAAAAGAGTATTTAAACATTAATAATCATGAAGTGGCAATATTTCTCAATTACATCAGTTACGTGACAAGAAAATGAAACTAGGAGAAAACTATCAAAGTTGAAATCTTCCTCTGCATAAACAACCCGGTTTTTCCAAGTAATGTATATCCTGTCTTACAGCTATAACTTACACAACCTGTGCTTCCTCATGGTTAGTACTGGGTCTATGTAATCAACCCTTTGAACCACTGTTTTTGACCTATACAAACTGCTGCAACCCTTCCAAAGATCTAAACAATTTATACTCATATCATAGTTTGCAGTATTTTAAAGCTCACTCAGGTGATATCTAAATGTATTGAAGCTTTTAGTATTAAATGTACTGTATAAATATGTGCTTTCAGGTGGTTGTTTCTTTGTATTTCAACAGATACAGACACCCATAATGGGCTGCCAGTCTTAACATGGAATAATAGCAAGAGGGGACAGAGAACATTGTAGGTTTTTGCTTCATTTCCAGATATACCTGCTCTGGTATGAACTCTGTGCCTGTACTGCTGAAAAACCAAAAGAAAGTAGGTGGGCTTGGGTTTCTCAGCACAGAGAAAGATACAAAGAAAACTCTTACCTGCTGCATGTTTTGTCATTTTTAGATGGTAAAGGCATGAGAACCTTGTCAGAAAGTAGGTGGGTAACATCAAATCTAAGTAGATCTGCTATGAAAAAACACTGCAGTGTCTATTGGGAGTTTTGCATGGCAGGGGGTTGGACTGGATGGCCTGTGTGGTCTCTTCCAACTCTGAATTTCTATGATTCTATGATTCTATCTTCCCCTTGTGACTTCTTTTAGAAGTTTGAATAACAAGGCACATACAGTGGAAGAATTAGCCACTGAGATGTTTCTGAAGCATACATCCAACTGCTAATCCTAACTAGAGGAAACCTATTGAATCAGGGCAACATATATACACCTTAACTTACAATTCAGCAGTTGGTTCAATGATTTTGTTTTGTTTTTCCCCGTTGGAACTAGCATTTAGCATTTGGACCAAAATTTCCTTAAAACATATATCTCTAAAAATCAGTTATCTCTCAATCTCAGGTTAGGCAGCTAAACTTATTATCAAGTGACAGCACATGTGCCTTGAAGAACATTTTCTTCCTTGCCTAGCTTCCTAGCTAACATATCAAAACTGATATGGAAAAGTTAATTCTTAGTCAGAAATGAAACAAAAAGCCTGATTTTTTTTTTTTGTCAAGTAATCAGAAAAACACAGGAAGACAGAACTTGTGATTTATCAGAAAATATTTTATCCAGGAATAATCTTCTGACCAACCTGTTGCAGTAAGGTAACATATGATGGGATTCATATTCCCTCCCTCCACAAACAACACTGAATTTGATTCTTAGCTCCCTGAAGTCAACAAAACATTAGGAAACAAATTCCGTCTTGGCTTTAGTCGCATCTTAGGCCAAAGTTTTCTTCTTCCAATGTGTGGTTATCAGCTCAATTCTACATTTGTTTACTGTAATATAAGTCCATTGATCGCTAATTTCAACATGCCTCACCTCTAAATATTGTAATTATACAATACAGTAGAAGTTAAAATGATCAATGATACTGGTCTAAACATTGGGTCCTTCAGATATTTCAGATGTCAGCTCATAAAAATCCCTGATCATTGTCCATGCTGTCTGGGGCTTCTGGGATCTGAGGTTTAGACTGTGAATCACTGATGCATGGTACCTTCTCTGAAGTTAAGGACTGGAACTATACTACATGTTAAGGTATAAAGCTGATGGAATTCTGATCATTTCTTCTATTCCTTTCAGTGTGAAAGATCAGAACAGCTGAACATAAAGCAAAGGGATAGAAAGAAAATCTAAAGATGATAACAAACATTTTCAATATTTTGAGGTTAATTACCAGTTCTTGATAATCCAATGATGCCTTCTCCTTTTACAGTAAATAGATCTATAATAGTTACAGTATAAATTCAGATAAATGATCTCCATTAATGTCTCATCAAACTCATTATTACTGAAATATGATCACAGAAGAAAAGATGACAAATCAAACAATGGAGTTTCTGTAGGAACAGAGCTCTTTTGGAAACACACTCAAAAATTTTTGCTTCAATTGGTGCTGACATCTCCAAATCTATCTTGTGAAGGAGGAGATATCAAGGAAAATCTAGAATGTGAATCAACACGTAATATTAGCCCAAATGTATACGGACATTTAGTAGCACTTCAGGACATAACATTTTACATCAAGCTGCACTCTACAGATTAAGTTACTTAGAAGCAAAATATGACAACACTGCTGCATGGAATTCCTAAGACAAGAGGGAAGTGCATACAGGTCAAAGATAGACATTAAGAACATTCAAGGATGTGTATAAATCAGTTCTGTGTGCTGGCAGTCTACATAAAGGGCATATACATACAGGACTTACATCTTCTGCTTTCAGATGATCACAGCATGTCAAATATGTTACTGAACACATCCAAAAGACAGGATTTGGAGGCATCAACCTCAGTAAAGCATACCTGAAAAACAGATGTTTGCATTCAAACCAGATAGTAATAAGGATAATGTTGGCCAAGAAGTTGAGCTATGTTTGAAAGATGGCATTGCACATTTCCACAGTGCAGTATACACGGCATGAGAAGATGCAACTAGTGATTGAATGTCTACTTTCCATAGCAGAGAGTCTTTGGAAATATATTTGAATATTTCACATTTAGTGGTAATCTGTCATAAAGATGCAATCATGCAAGTTTATTCATGAATAAACTCATTACAGTTGCTTCAGTGGAACTTATCCTTTTAATCTAGGCTATACTAGAAATCATTTACTGGGTGATCTGCAAATGTCCAAATGACAAAAAACTCCAACTGATAACTGATGCTGCTAACTGGAAGCAAAATATTTGGGGAAGAACATGCATCTAAATAGCAATTCCTATAATAAAACAGTAAAAAAAAAAGATAATTAATCTGTTGCTCAGTCTAACAGCAGCCTAACATCTATTGATTAAGGCAGGCCACTTCATTAAATCTGTTTACTTATAATATCCACCCTACCTTATCTACACAGTGGGACTTAAAAAAAAATTAAAACATATATGGTGAAAACACCCAAAACCTATGATTAAAACAGCATTAATCACCAAAATTAAAACGATTTAAAATGTTACTTACAAAGCAAAGTATAAAAATACTGCAGCACCATTAAAAGCCTTCTTCTTTTATATAGCACAGTTTTCTTGTATGCAGCAGATTTTATACAACATGTAAAGTATCACAAAAAAACAAGATAAAGAAATACAAGAAACAAAGATAAACTAAAGTAATGAAAAGCGACCGTAAAAACCAACCAAAGTTAAAAACCTTGGGGAAACTTCTAATTATTTTGCCTACTGCCAGCAATGAAGGTACCAGGTGAGCTTTCCTGTGGAGGGAACTTCACAAATGTGGTACCAGCATTCCTTCATTCCATAGGGATATACAGAAAGTGAGGCTTCCTTTTAAGGAATCTAGTTTATATAATGTTTTTATATCACAATCCAGTGCATGCCTACTCAAAAAGGTGCCCCATTCACTGAAGTGAGGCACGCTCCCAGTGATGGATTGGGGCTTTAGAGGCTAAACCAAGGCTTAAAGGTACTACTATGTGCCCTAAATCACAAAGAGAGAGAGAAACGACGACACAAAACACACACACAAAGCAACCTTCTACTCACAGCATGTACGCCGCCCACCCCCATCCATTTAGTGCCCACCAAATGGACGCTCCCGTGTTTAGGCGGGACTGACAGACACCGTTTCCAAGCTGCCTCAGACGGTAACCAGCAGGTGCCCCTCAGGAGCCTGCCCCTCAGGCACAAGCACATTTGGCCGCTCTGAGGGAAAGAAGATACCCCCTTCCTCCCCACTGGGGTCCCCTTCTTTTCTCTCCCCCATTGTTCCTCCTCAGAGACTCCCAACTCGGGAGGGCAGGAGGAACCCTACCTGGAGGAACGATGCTGGCGACGAGGAGGAAGCGGAGGAGGGTCCCCCGTCAAGCCGGCGGCGCTATGAGGAGGCTCGGTTTCCTGGCAGCCGCTCTCAGCGGCCACTTCCTGGTTAAGGCGCGGTTTCGTTTCATTCAAGCCGAGCCAGTCTTTGCGTACTACGAACCTGTTCGGCTGGCCGGGGCCTCTCCTTCGCCCTAATAAAGAAAGGCGCTCTGAGGCATGGCTGGAGGCGGCAAATATTAAAACTCCCGTCAGCCCAGGGCGGGGAGGGAGTGAGGCGCCGGGATATTTTTTTTTTGTCTTAACAATAAAAGGGCATATATTCTTAGGTTCGCCTGAAGCAAAGCTTTTCATATAGCGGGAGCAATTCTTAGAATTATAAAATGTATTTGCATTAAAGCCCGAGATGTTCTTTCAAGTTTCCTTTTTTTTTGACATTGTATAAATGATTTATTCTCTCAAATATAAAATATGGAATGCAGTTTTCAGCAGCACTGTGCAACGTACACTAACTTGTGCATTGTATTTTCTGTGCTGAATTGTGCTTCTGGGGTTGAAGCTTCTACATCAACAGCACCCTGCAGACAGAGGAAAAAGGAGGAGTGATCTGGAGATGGGAAGCACATGAGGAACTAAAAATATCAGCCTTATTTGCTAAAAATATTAGCTCAGTACAGTATTGCTGTTTATTTATACAGGTCCATCATAATACGTGGCACACTACAGCACATGGAAAAAAATAGAGAATGGCAGGGAGTTAAACAGGTCGGATGGGGAGAAACAAACATATTTACTCTGAAGCAAGTCCCACTGAATTGAGTGGGATTTGTTTGCTGGTGTGTTCACGATTTCAGCCCAACTGTCCAATCTTCCCAGGTAAGTAATTCCAGTGATTACCTCTGAGTAAACATGCCTAGAAATGGACTGTTGCACACAGTATTTATGGTTCATGGATAAGCAAGCAGTTCGTGGATTTGTTTGGTTAAGACTGCGATTCTGTGCACGTTCATTCAAAAATACTGTTGAATGTAATGGAATTTTCTAGTGTGAGCAAATATACAGACCTTTTGAACAAAAGACTCCTGCAGACTAATCTTATACATATTTGTTAGGGAGTAAGGGTGCACATGGAATTTCAGCCTTTGAAGAGGAAAGATTAGGGCTAATGGAGAAGCCCAACATAAGTTAATGGTTCCAGCTTACTATGTCTGCTTTTTCCAGGATGTTATTTCATGCAATCATTCCCCCATACAACAGCATTGTATGTCCAAACTGTTTTTCTTCTTTAAAGGTGTGTGTTTATGTGTGTGTGTTACACTTCTCTAAATCTTGGTTTTCTGGCCTAGCCTGGTAAAACTTCCATCTAGGTGTGCTGTTCTGGTTACATAAGGATCCACACTCAAAGAATGAGGTCATTTTTTATTTTTACTTTATAGGCTTATAGCTGAAATTCATTCCTCTTGCTTGCCCTTGTTGTCCCATTTCACTTTTTGGTTCCTATCATTTCTTATCCGCTATCAGCTTAGATGTGTTAGCTAGCATGTTAGGCTACCCCCACCTGGTAACAAGTCTTAACTGCCTAATCTTGGGATAGGGGTAACTGCTTCTTAGAGGTTTGTATTTTCAACCACACAGGGAATTATAGATAAAATCTACCTGTTAGTCCCAGTTAGAACAGACATGCTAACTCAATGGGAACTTGATCAAGCAATACCTGGTGTAGTGGTTTGAGTGTTGGACTACGACTCTAGAGATCAGCATTTGATTTCCCATTCAGCCATGGAAACTCACTGGATGACCTTGGGTGTATCACAGACTCTCAGCCCCCACAAAACCCCATGATAGGTTCACCTGAGGGTCACCATAAGTTGGAAACAACTTGAAGGCATGCAATAGGAACAATAATTTCTATTTGATCCAGTGGATCTATTCTAGTTAGAACCAACAATAGGATATAAGTAATAGCCATCTATTCTTTTTTTACATACAAAGAATATAATTCCCATTATATCAAATCCTGAAGTATGTGCTATAATTTATACCTATAGCAACATCTATAATTTCTCCATTACTTCTTTTTTTCCATAATGGTTAACATGCTTCACTATTGTCTTAGTAACCTCTGAAACAATTCTCAATCTAGATCTAGGTCATGTTCTAGATCTAGACCATGCTCTTACTACTATACATTCATCCATCCATCAACAGTTCTTATTTATTAGCATTGCTTTTTATTTATATCACTCTGTATGGATAAATAAAAAGAAAAATGAGCTAAAGGCGGACAGAGGAAAAAGATCAGCCTGGTATTCTTTTTTGCTAGTATTCTGCAAATACTGTTCTGGTATCCTTACTTTCAAAATAAACAGAAAACAGTATGACTGATACAACATTTATATCCATGTAAGAAGAGTCATTGCTAATTATAATTACAGATGAAGCTCCTCCTGGCTTTTCAGTCTATTTTTGGTGTGAATGTATTATACGAGGAATGAACAACTGGTTTAGCCCTATAAGTCACATCAGAAATACAATATGAACCAAATGCCACTACTAATTTACTATTTTAAATTTTACACAATTTTTACATAATTACAGTGTTCACATAGAATGATATGAACATAGAATTATGTGAACATGGTGTGATTATGTGAACTTGATGTAAAGTTTCCAATTTAGAAACCATATTAAAAAAAACAAAAACAGAAACAGAAAGACATAACTGATTGTGTGTTCCATATAAGGCATCAACAGCACAGACACCTCATCTATTTTGCTTCTCAATAAAATAGCTACAAATGCTGAGCTTTATGTCCCCATAAACCACATTGCCATGTTCTGGCAATATTAAGGAATTCTGGGATTTCACAGGGTTGCTCTTATGGCTATGCTATATATAGTTTCAACTTGTTAGAAGCTGAATCTATCTATTGATCACAGGTAGTAGAAGATATATATTAAGTAGCAAACAGCTGTTATTACTTATACAACTGGAAGCTGCCATTAGCGCTGCTTCTCCACTAATGATAAGTTACGTTTGGTTAAGAATACAGCTTGCCTCTTCAGCAAAGTATACACAATTGGGAGGGGGGGAAATCGGGGTGGAACACCCTTTATTTTCACATATACTTTTGTTGAGCCCCAGTCTAAATCTTGGGCTTCCTCTAAAACTGGTGTGAGAAAGTTTTATATAAGATAATATATTTGGATTTTATTGTTTTCATGTGCTATTCTTGAGGAATTCCAACAGGTAGCTACATTAGTTTGTTGCAGCAAGGACAATCTTATGGACTGAAGTTGATACAACAAATCTTTAAGGTGAATCAACGTTCTTTGTTGTTTTTATATAATGTTTTCTTGATCCGGACACATTCAGCTGTCAGTGCTGACATTTCAAAGAAAAGGGTGTGTAACCTGTTTCCCAAAACAGACAATGATTATGCACTGCGAGCTGACATGCCATTGACTGCACTCAGAACAACCTACACAGCAAAGCCAGTGCAAAGCTATACTGCCATTTCCTGAGAGGAGATGACATTACTTGATGTCCTTCTTCTTAATAGTTGGTTGTTGCATGCCTCCAATCATTTCTGACTTATGGCAACCCTAAGGAGAAGCTATTACAGGGTCTTCTTGGCAAGATTTGTTCAGAGTGGGTTTCCATATGAGATAGTGTGACTTGCCCAAGGTCACCCAGTGGGTTTCTCTGGCTGAGTGGAAATTTGAATCCTGGTTTCCAGAGTCACATAAAATGCTCAAACCACTACACCATGCTTGCTTAAAATCTCCACTAACACACACACACCACTTCATCTGGAAACATGGCAAGTGGGAATCCTACAAACCTACCAAAATGAGAAAGATGCAGAGCACATATAATAGAATGTAGAGGGGTAAAGTGAAGCTAAACACAAATTACACATCGTATGTCATTATTTATTTATTCAATTTATATCCTGCTTTTCTCCACAAATGGGACTCTAGACAGTTTTTGTAAAAAATGGCAAATACATAAAATAAATACACTCATAATTATTTTTTAAAAAAATTGAAAAACTCTGTGACAATCTCACATCACTAGGCATCACTTGTCCTGTGTTGATCTTGCCTAATAAATTCACACTCTTTCTGTGATATTGCTACTACGAGGTTGTCTGCACCTCCATCTGTTTTCTCTAAGTTTCTCTGTGTAAGGCTGTTGTTTTTTTTGTTTCTTAAATTCTAACACAGGGCACAGTGACCAGAGGCTTGACATGGTTATGATGAATGATTTGAAACATTATATACTATTTCACTCCTTACTCTCCAGCAAGTAAACATTTATAGTTGCACCTTCTCTTTTATATTTAACTACACCTTTAATATATGACAAACTACCCACTGTACAGTCTTTCAACAGAACTCAAACCTCATACAAGCGTTTTCCTCCAAATTATAGTTCTGTCTTACTATAATGTCACCATGTCTTTGCAACAACACATTCTGCTGTCACTCTTTTAGCAAATTACCATCCCTAAGGAAACATACTCCAACATTTTATATCTGTCACTAATTTTCATATGCATTTCTGATCTTACTTGCCATCTATTATTACAAAATAAAAAACACAAATGATTTTTAATGAATTATGCAACTTCACACAGGAATTTTTAAAAAAGTACAGCATCCATCCAGTAAAAAGTTTCTTCTATCACAAGCAAGGTCAGTTGCCTAAGGCTTGCCTGAATAATAAGACCCTTGCCTAATACGAATATTAATACTGGTATCAAAAATGTAAAACTCAATGTGCACTATGAATGCAAGTGTCAATATTGTTCTGTATTTAAGTTAGCAAGCAGATATTTTCTCAATAAACGCTTGATTGAAATTAACATGTTACATTTTATTCATTTTGCTCATATGTCAATTTTCAGACATCATCTCAGTACCTACTACAGACCATCATCTGTTTTTTAGGCTGCATCCTTCACTCTGATACTTGAATATTAGCATATTAGGTATGTAGAAGAGCTTTATATATCTGTAGTAGCTATAGTTCTACTTTAGCAGCAATCATAAAAGATAGCTAGACTTTTATTTGAATGGGAAGTGCCTTCCAGCCAAACTACTTTGCTTATTGCTTCTAGCAAATCTCTGTATCGCCACCTTTCTACAACTTGACACCTGACTAATTATTTCATGCTGTATAGATATGAATCAGATGGAAAATTAGTTGTCCTGCATGATGAAAGATTGTGTCAAATCAGTAGCTGGGATCACACACCAATAAGTCAGGGAACCATCGGAAGCCTGGCCTATTGTTCACATACCACATTTGTCCGTGTTGCTTGATCATTCCTGCTTGCAGCAGGAATACCAGTGGAGCTTTACTTTGTGGTTTGTCGTCGTCCAACGTGGGTGCTTTCATTATTTGGTTTGTTTCTCTGGCAATAAACAAACAGAGAATTCATAAGCTTGTTTTAGGTTTGCTTTTCTGGTTTGTTGGGAAAGAAAACTATAGAAGACAAAATGTCTGCATCCAGACAACAAAACATACATAAATGGTTTCCTCCAGAAATGGTTTAGTTACTCATGCTGTAAAAAGGAGTGAAAAGGGAGCAATCACCAGCATACTGCTCCTAACTGATAAGTCAGGTCCAGTGGTCCCCCACCTGATTTAGTATGTCATCTGAACCCATCCAATCACAATAATTCACATGGAGTGTTTGTTCAGCATCACCATATTGTCACTAACCATTAATTGACCTGAGTCTCAATTGGATGGTATAGAAATACAAGCTGCAGAGGAATACCAGGGGAGAGGACTGTTCTTTGTGGGCTTCCCAAAAGTATCCAGTTTTCCATAGTGAGAAACAGGATGGTGGGCTACATATGGCTTTGGTTTGGCAAAGCAAGGATCTCCTTATGTTTTGAAACACAATGAAGGGCTCTTCCAGACTGGTTATTTATGGCAATTTATCCCACACCTTTTCATTGTTCTTCTGGCTGCTTCCCTTTACAAAAAAGATAGAGAATGAAAGAACTGGAGATAATGGGGATTGGCTTGAGTGAGAGTGATATAAACTTCTGCTGGCAGAAAGAGATTTCTTCTGCTACTGTCTGGTTCTGACACTAAACTCCAGAAAATTCAAACTTTTTAAAAAAAAAATCTTTAAAGCCTTAGCACTAAAGCAGCAAGCTCTACTAATAGTATTGCCTTTTGATTTTTATTCTTTTTTTAACTCTCTAAAGCACAGCTTTCCAAACTTTTCATGTTGGTGACACACTTTTTAGATCTGCATCATTTTGTGACACAGTAATTTCAGTTTTACTAGCAAATGAGGTTAAGCTAACCCCTTATAAGAGATACAGACACATACATAAATTGTAAAAACAAAATGTATGAGGACACAACATATCTCATGAAAACTTTTCATATATTTTTAAAAATATTTGATTTATAAATAATAACATACATTTCTAAGATTGTAGGCGACACACCTAAACACTTCAGGCGATACACTAATGTGTTGTGGCACACCGTTTGGAAAGCCCTGCTCTAAAGCCTTAGTGCTAAAGTAGCAGGCTCCATTGCTGTTCTCAGAAAGACCCCCCCGCCACACATATACCCTGCCCAATTTCAACTGACATCAGTGGTGTCTTCTTCTTTCTCTCCCTCTCCCTAGCAGCATTAAATACTCCAAGGCCATGTCTGCACTAGACTGTTAAAGCACAATGATTCCACTTTCAACATCCTATGGAATCCTGGGGTTTGTAGTTTTGGGAGGGGCCAGTCAGCCCCTCCCTAAACTGCAAATCCCAGGATTCCAGAGGATGTTGAAAGTGGAATCATTCCGCTATAACAGGCTAGTGTGGAAATGGCCCAAGTCAGCAACTGTTGTGGGAAGAGATCAAAAGCATTTTTTTCAGGCTGTATTTCTTCTGAACAAGGTGAAAGAAAGTTTGCATCAATTTCACCCTCTTATCTTCTCTTTCTGGATTTTGCATTCTTTTGTTTCCAGGGGCACTATCAACCCCAGCTGAAACTGAGTAATGCATATGTTGGGTGGCTATTGCCATACTGATTGTTAAAACCCATGTTTCATACAAACATATCTGTTTAAATAAACCCTCACCTCTCAGGAGGGAGAGTGCTTCAGAATGCTTTGGAGAAGGAAAGAAGAGAACCCTAAACATCACATAATTGACAAAACACTGTTTGGATCATTTTCTTAAAAAGGAGAAAGTACAGAGACAAATACTTCCACCTACCAACACATCTGTTCTGGCTGGAATACCTGTATATCTGAAAAGTAATGTACATAATCTCCTTAGACTTGGAAAGGGTATCTCATTCTTCCATTCAAATCTTACGGTCTTCTGATCCAGTCCGATCATGTTTAGAACCAAGCCCCCCTGTGTCACAGTGCAATCCTATGCCTTTTTACTCAGGAATAAATCCCTCTATAGCTTCTGAGGTGACTCATAGGCTTGCACTGGAAATCATGTTGGCATGCTGCATCATTAACAAAAATCCTTGCAGTTACTACACAAATGCTAGCAAGAGTTGTCCAGCAGACAGAGGCATGAATGTTCTAAGTATGTACTAGAGATGGTTTCTCTGTTGTCCAGAGAACAGGATTTGTTTGTAGACTGAAGAAAACCAAAAAGTTTTAGTAAAATCTAGTTCTACAAATTGTAAATGCATAAATATTAACAAATGCCAAACTGAAATAACTACTGTATTAATAATTCAGATTTCTAAAGCCCATTATGTATTGATGTATACCTAGTGTCTTTAGGGATATGTTTTGGATATAAAATTGCAATTTGCTATTTTTTTTTCTTACTGAAACCTTTTATGAAGGCAATGTTTTCTTGGTGACTAAGCATTATTTTCTCTGAAAAAATACCCAGACATTACAAAGTGTAATTTAAGGACCAAGGAGAAGAATTTTATGCTAAGGATTTGAATACAGTACATCTGTTTTTGAGTACATCAGAGATGTTAGAGCAAGGAGATAGTTCAGGGTCTCTAATTCTACCCCCAAACAATATAAGATTCCTTCTGTATCGGCCACTGAGAAAGCCTGCTTCCTCTCTAGGAAAGCAATAAGAATCTAACATGAATCCTCTGTTCCAACCACAGATGGTAGAATACTGCATATACAAGGGAAAAAGTTTGAAATATGTGGGAGTTAATATAAAACATTCAAAGTAGACAAGGTTTCTTGATTTCTGCCTTCAAGTCATTTCTGACTTATGGTGACCCTAAGGCAAACCTATCATGGAATTTTCTTGGCAGAATTTGTTCAGAATTTGCCCTCCTCTCAAGCTGAGAGTATGTCTTGCCTAAGGTTACCTAGTGGGTTTCCATGGCCGAGTGGGGATTCAAACCTTGGTCTCCCAATGTCCAGTGTCCTAGTTCAACATACAAACCATTACACTGTACTGGCTCTTAGACAAGGTTAAGCTACCCTGAAAAATATTTGGGAGGAGGGGAAGGCAGGAAAACTTTTGTACATGTAACAGATATATGACAGGCAGACATTCAACACATACAATCCTTCCCATGATGAAGGAATACCAGTAGAAAAAGCTGCACCTTCTGAAATCACTATCTGTAAAAACCTTTACCCCAGTATAATCCAACATTGTCATCTATAATGTAAACACACATACCAATAAATTCTGAGCTAACCCTTGTATCTTCATATAAAACTCCTGTTTCAGTTCTGGTTGGGCCAAAGATATACAAATGAACCTTAAATGTATTTACATAATGACCCACATTCCATTTATTAGGTAATTCTTTTTTATTGTTCCTTTTAACATCCCAGTTCCAATCTTCCCTTTCTGTCTGCTTGACTAATCATACAATCTAAATAGCAAGGGAAATGTTTTTAAATTCTGCCATTATATGGACTGAATTTCCAAAAGTTTCTCTATACTGTATACTTTAAACCTTTTCTATAGTTCTCTACTGTTTGTCTTCTCCCACTAGTCCAAGGGCCCTTTCATATTATACCTCAACAAACTACATATCCCAGGATGCAACCACGGCAGTTAAAGTGGAATTGTAGGGCTATAAACATGTACTGTGAGAGGACCCCCTGTGTCTTTCCATCCTGAAAAGAAAGCAGAGGGAAGAAAAAGATTTTATTCCGCAGCCAGCAGGACAGGAGATTCATCTGGTACTGGCTAAATCTCCAGTCCTCAAACTTACCTGAGAATATTTTTGAACACAGTGGGACCTACTCAAGGCTGGTGCAAAGGCATTTTGCTCCTTAAGTCTGGGCAGCAAATGGCATCCAAAGCCAGCAGGCTGCGTGCAACCTGATACTTCCAAGCCACTGACTGACATGCAGCAGTGTGGGAATAAGGCTTTCTGCATCTTCCCACCACTAGCTGAAATACTGTGCTCCCTTTATGATTTCCTTCCGAATGGCAGATAATGTTTAAAATGTGAACTGGTACTGGTACCACTCTACTCTGCTTTGGTGAGACCCCATCTTGAATACTGTGTCCAGTTCTGGGCACCCCAATTCAAGAAGGATATTGACAAGCTGGAGCAAGTCCAGAGGAGGGCGACCAAAATGGTGAGAGGCCTGGAAGCCATGAAGCCCTATGAGGATAGACTTAGAGAGCTGGGTATGCTTAGTCTGCAGAAGAGGAGGTTAAGAGGGGACATGATAGCCATGTTTAAATATTTGAAGGGATGCCATGTAGAGGAGGGAGAGGGCTTGTTTTCTGCTGCTCCAGAGACCAGGACAAGGAGCAGTGGATTCAAGCTGCAGGAAAGGAGATTCCACCTGAACCTCAGGAAGAACTTCCTGATGGTCAGAGCTGTCCGGCAATGGAATCTGCTGCCTCGGAGTGTGGTGGAGTCTCCTTCTTTGGAGGTTTTTAAGCAGAGGCTTGATGGCCATCTGTCAGGAGTGCTTTGAGGGTGTTCCTGCATGGCAGGGGGTTGGACTGGATGGCCCCTGGGGTCTCTTCCAACTCTACATTTCTATGATTCTATAGTAGTATACTACAAAGGCAGTTTTCAGTATCATTTCATCCCCACTGTGAGGAAGTTACTGATTTTTACTGATTCTTTAATACTAAGAATATTCTTAACCCGTTAAGTGGCTGTTATAATTTTATAGCTGCAAAAGAGAGCCTAGCCGAACATTTTTTACAAGGAGAACGAAAAGAGAAAGAGGCAAAGGCGCACCCATGAGTACCACACGGCGCTCACGGAAAACATGCTCTGCAGGGAATACCAAGTTCTGTGGGCTGTATGTCAGAAGAAGGAACTGGCAAAGCCACCTCCTAAATATACTCCTTCCTAAACATACTCCTTCCTAAAAAGATAAAAATAAAAAAGCCCTATAGTATTCATGGGGTCGCCATAAGCCGACAGACTACCTGAAGAGAAACCTCCCCCTCACAGCCGCGCAATCGCAAACGCGGCCAGCCTCGAGAATCCGGAGAAGGCAGCGAGGGAAGGGGCGGGGACTGAACGGGCTCAGCATCGATTTCCCTGACGAATCGGGAGAGAATATTGGAAACGCCGTTGCCATAGTGACTACCCTCCTGAGGTACCGCCTCCTAGACCTTCAGGAGGCGGGATCGGAGGGGGGACGCCGTTTCTATGGTGACAGGCCCTGCGTGAACCATGTCGGACCTTGGCTCGGAAGAGATCGAAGAGGAGGCCGAGAATGATTTAGGGGTCGGTGCGGGGAAGTCGAGCAAAATGGAGGGCAGGGAGTGGGGGAGGTTTTAAGTGAAAAGGGAGTCAGAAATACGTTTTCTGCGGAGGAAGCCCAACTGATCTCAGGGATTACTTCTGAGTAAGCCTGCCTGGATAGGTAAACATCTTCGGAAGTAAATATTCTCCACTTTCACAGTGGAGAAACTGGTAAAAACTTATTTTTGGTTGACAGGATTAGGCATGTTTGAATGTTGATAAAACCTTTTGGGAGTGGTAGAACTCAGTCATCATCAGACATGTATTAAAGTGAAAGATTATGCATTACTAAATATTAATTCTGAAAGTTTGATTCAGCATCTTATTTCTGGCTGTAGTTAATATCTCACTTCATCTTTTCAGAAACGTGGATTATTGTTTTCTGATCCTTTTTCTTTCTCTACCACCGCCAAATGTGTGGGTGTACAGTAGACTTATGTAGATTTAATTTGTAAGAGTTATTTAAATAGAAAAGTCAAGAGGCTGGGGTCATAAAACTGGGATTTTACAAAGAGGTCCTGAGAAGACACAGATGTGATTATCTTTTAAGCTCTTGCTTATGGTTTTGGCTTGGCATAAAATAATTCATTGAAATCTCATCATTATATGGCTAGAAAAGGCCTATGTGCAAACATTTTCAACAGTGATTTGACAGACTATCCCATATAAACACTATCTTAAAATTTTGCATATTAAAGAGAAAGATGAACTGTGTTTGCAGTATCCATTAAAGAGATGGGGCAAATACTTGTAAATCTCATTGGATTTAATAGGTCTTATTTCTGACTTACACCGGACAAAGCTGCAGAACAAGAAAAGAGATAATTGGAATGTAGGCTAATATAGTCAGTATTCACATTAATTTCATATGGGGAGTGCAAACCAGTGGCCAAGGTTTTGTTTTGCATACAGAAGGTGCTGGTTTCAGTGGTTAGCATCTTCATTTAGGACTGAGATTATCTGTCCTTGAATACTAGAAAATTGCTGTTAATCTATGTCCAGACCAGTAGCAGTGTTATGTCTGTTACAATAAAAACAAAAAAGACATTTGTGGTACCGTAAAAACAGACACATTTATTATAGCACAGTTATACTTAGCGTAAGTAGCTCTTATTGAACTAGATGGACCAATAGTCTTATTTTTTATAAGGAGGCTAAATTCTTATATTTTTAGTCAATGATTGATCTGACACATTCTGTGTGTGCCTTCAAGTCACCCCATGAATTTAATAGTTTTCTCAGGCATCAAATACTCAGAGGTGGTTTTGCTAGTCCTTTGAAGTATAGCCTACAGCACCTGGTATTTATTGGCAGTCTCATATGCAGGTACTAGCCAGAACTGAGCTTGCTTAGCTTTCAAGATCAGATGGGATCTGGTGCCTTCAGGTTTCTAGGCTGCTTTTATTTATTTTAAGAATATTTTAGTTTATTTATCAATAGACATACCATTTTAGCCTTTTTGTTTCATCTTAATAACTATGCAATCCCATTTAAGTAGGAGTATGAAGGTGAACGCAATGAAGCTGGTGAACGACATGGACATGGAAAAGCCCGATTACCCAATGGCGATACCTATGAAGGACAATATGCATATGGACGAAGAAATGGAAAGGTAAGATTTGTCCTTGTGACCTTATTCTTTATGTGTGAGTCCTTGTGTAGACAAAATAGTACCACTTTGTGCACATGAGACACTAATAGGCCTTTTGGAGCCTCCAAATTTGCAAAAGTTAAAAAAAAATAGGGAGAATAGAATGTCAAAGAAAGCTGTGCGGTGGAGGGAAACAGCACTGCATATGACTGATCAGTGGGGTGGGGGGACACATAGATTGAAAAGACAGAAGAGTAGAAAAAATGGGGGTAGCTGGAAATCAGAACAGGAACTATCCATACTGGAAAACTAATCTTTTGGCAATCTATATTTTCCAGGGAGTATACAGATTTAAAAATGGTGCACGTTACATAGGAGAATACCTTGATAATAAAAAACATGGCCAAGGCACCTTTATTTATCCAGATGGATCAAAATACGAAGGTAAATTGTATTTTCTTTGTTCAAATTGTGCTGGTATTTTATGTCTAGCAAATGTTTCTAAATATGAAAATGAACTACGTTTTTCTTTACATGTAACTATGAACATTTTGATGTCTAGTGTAACCTATGCAGTTGTGTGTGAGTGAGTGAATGAATGAAAGCATCATGTACTGGATAATAGACACTTCACAAAATTCACTCTAAGGTAGGTAGTAGTTTATTTGTGTACATATGAGCAACACAGCACACTTCCACCAAAGTTGCTGAGATTAAAGTATGCATATAGCTTATGTCTTTTATATGTAACCATCCCAAAATGTAGGTGC